>CM021105.1:616671107-616830102 GCA_007115665.2 Sequoiadendron giganteum | reverse complement strand
ACAATTTTTGCATGCAAAATTTATTTGTTCAAATCTAATTTTTTTTGGCTCAAAGATGGTTTTCTTTATTGCACCAATCTTACAGCTTCAATAACTTTTACAAATCAACTCAAAATTAAAAAATCACACAAAAGTTATAAAGTGCCTATTTATGTTTTTTTTGGGTGACCTAAAGCACTCCTATACAGTGACAAATTTGGGGGGGATGCTCGTTATTCACAAGGAATTTTTCTATGAAGTGTTACTTTGAGGGGGAATTAGGAAAGACTAATCATGAACTCAAAATTATAAAGTGACCACCTTTTAAAATATAAAACTAAGTTTGAACTAAACATTTAAGTTCAACTAGGAGTCTAATTTGCAAAAATGAGGAAGACAACTTCAAGAGGGTAAAAAGATAATTTCATGGCATGTTCAAAATCAAAATTCAATAAATGAATTCTCAGTTCATGTGCAATGGGTCACATGTCAGGCTAGAAAAAGGTGTTTACAACAATCAAACCCTGCAACACCTTCAAAATAATGATGGGTGGTATTTATCATAATGTTTGTGGTAAGCGAACTATAAAATTAGGTAAGGATTTGTACACAATGTGTTTTTCATTCCTAAATTATTAAGAAATCATATATTTATGTATCAACTCGCCTGTTTTGACAAAATAGTTGAGTTTACAACCATAATAGCCCTAATTCGAGAATCACAAAGTCAAAAAATTGTTTCAATAGTGAAGGTTTGTCACTTCGACTGCAACTTCATTTTTTCAAACTTTAAATCAAGTGAAGAGAACACTCAAAATGTGACTTTAGAGCACAATTTTACTTCACGACTTAACTCAGTTGCTTCTATCTAGTGATTTTTTGAACTCCAATAGCATATATGTTTGTAAATACACTAATAAAGTGTTATATAATTTAATATGTGTAACACATAAAGGGAAATTAGAAAAATTATACTCAAAGTGATCAATAAATTTTAATGGAGGGTTGTAAAAATCACATAAAGGAATATTTTAGATTCTCTTCTCATTCGTATGTGTCATTAATGCACATCCTTTTTTCAAAATCTTATGCATTTTCTAGACTGACTTCCTTGCATCCTACAAATTCCAATTAGTTTTCTTATTTCTCTTATAATTAAGGGAAGGGTAGAATTTACAACTATTTCATGCTTCAAGAGTTCTTCATCTCTACATTGGCATCAACTTCATCTTTTAGAAGGTAGTTTTTTCCCACTGGGTTTTTTGTCTTTCTCTAGTTTTGACAGTTTGCATTGTACTTGAGTACCTTATCGGGCTTCATGGCCGATACTCATTTTTCCTTTACACTATACATGGGAAGCTCACCAGGCTTATATCTGTGACTAATTTTGCATAATACTCACCTAAGCTATGCATAAGGGGGGTGTTAGTGTGCAAATTTAATCTATAGGCATACACTTTTGTATTTAATCCTACTTAGGAATATTGGCACATGTTCATCTGAACTTTTCAAACTAGTTGGGTTGTTTTGAGAGGTGTCAATTTTCATAAACACCTCATGCTATGTTTGTGGTAGGCTACTCATGAAAACTCTATGTATAGGATTCTTATCCTCTTTTCATGGAGATTAAGGTACCTAACAAATCTATTTATACTCACCTCATTTTCTATTATTGAAACTAGTCAATTTCATTGCAATTCATGTGCTTGTTAGTCTATTCCATTATGTTGGATTTCTACACTACTCTTAAACATTAATTAGATCAACATTCAAGGTTAATTTTTGCCAAATATAATAGGAGAACTATTTCCATTAGTATGGATAGATGATTTGTAAAATTATTATTGAATGTTTGATCATTGAATCATTGAATGTTTTAAAATAATTCATTAGGTCCCAAGTTACAATAATTCTATATTAAAAAGAGCATCCATTTTAATTTTTTACATATATAATTTAATTAAACATACTTAAATCTAATTTCAAAAAATTGAAGTACAAAATACCTAATAATGCTCAATATGTTTCAGTTTTAAAAGAGATTGGACAAGAAGTATGTAAACTATTTTTTTTGAACTATCAAAGGAAAAAATATTTAATTGTAAATATCAGAACAAAAATATGTCATCACTTTTTATTGCAAGGTTTCATTAAATTAATTATTTGCATAAATTTTGATGAAGATAAGGTGGGAATGATGTCACACCATCTTTGACCCTAAGAACTAAATTATGGTGGGGTATGATCTAAAGTAGATCCACCATATTCTATCTTTCTAATTTATAAAATCATCTCATTTGCAAAGTAAGATCAATGAAATGGGAACTAAGATTGCTGAGATGGATAAGAAAGAAGCGGTTCATAGTAATAGGAACATTGACACCGAAGCTAAGAGCTTAAGGAATACCATCAAAACTATCACTGAACAAAACAACCGCATAGCAAGACATAATGCTATAATTATTAATGCGATGACTGAAAAGCTTGACAACGCCCAACAGGGATCTCTGGTGGTTGATCTAGAAGATACTGAAGATAAAAGCCAGGACACGAAAGTTGGCATTTCCAAAAGAACCTATGCCACTTGAAGCGCAAGGCCCCCCTTACTCTAAAAATGGTTCAAACCTTTAAAAAGGGAGTTAAAGATATGCAGGATTTGGAGGTGAAGATAGAGACTGTTCTTAGGTCTCTGAAGTAATGGCTGGGGTTTCCTGTGTGTTTTCTCTGTTGTCCCTTCTTTCCTGACCCTTCTGGTCTTTTTTGTTTGGTTGCTGCTGGTTTTTTCTCGGGCAGCTATTTTTCTTGGTGGAACTCTGGTGTTCTTTTTGTTATTTTGTAAACTTTGTGGTTTCGAGTCCCTGTAAAACCCGTTTTACCCTTTTATCAAAAACAACTTCTGATGTAAATGTGTTTTTACCATTTACCAAGTGCTTAAGTTTACTTAGGCATCAACAATTAGGGGCATATTATTTTTTATTTTTTATTTATCATTTCAATAGTTTTTCAATTGCTTGCCTCCACTTGATCATTCCTTGCCTTTATAAGAAAGGTTTTTTCATATTGTGAAGGTTTTATCTACAAGTTGTGCCCCTAGGAGGTGCTTGACACCAATACGGTATCATAGTGGTATTCTTGCACCTCCTTCAAATTATAATAGTTTTCATCAGTGAATTGGTGAGATAGATATTTTTTTGCTACATTTCTAGTTAAATGATATTTTTGGCATTTGAAATTTTTCCAAATTTATATTTCACCTTGTCAATAAATATTTTTGGTTGAAATCTATGCAAATGCATGTTTTGAAAGGTGGAGGATACTTGGGAAGCAGTGTTTTTGAAATCTCTCATAGTAACTATAAATAATTAAAACTCTTAGATTAGTGTTAGGAAGTGTTTCAATGCACCTTGATTGTTTTCACTACCAAGTTCTACATGTTTTCAAATTGAAAACCTGAAGGTAAATAGGAGAGGGAACATAAAAAATAAGAGTGAGAGTAAAAAGAGTGCCCACCCAAGAGAACTTTCAAAGTTGCTAAAAAATGATATTCAACCCTATGATGAAAATATTAGTGCAAAGACTCTTGATTAGTGGGTCTCAAAATTAGATATTTAAATTAGCTACCATAAAATTTATCCAAATCAATAAATCTCTTTCACAAGGTTGTAGTTGTTGATGCATACTATTACATGATATAAAATCTAGGCATGTTCATTAAAAAATATAAAATAAAAACTAATTTCTAAATAGGATGATTTTATAATATTACTTGAAATGAATTTACCTTATTTTCAAGAAGAGAAAAGGCTAATATAGTTGAATTATTTGTGGGCAAGGGAATGGAAAAATGGTCCAATATTAAACAATTGAATTTAGGAAGAGTGAAAAAAAATAAGGTAAAGATGTCATGGATTGTGGATCTTAATAAAATACATAGTTATTTAGAAACCTAATTAGATTTATCCTTATGAAAAACCAGTGTGGCTATTTCTCAATCCAATTAATATATGTTAGATAAATTGGTCTACCCTTCTAATAAACACAACTGGTATGGTGAAGATCAGTATTTTTTTTTTTAAAATAATAGAGATAATAGAAAAGGTAATCTAGATAGATAATTATAGAATCACTATTATTTTGAATTATAATGGTAAGGGTGATTATCATTATTACCATTATGATAAATATAATCATATTAAATAGAGGTGTAGGAAGCTATAGCTAGATTTGGTATCATCACGAGTCAAGAAAGGAAAAGAAAAGAATGATGTGTGTGGTTACATAATAATATATATTGAATGAAATTTAGATGTAGATGAAATATTTTTGTAAAATAGGCAATTCTCCCCTCTATATTTGTGACAAGGGACTAACCACCTCCCATACAATCCATTTCACTATCATTTGTATTAGTCACTAATAGATTAATATTTTTATGCAATAATAAACGTGGGCCAACAACTGGTATCAAAGTGTTGGCTAACAAGTTTGAATCTCCTCGGGTAATTTTGAGGGGTAGATTGTTTAAAAATGGTCAGTTCTCCCTTCATAATTTGTGGTAAGGGACTAACTACCTCTTGTGTGATCCATGCTTCTACCATTTGTATTTGGTGTTGATAGATGAATATTTTAATGCAATAGAAAATGTGGGCCAACAAGATTAGTGTATGTCACTATGTGTAAGTTTGTCCACAACATGGGTAATGTCTCACATGAATAAGAGTGTCTCACCTAACTCTTCCCATTCATGATTGAATTAAGTTATAGAAAAATGAATCCTTTGTTTGATCCATGTTCATAATACCTATGAATGACATATTTTTTGGTTATGTCTGACATTATCCAAAGATTATATGATCCCCTAATGATTTTGATTGGCATGTCCCTAATTCATGGTTGGGTCTAATATTCCACTAAGGGAATATTTGTCCCTCTAAGGTCCTAGGACCCTAATTTTGAGGCATCTATTTTGGACCCCTTTTTGGTGTTTGTGCCCCAAGTTTCATCACTTGGGACTAAGACGCCACCTAGTGCGTCTTACTCCTCCTTGAGTCATTTTCGAGATTTAATTTCAAGTCTTGGGAGGATTTAACCTCCTTTTTTCTTTGAACTCATATGTTGGCTTGGTGTGATATAATTTTTGGATATTCAGCATAAACAAGTATAAATAATAGTTTCATTCATTCATTTTCATTTTAGCAACTTGAGAATTCCTTCCTAAGAAAATTTTATGAGATCAAGAGAATTCGAGAGAAATTCATAAAGAAATTGGAGCCATCATCAATTTTTAAGCATCATGTCAAATATTTTTCTTACATCATCTATGTTGTTCTGCTAACATTTGTGCTGTAGGGTTTTGATCTAAGCAAGTAAGCAATTCAAGATCTATCAAGCATTTGAAGATCCATATCCATTACAACTATTACATACAACCTTGTAACATTTGCAAGCGTTTGGTGAGTTTTAGCATTGAATATTGTTAGTTCACCATTTCCTTCATCATTTCCATTTCATTTCAAGGTTTAATTACCAACAAGGGGTTTGACCAAGGAAAAATTACATTCAGTAACAATCAATATTTTTTTTGATCTTGTCCATTTGTGTTTACAGATCTAGGTTGTAGAATTGAAGATCACTTCGAGTGAAAAGTTTTCAAAGTTGCAAAAGTTCATTGTCAAAGTTGTCATTTATTTTAAGATTTTTGCATATCACAGCGTGTTTTCAAACATTGTTGTTCTCAAGCATTTTCTTGGTGGTGAACCCCTTAATCAGATAGAAAAACCCATCCTAAGTCCTCCTAATTATGTATTAAGCTTCCTTGAGATGTTGGTATTCAATCCTATTGGGGTTCTTAGGACATATTTGAATGACCAAGATAGAATAAGAAAGGATCAACAATCCCCACCCTATTTTATTTTTGGTTCATTTTGGTGAGCCTGATTTTGTTTTAGCATTGTTCCTTTTCTATTTAATAGTTATTTAGATTCCTAGATTTAGATTTCACTCATTACATTTTACATCTAGGATTTCTTGCATCTTGCATTAGTGAAATTGCATTTAGTGTTTCCTATCTTTGCAACAGTGAAAGTGTATATAGGCTTTTGTTTTCCTTCCTTGCATCATTAAATTTCATTGGAAAACTAAAAATTTCATTGTTCATCCTCTTAATTACATTTAGAAACATTATTCTTGCATTGAAAATATAAAAAATGCATTTCAAATCTTGCATTCAATTGTTTGTTCATGATTGCTTTTTATTTTCATTCATTTGCATTCTTTTGTATTCTAGACATTAGTTACCTATATAGGAAACCTATGAAAGTTTTTTTCAAGCCAAAATTTTAAGTGTCTCTCAAGAAAACCTCTACTCAGACTAAAATGCCCTTATTGGCATCTTAGTCCCTCTTAGCTTTTTCTGCTCATAATCATATCCCTACTGTTTGCTTCTTATTTTAGCCTCTAAAACTAACAGACCTTATCAGTAGGACTAAAAAACCCTTACTAGAATCTTAGTCCCTATTGATGTTGACTCTTTATTTTGTTTGAAATTTTTGTTTTATGTTTATGTGGTATGCTTTCAATTTGTTGTTTTAGTTTCCAAAATTGTTTTTATTCCAATTCATTTCATTTCAAGTGTCATTGCAAGCATAGGATATTGTGTTCACTTCATTTTCAATGGTTTATTCCTTGTATGAGTTGTAGTACTTGGTGTACTACTGCTAATATTTTTCTTAGATGAAGTGCGTCACTCATGGCATTCTGTGATAAAATACTCGTTGCAGATCTTGGGTTGTCAAGATCTCTTACTTCTAGTATTCACACTAGTTCACTAGGTATAGACCATAGCTTCAAGACCTCCTTTTATATTCCTACCTTACCTACAAGTGTTATTCCAAGTTTTCAAAAAATGGTTGATCATATTCCTCAAGAAAACATAATGATTATCGATAAAGACCTAGCCCATTTCCAAGATATTGTGAGTATTGAAAAAAATTCCAACACTATTATACTTACTATAAACAATATCCATCGCATGATGGAAAGTGATTAAGTAATAGAAGTGGTACATAACCTAGCTCATATCTTTGGAAAACATCTTCCTTCCACCACTAATTATGGTCAAACTTCAAACAATGTTGAAGGAGGAAATCACAGTCCTCCCTCTTCAACCATAGCATTTATTCCCACTTATACAACTCCACAAGTGGCTATAACAATAAATCCAACTAGCAACATCCCTCCTACCTCACACATTTCCACTAGTGCTCTTTATAGTTAGGTGGCATCTAATATCATACCTCCACCCATAAGAAATCCATTCATTTTTCCTTCCAACACATACACACCACCACCATATTCACCTCCACCTCAAACCAAAAGCAATGATCCTATCATTAACCATCTCTTACAAAGCTTCTACCACAAATCAAAATCCAAATGGTCTAACTTCATACTATGTCATGAGTAATCCATTATCCTTGGAGCTATTGAGAAATTTCGTACCACAAGGTATAGAGATCCCTAGATTTGAGAAATATGGATAAAAGGGAGACCCCACTAATCATGTCAATTCCTTCACCACTTTGTGTACTGAATTTCTCCTTGCAGAGAAAATTTTGGCTAAATTATTTTGCTGATCCTTTAAATACATGGCCATAGATTTTTTTTTCGTATTACAAAATAAGTCAATTATTTCATTCAATGAACTTTTTGAGGCTTTTATCAACCATTTAAAAATGCACATGATTCCTAAAAGGAGATTTCCTGATTTGATGAGATGCAAGAAAAATGAAGGTGAAAAATTAACCAACTTTATTTCATGCTATCAATTACTTTATTCCCAAATCAATTTGAAGGTTCCCGATTCCCATCTCCAAAAGATGTTCATAGAAAAATTAAATCGCAAGATAAGGGAAATTCTCACAATGATGAAATTTCCTTCCTTAAATATGCACCTATGCATTTCCCTTAGAGATTATCAAAATTATATAAGTGCTAGTGAAACAAAAACTACCTCTACTGATCTTGAAAAACCTGAAACCAATAAGCAAAAACCCTACCAACCTTTCAAATGACAACATAAGAGTTTCCTTCAACTAAATTTTGCATCTCCACCCACCCAACCCATTGATAGGGAAATAGACACTATAAAGAAGAGTAATCCTTATATATTTCGGGATCCACAAATACAATTTACACCTTTACCTGACACCCTTCATAATATCATGACCCAAATCTTAGCCAAAAACATTCTTAGCATACCTCATGTCAGACCCATTGACCTTGGCGGATCATTACCTCCTAGCTTTAGAATAATTCCTATTGTGTTTATCACCATAAAAAAGGACATGACATAGAACACTGCAAGCATCTTACACATCTTTTGCAAGACCTCATTGATTCCAATCAGATCCAAATTAGAGGTGTGAATGAAAAAAGTAATAAATTTGTTGCTCCTCCCAGCCAAAACTTCAAATTTTCTACCAATCTCATTTCCAACCATAATATTTCATTTGTTAATGCTAGAGAAACTAAGCCTTATGTGATGAATCTTGACAAGGATGGTCAACATATAAGAAACCATGGAAAACATCCTATGAATGAAAAAAATACTATAGATACCGATGAACAAATTCCTCTTCATAGAATGATAGGAGTAATTGAAATTGAGCCTCACTAAAAACAAACCAATATGCGTATTGATATTACTTTCTATTCTGAAAAAACAATCAAACATGCACTTGATGGTCCTCTTTACATTGCTGATAAAATCAATAGTAAGACCACTCCTAGGACTTTAATTGATCCCATCTATGGGGAGGATGTGATCACAAAATAACTCTTATATGTGCATGAACATACTCAAGAAAGATATGATAAACAAAAGAAAGGATAAAAATGCATGTTGGTTTTTTTCATACTACGATGGGCTCAATCACCTAAGAAATCAAATGTATCATTATCTATCATCTCTAATTCAGACCAACTTTATGTGAATCTAGGCTAAAAATGGCTTCGCTCCATGAATGTGGTCCCATCCATTTTCCATAAGTGCTTAAATTTTCCAGTCAAAAATGAATTATTCATCATGAACCATAGTGACTCTAGACCCCCATCTTCCCATCGAAATTTCTCCTTAGATTATTTTTGGCCTGAACCCATGGAACCTATAATACAATGTGAAGACCTCCTTTTCCTATCCTACCCAAAATTAAAGTAAAAATGCATAACCAAACTATCTCTTGAAAAATTTCCTACACCCATGCTTGAGCCTTCACCACCTAAAACAGCCAATGTTGAGCCTAAAACCCTTCTGAAAAACCAAGAACCATCCATAAAAACACCCTTACCTATTTCCTACAAGAAACCAAGAGAAAACCCAACAAGTCTTAAGAAAATCTATAAAGCCAAGGAAAAAGTCGTCAAACAACCTTCCATGGTTTCTTACATTCTTTGCTCACGAGAAGAAAAGGAACGTATGGTTGATCCACCCGCTCCTACACAAAAAGAAAATAAAAGAAATCACAAAGCTAGAAAGTATGGGCGTAGATGTTGTGCTATTGCTCAAAAGATGAATAAGAGAATAACATTGAAAATAAAAATCCAAACTTGACAAAATAAATAAATGATGACCCTCCTCTCTTATCGAAGACTATAAATATGACCCAACAAAGACCAGAAAATTCCATGAATATTATCATTCATCCTCCTCTTATATTTAACTTGGATGATGATGAGGAAACAGTTAAAATCAATGAGGAAGTGCATAATTAATTGAATTTTTTATTTTCCTCATCCAAGATATTAAATGATAACAACCATGGTGATCCTCCTAAACCAAGAGATTCACCATGTGTTGAACCCAGTAATTCTCCTAGTACCACACTTGATGTGATCCCTCTCGCTAGTTATTTTCATTCCACATACACTAAAAAAGACCGAGATGTAAATGACTTGATGGATTGTTGATTTCAATGTACCTTACTAGTCTTTTTATTTTTTATTTTCATGTGCATATCATGATTCCCCATGTCCTTATGTTTGATGTTTCTCTCTCTTTGTGCATTCATCTATTTTTACCTTCCTTCTTCTCTATGTCATAATATTTAAAAACACCTTATGCCTATTTTTCCATGATGATCCTACACATTCCTAGTGATTACTCTCCATGCTCTTGAAATAAAATATTTCTCTTTTCTTATCGATTAGATGGTGATACATCTGTCACTAATTTATGATGCACTTGAGGAATGCTCTTGTTGCTCCTCCTAGTGTTTATTTATTGGTAAAGTTTTATCTGTTATAATAAGAAGTAAAGACATTAATATATAGAAATTCGATTATAAAAAATAATATATTTAACAAAATAATCACTTACTACCATATGATGATCACTCTCCATGAGGGAAATATTCTCATGCCCAGGTTGAGATGTGTTAAAGCCCTCTATAAACCATCCAACTATAAATTAAACCACGAATCAATAATTGTTTTCTTTTTCAATAACTAACATCTATAACAATGAATATAAATTGAAATTTGGCAATTTGCCTCATACCTCCCATGTCAGGGCCATCGATTATTTTATTGTAGATGAAACACTAATGTAAATTGAGATGAAACACCGATGTAAATTGCCATTCATTACATTTAGTGATTTTTTTGCTTGCAAAAACTTAAAATAAAACAACAAATTTTTCAATCACAAAAACTACAATAGTGATCCACGTCATGAATTATAATGTATGAGATAATAAACAAAATTTTGAGTACTCATTAAACTATATATTTCTTAATATCATCCTTCTTATTTTATCTATCCATATCTTGTTCTAAAGCACGTGTTTTTAGGATTTTACCCATAGTAGCAAGCCAGTGAACCATTTGATAAAATAATTTTGTAGAAATGTATGATAACTATGGTAACATAGAGAAGGCAGTGAATTGTTTGAAAAAATTTGTCAAAGAAATGGGGTCTCATGGTGATGGAATTCCATTACAAACAAATGCATGTCATAGCATTCCATCACCATAAGATCACATTTTTTTCAGGTATTGTTTTAGATATTTCATTGCCTTCTCTATGGTATGATTGCTTACTATTATGCTTTGATAGAAATTTTTCCAAGAATCCATAGTTTGTTAGAAAGCACCTATTTTAGGCTTTTAGCCATAGAAAAACGGAAGTGAGTAGTTTGATAAAATGCTTTGTCACACATGTATGGAAAACGTGGTATCATAGAAAAGGTGGTGATTTTTTTGATGAAATGTAGTCTCATGGTGATGGAATGGCATTCCACTAGCATGAGACCTGTGAACAATGATCCCAAATATTTCACAAACCATGACAAATGTTAACATTAATCAATCCAAACAAGGCAAATGCAATGCTACTACGATATACTTGATCTTGGTGTATATGCAAACAAGAAAACAAAATGATCTAAATAGATAAATGAAAGAACATTAAAAACCTTACCACACTCTATTTCATAGGGAGAGTGGTGCTCCTTCTGATGTAGAAAGAAATCCATTTCCCACCCCCTGATAAGCAAGAATTCCAAGATGATGATGATAATTCCAATACTAAGATTTTACATCAAGTTGTGTTTTAGTGATTTTTTTTATATTGTAGAAATGATTTGCATTTATAGATTCAAGGTTGGAAGATTGATGGATTTGGATAAATGTGGGATCATTCATGACCCAATCAAAAGATTTCACTTGTCAAGATATCAGAGGATGAGGGTTGTGCATATTTTGGTGAATGTGCCAATTTTAAATTTGAAATTTGATGAAATGACATGCTTAGGGGGGATGAAAGAAGAGAGTTAATATCAAGCTGACTTGTGTAAGAGACATGTAAGAGCTCTTAAATTATTTTTTGGATGGACAAGTCATGGGGGAGCGAAAACTAAAATTGGGAGAATATTCCCCCAAAGATGCGAAGTTCAAGGAAATAAGAAGAAATAAAAAATAAAATAACTAATTTACTGGTGCAAGTGGGTGGGTTAGTTAAGAGTTCAGATTTGAATCAATTTGAGTCAAAAGCTTGAGAATGGGTGATTGTGATTAGAGATTAATTAATTTAGATTAATTAACTTTCAGGATTTTAGGGGTTTCGATATTTGATTTAAATAATTTTGATTTATTGAATCAAATAAGAAGAACTTAAGGAATTAATTAAATAAACAAGTGCATTGTAACCTATAAAGTGAAGTATATATCAGACAAGAATATTCCTAGACTTCAGACCATCACAATTGCTCCCAAAATGCAAGGAAGAAGGTCTTTGTACAAATATGGTGATGGTCCTAATGGAAAAAATAAATGGACTTAGAATAATGATAAAGGTAACAAGGTGACTGATGACATGGAACCATCAAACAAAAATAAAACATCAAAAGCAGCACTAGAGACACAAAATTCATATGGTACACTAGCAAATGAAAACAACCCTTCTAGAGAACCTCATACACTTGAGGAACAAAGGAATCCTTTCTACCAAACAGAATCTGAGAAAGTTAAGGAGTTCATGGCTGAATGTGAAGCTAAAAGAGAAACGAGACAACTTGAATATGATCAGAAAGAAACACTTCTTGAGGATGTATTTTGATATGAATCAACATCTGAGGAGAATTATGAACTTATGGATAGGGATGAAATAAACACAAGAATAGAACATGCGAGACAAGAAGTGGAGAAAGCAAGATTATAATATGAGCAAAGGCTCCAAGAAATTAGAAAAATTAAAGAATTTAAATTGAGGAAAGTGTAGATCAATATTCAAATGGCTAGCTTGCAAAAATATGTGTCACTTCATAGGCAGGGGAACAATAATGTAGGCCCATCAAATTCCTTGCAGGCCTACGAAAATCAATCGGATGCATATTACCAAAATCCTCCTCCAAAATATGCAACCATGATTAGGAAATTTGACTTAGCTTGATTTCCTTATCCTATGGACAACAATTGGAGAAGTCTTGTCCCTAAATTCACAAGAAGTAGTGCAATTGCAGCTGAAGAAAATTGAAGGAGTTTTAATGCAATTTTGTAAGATTTGGATATGCAGTATAAATATGTGTAGATGAGGTTGTTTATGATGTCACTAATTGAAGATGCCAGAGATTGGTTTAAGAGTTTTCCAACAACTTCTAATGATTCTATTCATTTTTTTATGGACAATTTCTTGAGCAATATGGGAATCAATATGCACCTAAGTTTGCATTGCATGATCCCATGAAATTTCAAAAAAGATGAATGATGAGCACCCTGATAAGAAGGGAAAAAGGTATGTCCCCAAAGAAGAAAATAAATAATTCCCCAAAGACAAAAAAAAGATAGATCAAATATCAAAAAGGGAGAAAGAGGGGAACAAAGGTGAACCAATTGAGCAAAAGAAGCTGATCAGAGTTGAAGGTGCATCTTTTCATTTTGTGCAATCTTTTTCCTAGGTAAATATGTATGTCCCATTACTTGAAATGATGAAAATTAAAGTGTATAGAGAGATTACTATTCAATTAATGTTTAGTGGGAGGAGTCAAAATATAGACTTTGATCAAAAGGAGAATCTTGGAATCGCTGATAAGAAAGGACAGATAAAATTTTCAGAAGTTTCCTTAAATGATGCATTGATAAATGCACCTCAAATTGACCTATTTTTTATTACCCTACTCATAAATGGTAAATTGGTAAGAAATTGCATGGTAGATTTAGGTGCTTCAATGAATATTATGCCAGTAGGGGTAATGAAACAACCTGGTTTGTGGGTAGATATTGAGGGTGGTAAGTGTTATGCCATCAATAGTAGGCATGTCCTCGTTGTGGGGATTATGAAGGGTGTAGAAGTAAAATTAGCAACTTACCCACATGCAACTTCTAACAATGATATAATTGTGACTGATACACCTCCTTCATTTTGGATGCTTTTGTCAAGACAATGGACTGCAACAGTCAGAGGTAATGTGCAGTTTGATTTATCATATGCAACAATACCGGTCAATGGTGAAAAAGTCAAGTTATATAGAGAACCGAGGATGAATCTAATTGTTGAATTTTTTTTTAGGAACAACTTAATTTCTTTTGTGATGTGGATTTAGGGAGTTTTAGAGTAGAATTCTCTTAGCCAGAATTAGTAAATACTCATCTGATTGATAAGCTTATCTCTAGAAAGTAGTAGGGTGTGTGGAGAATGTATTTTGATGGGGCATGCAGTCAAGAAGGTAATGAAGCTGGAATAGTTTTCATATCACTAGAAGGTATAGCTTTTAAATATTCATTTTTGTTGTCTTTTGATTGTACAAATAATGTGGTAGAATATGAAGCCTTGTTAATTGGTTTAAAAATGGTTGTCAAGCATAAGATTAAGTTGTTGTTTGTCTTGGGATATTCTAAGCTAGTTGTGTCACAAGTTAGATTAAATATGCTACAAAAAATAAGAGGTTGAAACAATATAGAAATGTTGTGTGGGATACAATGGAATTGCTTGATGCATTTTTGATTGATTTGAAAGATAGACCTAAAAGTTTGATGGCTGGGTTTTTGGCTAGTGTAGCCTTAAAGAAAGATAATATCACTTTGGTTGGAGTTTCTCATGTTGAATTCAAAACAAGACCTTCTATCCACGAAAAAATCTATAGCTGGAAAGTTTTTAATAATGATACTGACGTTTTGAACTCTCTTCATTCTATAGATCAGTATGAGGCATAGGAGATTGATTTTTAAGCTTTTGTGGAAGAAGTGAATGGGAAGCAAACTGTATTTGGGAAGGAAATTTTGTAGCTTAAAACTAACAAGCTTCCCAAAGGGCTTGTGGCTTTGGAGAGAGTATATGGTGGGAGTGATTGTCCTGTCATGAAGTAGACACCTATTAAGAAGGAAGATCATGAATAAATAAATTTAGGAACCGAATTAGCACCAAAAAGAGTTTATATTGGAAAGAAAATAATCCCAACTATCAGGAGAATGTTGATTACATTGCTGAGAAAATACAAGCATGTATTTTCTTGGTCTTATGAGGATTTGAAGGCATATAGAGAAGATATTTTTCAGCATGAGATTCCACTTAAGCCAGACACAAAGACATTCAGACAGAAGGAGAGGCCTATCAACCCAACTCTGGAACCTAAGATGCATGATGAGATAGCAAAGCTGAGAGATGGAGGTATCATTAAACCCATTAGGAATTCAACATGCGTCTCAAATTTGGTTCCATTCAGGAAGAAACATGGGGACATAAGACTGTGTGTAGATTTTCAAAATCTGAATGTAGCTTTCCTAAAAGATAATTATCCTCTTCCAAACATGGAAGCAATATTGCACAAAGTAATGGGAAGTGATCTATTGTCAATAATGGATGGATTTTTTGGATATAACCAGTTCAAAGTCAAAGAATTTGAGCAATACAAGACAACATTCACCACACCATGGGGAATGTATGTCTATGTTAGAATGCCATTTGGTCTCACAAATGTAGGAGCTACTTTTCAAAGGACCATGGATATGGCATTTTCTGATTTAATTAATGCTATAATGGTGGTATATCAAGATGATCTCACTACTTATTCCAAAAAGGAAAAAAATCATGTGGGGGACTTGGAGAAGATCTTCATCAAATTTTTGGAGTATGGTATTAGTCTTAATCCTAAACAGAACATTCTTATATTATAGAGGGTAGAATTTTGGGACATATTGTGTCAAAATATGGGGTTAGGATAGATCCTGAAAGGGTAGATACCATAGATAAAATTACCATTTCCAAAACTGTGAAAGCAATCCAATCATTTTTTTGCCAAATTAATTTTGTTAGAAAGTTTGTGCCTAATTTTGCTGAGATTGTTAAACCTATATCTAAGATGTTGAAAAAAGGATAAAAGTTGGACTGGACTGTTGAAGCTATGGATTCCTTCATATCTATTAAAAGAGCTATCAAAGAAGCCCCTATCCTGAAGTCTCCTAATTTTACTAGGCCATTTCAAATAAAATATCTTGCTTCATTTCATACCATAGTTGCTATTATGCTACAAAAAAATGATGATGGTCATGAGCAACCTATTTTTTTTTTCACTAAGTCTTTGCAGGGGTCAAAATTCAAGTATGATATTATGGAAAAATAGCCTCATGCATTTGTAAAAGTAGCAAGGGCTTTCAGACCTTACCTTGTTGGAGCTACGGTAATTGCTTATGTCCCACATGTAGTTGTGAAGGACATCTTGGTGTAGACATAAGTGACAGGGAAGAGATGTAGATGGATTAATAAAATCCAAGAGTTCAATATGGAGATTCAGATTACAAAATTGGTAAGAGGTCAAGGTCTGGCCAGGCTAATGGTTGAAACAAATATTGAGGAAAATAAAATCTTCAATGTAGAAGGTAAGGAAGAGGTCATAGAAAGTATTGATCATACTCCATCATATAAAATGTGATGAATTCTCTGAAACACATGAAATTCCCTGAAGGGATGAATGATAATCAAAGGAGAACTTTGAAGTTGCAAGATTGTAAATATGTTTTCTTAGAAGGGGATCTATTTTGGAAGAATAGGGATGGTTTATTGTTGTTGTGTGTCGATGAATCCCACGAAAATTATGTCTTGAGATATATGCATGAAGGGGTATGTGGAGGCAATTATTCTTCCAAGACTACTGCACACAAGATTCTCTATGCTAGTTATTATTGGCCTAGGATATTCAATGATTCCTTTGCATATGTGAGGAAGTGTGAGGCTTGTCATAAATTTTTATGAAAGTTGAAGTATCAGGGAGAATTTCCACTTAGACCTTTGTAGGTAGAAGCACCTTTTCACCAATGCAGAGTTGATTTCATTGGAGAAATACAAGAAATATCAAGTGGAGTACATAGCTGGATACTAGTGGCCACATATTATTTTACTAAGTGGATGGAGGTTGTCCCAACTACGAAATAAATGAGCAAAGTGGTGATGATTTTTTTGATAGAGAATGTTATAACCAGATTGGGCACCTGAGTTAGATTGATCATAGATAATGGGATGTGTTTTAGATATGATGAGTTTAGAGATTTTTTAAAAATCTATAGCATTAATATTTCTTATTTTGCCCCATACCATCCACAAGCCAATGGATAGGCAAAGTCAAGTAATAAATATATTTTTAAGATAGTAAGGATGATATTGGATGCAAACAAAAAGGCATGGGATTCGAAGTTAAGATTGGTTGTATGGGAAAACGGGATTACAGTAAAGAGGGCAACTGGAAAATCTCCATCTGAGTTGGTTAATGGGACACAAGCTAGGGTGCCATTACAAAATATTTTTCCTATCTATGACTTTATTTTGCAAGCGGACTTTGATTTTTTTGACCCAATGGAGGAAAGAATGGAGAAACTTGAAGAGCTTGATGAAGTGAGAGGAGTGACTCTTAAGAAGAATGTGAAACTGCAATCACAAATGAAATACCTTTTTGATAAAAGGGCCAAGGAGAGAAAGTTTGAAGAAGGTGACTTGGTGTTGATGTGGAATACTTAGTGTGAGGAGAATGGGAAACACGGCAAGTTTGAAGCCTTGTGGTTGGGTTATTTTTTGATAATTGGTAAAGGAAGTGAAGACTCTTGTTTCCTATAGAATATGTTTGGAGAGGAGCAGGAGTTTGCTCTACATGGGCAGTTCTTGAGGCATTCCTTCTCTTGAGGATCAATAGAGGGTTAAGGATTTCCAGGGTAGGGACAATTCTTAATTTACCCTTTTTAATATTCTTTTCCATGCACAATAGCTTAGGAATTTTCAAGGTTCTAGGTTTTCTAGGAGATGGACATTCTCAGGAACTCCCTGTTTGAAAGCATTGCTTTCTTTCCATGTGCAGTATTTGAGGGACATTTTCACCTTCCTTTCTCCATGCTCCACTTTTTCATTTTCCGTCTCCTTCACTCTTTCATTTGTCCTTCCTCTATCACTCATTTTCATGTCCATTCATGTCTTGGTCTACTCTCCTAAAGTAAATTTTGGATTCTTGTAGTGATTGTGTAACCACTCATCCACAATAGGAGCCACTATTAGAACCTTATTTTTTATGTGAAATCCTTATTTTTCATTTAATATCCCAAGGCCTTTCACCCCCTTGAAATTTTTTCTATAGAAAATTCATGTATCCCATTAATAATATTCAAATATCTTTTATACCAGCTACGTTTATCCTTCATAGGTCTTCATCGCTTTACCCTAGCCTTTTGCAAAGTGGCTCGTACTATAGCAGTGAGAAGATAGTTACTGCACAACCTCTAGGGGTCTACACTGAGTTTGCGATAGCATGGTGGACGAAGATAGAAGTGAATGATAATGATTAGAGACCCATTGCGATATTGTACGTGGTTAAACCATAGACTGCGGTAACACAGTGGTCATTTTGTAAGCAACAAACTGTGAATGCAATGGTTGGGAATAGTCACTGCAGTATTGTGGCTAGTCAGAGAGTAGACCGTGGTGACTACGATAGATGAAAGGGAGTACAATTAGAAGCTATCAACGTGGCTACCACCACACCATGGCCGATTAGAATGGAGACCATAGTGACTGTGATGGATAGGGATGTGAACAGTGACCAAGAATTGAATGGCAGCGATAGGTGACTGTTAAGGATGGGTGAAAAATATTTGCCACCATACCACTGATGGTTGAGTCAGAGACTGTGGTAGAGTGGTGGAGGAGAGAATAGACCGTGATAGTTGAACCTTGAGGCAACATGCGATGAAAGGAGAGACTGCGGTAACGTGGTGGGCAGTCAACAAACGACAACGTAGCAGAAAATATGGTTATCACTATACCATGGATAGGAAGAATGAAGGCCATGGTAGGGAGGTGAAGTAAATAAAATAGTCGGTCACTGCATAATAGTGGATGGAAAAGTCAAACCCGTGGTAGAGCCATAAGATTAGTGAAAGCCATAGGAAATAAATGTGAAGGCAATCAAGGTATAAAGTGAAAAGTTAAAGCTGGACTATGTAACAAATATTTAATTTGCCGATAGGAAATTTAGTAAAATATTTCAATCTTTGTCGCAGGAATGCAAAGCAGTTGTAGCGGGAAAATTAATGGTTGCAGCTTGGTATGTAAAGTATAAATTATTTGAAAAATCGAGGGCAGAAGAGAGAATAGATTTTTTCTCAAAAAAACAAGGAAAAACTAGGATATAAACAATGAATAGTATTTTTTGAAACCTGGTGTAATGCAAAAAAAAATTAAAAACTGTTGAAATCTTCTATGTTTCGGTTGTTGAGATGTTGTAATGGTTCTTTCTCCTATCTAGTTGTCTCCAATCAGAATTTTAAAAATCATTTAAATCAAGATAACAAGTGTATTTATTATTTATCATAGTACATTCTTTAACTTTGTGTGATTTATTTATTAAGGTGTCTGCAAGTCAGAGCTAAACTCTTTTAGATAGGTCACCGTGATTTTTGGGTTTGTGTTGGATGATTAAGTAAGAACCTGATAGGAAAAAATTCAAGCATAATTTATGCAAGCCATAATTTGGGTGAAATAATGTGCCAGTCATAGACTTTCATACTTAAAAAATGCCTACAAATTTGAATTTATTCAGAGAGGGAAACACCTTGAATTCTTGTCATTTTTTACTCCATTGCCAAGTACATAGAAGAAATTGATCTTCCATATCCCAAATGATAATTTTTTTTATAAATTAAATATTAAAATTTTATCTATTGTATAGTAGGAGTAATTATTGTACTATTTTTTTTGTGCATTCTTAATTGCCATTATGGGTAGACTGTTAAGCATGAAATTCATTTCAAATCTGCATATTTCACATAGGTTCACCAACCTAGGTCTAGCAGAACCTAAAGAGCGGAAGGTTTAATTTAGTAATTGACCTTATACATTGTCCAAAATGTTGTAAGATCCTGGAAAACTCTTATGGTTAAAACCTGCAATTTTTAGAATCAACACCACCATCGCCTCAGTAAGAAGGATAAAGTGTAAACGAAAGAAAGCGAGTAAGGCCAAAATGACTAAATCTAACACTAAGATAGGTTAATCCAAGACTGCTCAATCATTCACTATAAAAATCATTACCCATAGCTACAATAGATACCACAACTCGCATGGAAACCGTTGCTACTAAGCTTTATATTGTATCCCAGCAGAAACATATCTGAGCGTAACTAGTGAAATAAATGACTCAACCTCTCCTACCTTTGATCTACCTATATCTAAAGGATCTTAAACACTGGTGTATGGCTCTAGAATTGGAGATGTGTAAATGGTGTTTAAACTGCTTTTGGATTCAAGGTCAATGGACTAGGATAAAGTTGATTCATGTGAATAATAAGTTGATCTCATCTCTGAATAAGATCCAAATCCATCTCCTTAGCCTTTTTATTTCACTTTCCTGAAATCAAGGAAATTCTCATGACTTCAAGAAAATGTTTTAATGAATAAGATGGCGTGGTTAAGACAATAGATAATGACATCAATCAGAGACAATAGACAACCCATCACCCGCTAGATTAGCACTAAACTAACATATCGACCTACCACCTAAGGTGGAGATGAAGTGGGTTATGACTAGGAAGGAAGTGATATTAAAATAGAGATAAATGGTCTACCATGTGCAACATGATAATTTGAATGGTAATAAGGATATTTCGCTATACTTTATTTTAAGAAGGCCTGCTACCTATGAAAGGCTTGAAGGCTTGGATTTATATGCAAGCGTGGAATTTATATGAAAAAATAAGTATTGCACATAAGAATATTAAAGGTAATCACGTACCTGTGCACACAAGAAGCTCCTAAGAGGCAGCCATTATTTTGAAATATACCACATTGAACAACAATATTAACAGAAAGCAATGAAATAAAGTGATTAAATTAGGCAATATTGGACAAAAAAATGTATTCACTTTTTAAAATAACTTGCAAATGGTATCACATGATGCAGATTGCAAATACAGGGCAAAGAATTAAAAAAAAAAACAATCAAGGTCTTTTCATCCTATTCTATGTAATATTTAACATTTGGACCAAAGCTAACATTAAATTTGTGTTAGGTGGAAAGGAATATTGGCCTCTTATGTGTTCTATGTAATATAAATATTAAAAAATAATGGAATAAAGCAATATTGCACCATGGTGGGTGCCAAAACATGAACACTAATCTATAATCTTTCTCAAACCATGACAAATGTTAATGTTAGTCAATCCAAACAAGGAAAATGCAATGCTGGTATGAAATACCTGATCTTGGTGTATTTGCAAAGCAATAAAACAAAATGATCTAAATAGATAAATGAAATAACATAAAAAACCTGAGCACACTCTATTTCATAGCAGGAGTGGTGTTGCTTATTATGTAAAAAGAAAGGCCTTTCCCACCCCCTGATAAGAAATAATTCCAATAAGATAATGATAATGCCAATACTGAGATTGTGCATCAAGTTATATTGTAGTGTTTTTTTTTGCATTGTAGAAACTCTTTACATTTATAGATTCAAGGTTGGAAGATTGAAAGATTGGATGAATGTGGGATCATTCATGAGCCAATGAAAATATGCCACTTGTCAAGATGTGAGAGGATGAGGGTTGTGCACATTTTGGTCAATGTGCCGATTTAAAATTTGAATTTTGATAAAATGACATGTTTAGGGGGGATGAAAGAAGAGAGTCAATGTCAAGTTGACCTATGTAAGAGACCTATAAGAGACATGTAAGAGATCTTAAAAAAAATTTCTAATGGAAATGTCATGTGGGAGGGAAAATTCAAATTGAGAGAATATTTTCTCAACGATGCCAAATTGGAGGAAATTAGAAGAAATAATAAATCAAAGAAATGATTTATTGGTGCAAGTGGGTGGGTTAGTTATGAGTTTATATTTGATTCAAGTTGAGTCAAAAGATAGAGAATGGTTGATTATGATTAGAGGTTACTTAATTTAGATTAATTAATTTGGAGGATTTTAGGAGTTTTGATATTTGATTTAAATCATTTTGATTTATTGAATCAAATAAGAAGAACTTAAAGAGTCAATTAAATAATTTTATTAATTTAATTAGGTAAAATGAAGCTAGGGAATTAATCAATAATTTTTTTTAATTTATTAACAAAATAATTTGATATTAATTAGAACAGATGTCTATTTTACGTGTCTACAAGACTGCATTTCATTGAGGCATTTTTTAAACCTATTAACTGTAGAAGTTGAGAAATCCAACTTCAGACTCCAAGAACACCTTCATGCAAATGGATACCTGTCACAAGGAAGAGAATGGATGGAGAAAACAAACAAGTGTTTGAAGCTCTGAAAAATGGAGAAATTATCTTATTAGAACAAAATGGAATTGATGAAATATACAATGGATCAATCCTTATAAAAATGAGATCATGCAAACCCTAAAAGAAACCCTAATAGGAAAAACCTAAAAGAAGCCATAATAGGAAAAAATTTAATAATTAATATATTTATTAAATGTCACTTTATGTAAACTAGCGTAAAATCTTAAGAAGGGCATAAAGGTAACTTAATCAACACAATTAAGTTAAAACCTTTACTCTAACACCCCCCTTAAGATGACCAAGAGTGCAGCTACAAACAAGTGCAAGAAACCAAAGGTAACTACAATGAAAGAGGGCAAACATGGGTCCCCACAACTAGGCTAGATTAGGTACCCAAATACAACCAAATCTCTATAAAATGGAGAAATAGAGAAAACCTCATGGGAGAAACTCTACTCCAAAAAGAGATGCGGAAAGCCATGAAGAACATCACTGAAGCAGAAGAAGATGCAAACAACTATCAAAAGATGACTTCTATGGTGCTGAAGAACCTCCTCCGAAGATAAAATGATCAAGATGAAGAAGACAAAAATTTGCATGAGTGCCCCAAACGACACTACTCGAATCAGATGGAAAATAAAGGCAAACACTTAGAACGAAGATACAAATGGCACAAGTAACAATAGTTTGAAAACACTAATTAACTAAGAATGGAAGATTCCTTCCAAGGCGAAACCAAGGAAGCATTAGCATGAATAGTATAATACTCGCCCATAATGTTGAACTGAGAGAGCCTGAAAAATCCACTGAAATGGTGTGTAACACCCTATAGTGCATGAAGGAGAAGAAACAACATCTTAAATTGCGCAAGAAAGCACCTGCAACTGAAAAAGTGGTGTGCAAAACAAAGGAAACATGCATGAGGCTGGAATCATATGGATTCACTATCATCATGGAGGGACACTCACTAGACAAAGGTGTGATGGAAAACTAAAGGCACTACACAACCCCCCCGTGGCACTTGAGAATATAGTGCAAGTACAAAATATGGCACAACCTTATGTGCAAAATCCCCAAAACTACATGTACAATAGTGTGGCACTTTATCTTAGTGCATGTACATAAAATATTGCTTACGAATAATGCTTAAAATGGCCTTAAATGATAAAAATCTAGAAATACATGAAGAATAGCCAAAAATGAAGCATCCTATGCAAACAAGAAGTTCCCAAGAGAAAATATGTCAAAGTAATTCACTAGAGTGTGAAAACACAAAAAAAAAAAAAAAATATACTGGGAGTGAAATATGGAAAAATTACAGGGATATAACTGAAGAGCTTTGAAATATGGTTCCAATGCTGCTAAGATCGTGAAAAATTGAGAAACAAGTTAAAATTTATGAGCTTGGGATTGAAAGCAGCTCTTTTGACTTCAATTGGATGTAGAATGCACCAACAAAAAAATAAAGCAATTAGACCCACACCACTAGAAATTTAACAAAACTAGCTTTCTGACAATATCTCGTTTTCCAAAAAATGATATCGTATGCCCAAGTTATGACCTCTGGAAAAAAGTACCTCCAAAGGGGGAAAAAACTAGTGTTGCATTAAATTTGATGGTCAAACAACCGTCGCAGCAAAAATATGAACCTAAATTTGACGGCCAAATGGCCGTCACCACATTCGCACAACTGGGCTTATTACAAGATTTTTTATTTTTTATTTTTTAAATAACAAAAAAAAATACAATGGTAATTTTTATTTTTTTTAAATTCAGAAAAAAATCGTGGTCCGCATGGGGGCCGCGGCTAGCCAAGGTACCGCCGTTGGCGATACTGTTAGACTGCCAGTCAGTAGTAAAGCCACCACCGGGTGGCAGTACGTAGGCCAGCATACAGAGGGCCCGCAAGCTTGTGTACGTAGGTACCTGCAAGTACCCTGTACCAAGGCCTAAGCAAGCCTTAAAACTATTTTTTTTGTTTGATTTTTTTAATAAAAATAAAAAAGACTTTAACAATTTTTTATATTTTTAAACATTTGATGAAAATAAACACAAAAAAACATATTCTTTTTACCAAGTAGATGGACGGTGGTACAAGTAAAAAAAATTTGCCCCTCAAATCAATTTTGTCCAAAATGGACGAATGAACAATCAATTTAGGGGTTTTGGACCACTATGGATCCAACGGTGAGGTTCGTTTGGAATAAAATATTCTTTGAAATTGCAGGTGATTTCATGGATCAAAAAAACAAACCCCAAAATTGTGAATGCCTGATCCAACCCTTGTAGCTCCAAATAGCTCCAAATTCTTCAAACAAGAACAGGCATGTAGTAGGAAAGCTCTGATGCCATGTACAAGTTGAGAAATCCAACTTCAGACTCGGAGAACACCTACATGCAAATGGATACTTGTCACAAGGACGACAATGGATCAAGAAAATAAACAAGGGTTTGAAGCTCTGAAAAATGGAGAAATTATCTTATCAGAACAAAATGGAATTTATATGAATATACAATGGGATCAATCCCTATAAAAGGAGATCATGCAAACCCTAAAATAAACCCTAATAGGAAAAACCTAAAAGAAGCCCTGATAGAAAAATATTTAATAATTAATATAATTATTAAATGTCACTTTATGCAAACTAACGTGAAATCTTAAGAAGGGAATAAAGGTAACTTAATCAACAAAATGAAGTTGAAAATTTTACTCTAACATTAACTGCCTTGTGTATGATATTTCTTACTATTATGCTTTCATAGGTTTTTTCCAAGCATCCATAGGTTGTTGGAAAGTACCTTTTTTAAGATTTTAGCCATAGTAGTGGGGAAATGAATTGTTTGATAAAATTCTTTGGTAGACATGTATGGAAAATGTGGTAGCATAGAAAAGGCGGTAAGTTGTTTGAAAAAGTGGTGTAGGTGTACCTTTATAAGAGCATGCTTCCATGAGGAAACTTTAGGATTTTGAGGTTGTATAGGTATTTTCATGATGTAATAAGTCTTAAATAGCCATTTTTGAGTTTTTAATGATCTTTGGTAGTCATTTTAGGCATAAATTGTAAAGATGCAGAATCTTAACAAAAGTTGTCAATCAATGTTGTAAAAATGCTAAAAGGTACCAAGTGGAGGAATATGAAGAGTCAAAGTAGTTTTAGAGGTAATCGTAGGTGCTTAGGAAGTTGAAATTATTGGTAAAGTGTTTAAAAGAATCGATTCATCTTTGTTAGCTATTTTTTAAGCATTTTGAATGAGAAAACTAACAAAATATCACTATTATAGTGCAATTTTCTATATTTTCCTCCATAATTTTCTAGTGTATGGTTCCATGCAGGTGGTAGAGCATCTTGAATGTGTTTTAATTGAATCATTTATGTGTTTTAATTACTGTTAAACTAATTGGAGCATTTGATATTTGGTTTCAAGCTTTTGGTGGTTTGATTTCTCTAGGCTATTAGAAAAGAAAGGCTAAGGGTTTGATTGCCCAAATAAACTAAAAAGTCCATTTCACCTTTTTGTAGCAAATTTTTCTTGGTGGAATGGACCATTTTAAAGTAGGAGTAGGTGTAGAAGGTAAGGAATTTTTTTGGTGAATTTTTTGTGTGAGTTCTCCTTGCCGCCCTAGTGAGAAACCAATTTTGGTGCCTTTTAAACAAGGCTAGAGTGAGTGAAAAGAGGATGGGGGATTATAATTTGATAGAATCCCATAAAAATTATGATATTAGGTGAATTGGAGGGTTTTTAGAAGATTTGAGAGGTGTTAAGTGGTCAAATAAGTGAGTAAGTGAGAAATCCTAGGTGAAAGAGAGTGAAAACTAGTGAAAAAGAGTTATTTTGTGAAGGAAATGTATGCAAATCTTTGGGGCAGCACTATTTGAGGATGTAATTAGCATGTAAATGCATATATAAGACTATTTAAGTGATTATAATCTTGTGAGATGTTAGGGAATAATAATTTCAATAAGCCCTAATTGATTGCAAGGAAAGTCAAGTTTTTATGAAAATGGGTCTAAATGAGCAAGAGGAGACTTGAAAGTTGAATAATTTGAGGTTTTCTTTGCTATATATTGACTTTTTGGAGGTTTCAATTTTTGGTTGTGTGTTTGGAGAGGTATCTCTCTAAAAAAGAGGCCTAATTGTGGCCTATTTCAACATTAAAAGCTAGATTTCAGATAGTTGCTCCAAAAGGGTTGCAAGTGAGTTTCAAATATGTGAGAGCAAGCCATAATGGGTGCCTATTTTGGAGGATAGACAAGGTAGTGAACTATTTGAAAATATCCCTGAGTAAAATATGGTCTCATGGAATTCCATGACAAGGAAATGCAATTTGAAGATGCTCCTAGGCTTATTACTTATTGTATGTGAAGTAATTACATAACTAATTATATTGGCGTTCTAAATAACTATATTGTAGTTGAAATTTTTCCATCGATCAACATCTAGTTATTAGTTATGGAATGTGAAGTAATGCTTTGAGTTTGAATGATGCGCAATGTAATGTAATCAACGATGTGAATATAAACTACACAAATCTATTAAATACAATTCATTAGTTAAAATATTTATTCTATTACCTGTGTGAAGGTTTGACTAAATCCATTGGAACTGGGAGGTGTTTCCTTAAAAACTCCAATATTAGCCTATTCAACATCAAAAATCATATATTAAAATACCATTCGTAAGACAATGCTATTAACAATTAATAAATTTATAATATTTTACAAGTTTCATACCCCACTGAGAGGTTTACTATAGAAATAAGTAGGTGTAGGTTCAGTGTATCTGGTATCAACATTGTGACCCTGCAAGTTTATTAAAATCATAAGACTAAATTAGTTAATTTTGCATTTCAAAATCAAAATTTAATAAATTAAATTCAATGAACATGATAACTTTTACTTTAGAATCAATGTCATACAATTCATGAAAAAAATTTCTACTCTCTCCATCTCCATAGTTGGAGACGAATCCTATGCAACAACCTCCCGAGTGTTGGTGGGGTCATATGAACAATTCACCCCATAATATTGACACACATTCGATCGAAGCCCACTTGTCAAATAATCCCTTGGATGGCGTTATACAAGAGGGATAGCATGCTATATGACACTCTACATGAAATATTTGATGGCTTGCAGAGTCTCTACATCAACCCTCTCCTTTGTGATGGAAGGGAGGACAATGTGCTCATGAGGCGGCCTAGTGAGAGGTTGTCTCGCTTACCACATTGGATCTGGCTATGCACTGGGTCTATCTTGTGCCAAACCTCACCTCTCCCCTAGAAGTCTCTCATATCAAAATAATTTTGGATTTTTTTCAAGATGAACTCAGCATGTAGTTTCCTAAGGAAATATTGTAGGAATTCACAATTGTTGCATGGTGGGTCATCAAGAAGCATGTACCACCTATCCCAATAATATTTCCTTATCTCTTTTTGGTGGCACCAATGAATAGGAAACTTCTTCACACTAAGGGGGATATTTCCATTTGACCGTGGGTTAGTGAATAATGCACACAAATCAACTTTTGTAATTTTTAAATCTTTTACTTCTTTATATGATAATTTATCTTGGTAAAAACCCTAGTTGCCTTCCTCGTATCTTTCAAACTAGTTAATTGTTTGTTGATTGAATCTACATTTTAAAAAAAATCTTGTAGTGAAGTTGTCAGGGTCATTCTTTCCATAGTTGAACCATATGGATCGTTCAACCTCTCGATTAAATCCTTATTTTTTTATTCTTCTCAATTTCACCCATTAAATTTTGTTGAGTACTAGGAGGGTATTAAGGGATTGGTGGAGGAGTTATTTTTTGTTGTTGAGGATTTTGTTGTTGAGGATTTTGTTCTTCTTGTGGATTTTGAGGAGGATTTTTAGGTTGATTAAAATCTCCTACAAATTCAAAAAATAAATATCAAATACAACCTAAAACTAATATTTGTTTTTTTTAAATCTTTACCTCTTTGATCTCCTTGTCGACGTCATGGCATGTTGGCAATGAATCAACAACTGTTGATGAAATTTTTTGAAAAAAATCTCCTAGAATGCAAGCATGGAATTCTAGGGTTTTCTACCGCAAGCAACAAGAAAAAAACAATCAAAAATGAAAAGGAATTTGACATATTTTTTTTTTCTTTTAACATGTCATAACTCAAGAGTGTTATAATGTTCTCACAGTATGGGCTTGTGGTGGCTAATCTTCAGGTTCGATAAACCAACCCATAATGCGAGCACATTATAACATGCGAATGTTATGAGTTTTCATTTTTTTTAAAAGTGGCCAAAAAATTGCTACCCATCTTCATGCATCCATCATGATGAACTCTATATTGCCTATCCCCTACTTAGTAGATAGAAAAACATGATCCTAAAAAGTAGATATATGCATTTTTTTTATCGCCACAATGGAGGGCAATATTTATGATCTAAGAAGAGTGATGTAGATTTACCAATATATGAATTTTGAAGAATCATTCTTAATGTTATTCGGCTTAAAAAATTTCTATGGCCTCATACTCCATCAATGTAGTTAAGTCCTATGTATGTAGTTTTTTAAATGACTTTTACAATTCTTCTATGGTTTCAGGTTCCATCAATAAAGTTAATTCCCATGTTTTGATGTACAATTTTTGCATGTATGAAATAATAATGTATAATTCTTTGCAACTTCAGTTTTTATATTTCCCTTCAGTGAGTCTTATGCAGGTCTTGTGATTGAGAAAGAATTCATGTGTACATTTAGTGGCAATTTTAGCCAACTTTACTAACATTTTTGGAATCAACCATTTCATATCAAAGAGCATGATATGTTCTCACATAGCCTAAACAACCTTCAATTTTATTACATAAATGGAATCACCAAAATTTTGATTCAAATGGTAGCACTAAACCTATTGCTAGCAAAAATCACTAATCAGTGTAATCAGTTTAATATAATGCTAGTTGGATTTTTTTAATGGATTTGGCCTCCTTTCAATTTCTTAATGACTTAGATTGAACCAATAAGATAAAATCATATCCAACCTATGTAGGGATTGCAAATAATCACACCAAATAAGTTATTTATCAAATGGTTGTTTAACCAATGCTTGGAAATATGGATACGTTTACCATATACATTTTTTCACATATTTGACGAGGTTTTTTGCCTATGAGAATCTATTTCATAGATATGGGAGAGTTACTATTGTTCTCACCAGATTGGACCTATTCCATAGATTCAATATAGGGTTTAAATCTTAGACCGCCATTGTTTGTGAGTAGTTCCTCTTTGTAAGTTCTTGACCAATACATTACACAGTTCACATTGTCATGTTAAAGTATTTCAAATAAAAAGAAACAAAAAGGGGAAGTACTCCAAATAAAAATATAACATAAGAAAATGCTAAAACTACATCGAATGGTACACAATAGTAGAATTGTAAATGATGCAAACCAAACATGGTGAATCTAAACAACCCATAGAGTTGACCCAGAAAAAAATTGTGAATAGACTACCTTCAAAATTGAAGATTAAAATAATGGTAAAGGAAAATAAATTATTGTAAGAAAAAAATAAATTAAAATCTTGTAGTCCCCAAAGAAATTAAGTAAAAATAAAATATCCTTCCATCCTCAAGGCATAGCTAAGCAGATAATGTAGGAAAAATTTATTATATTTTGACACACCTAAATAACAAACCTTAAATCAAATAAATTGTTAAATTGTGTCAAATAGGATGCACATATAAAATTCAAAATGTTAGAAATCAACACTTCCAATCTAAAAAATAAAAATCCTTCCACTTCGGGGTATTTTGATACAACTGAATAAAAAACTCAATGTCTAATAAATTGTTGAAAAAATAGAATGAAAAAAATAAATAATGGAAATGAACATTACAAATCTAAACAAATTACACAGTTGGTCCTAAAAAACCTATGCGGTTGATTCTAAAAGAACAATGCAGAAAACCACCTTCAAATTATAAAAATTGAACTGAATAAATATTATATATTCTCTTCTTTCATTTACTTTTTCTAGTTAAATATTAAAAATTGGAATTGAAGCTGAAAACTAATCTATAAAGAAAAAATCAAAATAATTGAAGTGAAGAAATATTACAGGCCTAACTAAAAATTAATCTTAAAATTAAAAAAAAAGTAAAAAAAATTGAAGTACAAAAGCTTATAGGCTCTTTTGAAAACTACTAGGTACTTATACAAGCTTTCTTCCTATCTACTGAAAGCAAGAACTAATTCACTATTCTTTATAGTAAGAAAATCAAGTTTTCTTCATAAAAGCTTCTTGTCCACTTTTACAAGTGGAAATTATAAAATTTAACATGTTATTTATTATTTGTGTATATATATATATATATATATATATTTTGATAAAAGTGGCAAAGAAACTAAAATATTTTTACTAATTTAAAAGAGTGATACAAAACCTGGTTCAAAAGAGCATACTGACATGAAATAAATAGGAATAAAAATTTTGGTTATAGCTCAGTTAAAATTTTTATTTACAATGTAATCAAATACAAATTACAAAAAAGGCTTGAGAAAAACCACCATTAGCTAGATTTTAATTTTTGTAGATATTAACATTTCACATACAAATGGATTCGAGACAAAATGCACATGCCCATGATAAAGAAAAGAAACCACCCACCATCGCCTAGTCTAGTATACTAGACAAGTATGCAAGAAACCTATGAAAAGTAGAGTAAGACCAAAAGCCATGGTTGATCGGGCATCCACTTGTTGAGGAAAAGAGCTAGAGCTAGCCTCATAGTAGGCAAGAGGCATTAGATGATCAAAATTAAAAGAATCTTTTATCTTGAAAGATGAGGGAACTATTTGATCATTGTGAAGAGACCATGTTTCTAGAACAAAGATAAAGTGTAAATCCATGAACAACTCCACCCCTGTAGCCAAATTTGCTAAAGATAGTTTATCTTGGAGATGATGACAACCCAAGATGGTCTCATCGAAATTGTGTCAAATAATACCTTCAACAAGATCCATGTTGGTGTTTTAAATTTTCTAGCCAAGGCTTTGTAATTCCCCAAGGGGTTTCCAATCCCTAAACTTAAGAACTAACCAAGTTAGTTGCCAACTAATGAGATTTAGTCAAACAATGAGATCTCCTACATTTTTGGCTCTATGAAACCAAGGAGGTTTTTCCTAAGTGTATTCATGAAAATAGTTTACATTCCTATAAGAAAACTTATTCATACAGATGCATTCTCAAACGATGCAAATAGATAGAAATTATCGTGGTGGTGGAAAACCAAAGAACAATAACGACTATCTAGAGAAAGGAGAATAAGGTTAATGTAAGATTTGTATGTAGAGAGAGATAGGATTTGATTTTTTTAAATTTTTCGATCTTGAATCACCACACTTAGAGCCACAGTCATGCACTTCTAAAAGAATATTGCAAAAACTACCTAGTGCCTCATCCATCAGGCGGGAGTAATATAAAACATAACTCAAACATTATAAACTTATCACCATAATTCTTTACATTATGAGATCTTTCAATTTTTTTAAAACAATACTCAATGAATACTAAGCATATTATCACAAAACTGTAACTCATTTTCAAGAATTTGATTAACTCATTAAGTTGGAGTAAGAAAATGAAATACAATTTCAAATATACCATTGATGAAGTCATTCATAATCCATGACATATAACTAGGAGAGCAATTTTTTTAATAGATTTTTTATTTTGCTTCAATATCTATCATTACATAAGCAAATCATGGATGTTTCATACTATTCTTGACCTAGAAAGATTTCCTAGTTAATACCTTCAATAAAACCACATTAAAAACTAACTGTACATACTCTGAAGCTTCAAGATGCAAAAAAATTGACCCCAACAATGAGCTATGAAATCTCCTTTATAGAACAGGACAACACAAAGCATCGAGCTCCATTGTTCATTTCAAAATGAATTTCATCCTAAAAAAATGAAATTTGAATTCACATTCAAAAAATTCCTCATCATAGAAATAAAAATAAGAAAACCAAGGAATCAAAATGGTTACACTCCAGTAACCAGTTAGAGAAAAAAAAAAAACATGTCAGGCACACACACATCAACATCAAAACCGAACCACTAGAACAACATCAAATTGAAAAAGCACCAGCCCAAAAACCCACATCATTTTCTAACATCATTTAGTAAACACATGGGCCTGATACAGGTGACCACTCTTGGTTCTCACTTCAGTGTGAAGCCAAACCATTCCCTTTTTCTTGGCAATATTAGTACCAGATCCTACAACACAACATAGTGCCATTGCAACAATTGGGGAAAATGCAAGGACCTCCTCATCAACCCCCATGAGCTCAATAATGGCCGCAAGATAGCAACAATAGTCTGAATTAGTCTTAGATCCATCGGCACTAGAGCCCAAAGAGAGCACAATAGGGGAATTGCAACGTCAAGACCGCCTGCCTACACTTCGAGCAACCACTTCAGGAGCATCATGAATAAGTTTTTTCTCCTTGCACTCACTCGAGCACTTCGTCATACTACAAAATTTTCCATTGAAAATACTAGCTCAAAAACCAGCAAGAAAATCACTCACCTTCAAACAAAAAAACTCAAAATGTGACTATACTAATGAGTAATTTTGTAGGAATTTATAGAACAAACTAGTGCAGGGAATATTAATTACCTAAATTATAGTACGAGCATGTGAGCAAATAATAGTTGATTTTGCCACCAGAAAATAATTCCAGGCTTATGGAAAATGGTGTACAACCCATCATTGCATTTATTAGGTAGATACTGCTTGCAGGCAAGGATATCAAGAGGAAATCATTTGAAAAACCCATGCCATTAATGAAAATAACATGCAAAGCGCAAAAAATCCTCACACGAGTGAACAATAACCCTTTGAATTCAAACCATTGATGTGAAAAAGACCTAGCAAGTTGGACACCTCAGATTGAGTCAATGATTATTGACAATCAACATCACTACCTAGGAAAAACAACAACCAATCACACCCCTTGAAAACCATGAAATTGCGATCGAGGAGAAGGCCCCACCCAACCCCTATCATTCTACGATTGAAGCCATGTGTCACCATTTCCAAAAACTAATGGTAACTCTGACAACATTAATCTAATCGTGTGAGGCTAGCCAGGGACGGCCATCATTAATCCTCATCATTTAATACCCACCAGTGAAAATACATCCACTTGTTAGTGCTAGCGCTTCAGGATAGTGCCCCACTCTTTCATAATTGAAAAATGGCCACACCTCGTACACCTCACACCACTTTAGTGACACTGACAACAAAACCTGCAAGGTCCACAAGGAATGGTCCAGATTAGAACCCATGATCTGATGGTCTATCAAACTACATAAAAATAATTATAATGGTGGGGCCGGCTGGAAAAAACCCTCGGTGGAAAAAAAATTTAGGCCTAAGTAGCAAAGCGAATATCGATAGGTCAGGTGAAAAGGGGTCGGTAAGAGCATGAAAGAAAGGCTCAATCGGATGACTTAAGAGACTGGTAACCCTCAACAACATGTCAATGCTATAATATAATGTGACGGTTTAAAAGGTACCAATCAATTTTACCATGGGTGAGAAAAACCCTAAACCTTAAGCATTAGATCTCTAGCCACATGAAAAATAACCAGTTATGCCCAAACCAGGCAAAATTTTGACAAATTTTAGAAGTCCCATCAGTGGCTCCAACTAGGGATGTATGCCCCCCATACATGCATAGAAAGATTCCAAAATATTTTGTTTCACAGACCAGATCGTAGAATCAAACAAGTATCTTGACGAATGCTTTACCATATTTGTAAATTGGAACTTTCTTACATCCAACTTGGTGACCCCAAGCCCCCAAACAAGAGAAATCAGATTTTACCCCTATCAAAAATAAAACTCTCTGCTACCTGAAGTAGACCAAGTCTCCAAATTTTACCTCTTGATTTATTTACATTACTTGAGTATTCAGCATGCTTGCAAGTATCATAATGTTTTCTAATACACATGTACATTTTATTAGTCAACACCTTGTATATAAACATTAACTGTAACATATGACCATAATAACATTTTACCCTGCCATGCACCTGTTCATGCGTCATTGAATGCTTTTCCAATTTAGCTAACAAAAAAAAAAAATCATTATTTATCTAGTCTTTGACATTACACATCTGCGTCAACATCAACTCCCACATTGAACTGAAAACTATCATAGAAAACTGTGTGCATGTTACACAAACTCGTTATTCACAAAAAGGAAGATACATGACTCAGAGAATCCTCACCATGGTGCCTTACAAATAAGCTTGGTTGCCAACATCTGCGTTCATACATCGTAGGACACATCCTGATATTACAGAGGTGGGAAATATGAGTTACATCTTCCTCCCGGAAATGTGTGAACACATTCATCTTAGGCCCCTCACTGTACATCTCCTCCTGCATTCCATCATCCATCCCAAAATGGAAAACCTCAAAGGTAGACCCAAAAAAATCAACCTCATCATGGGCCATACAGAAACAATAGTATGTATTCGCCTCCTTATGTTCAAAGGCTATTGTTGTATGTGTTAATTTATAAGTGAAAATTTCAGCACAAGCTGAAAACATTTCACAAGCAATATCAATGAAACCTTCATTATAAGCTAAAAAAATTTCACCAGCAATATCAATGACAGTATGTGACAGCAAATCAATCTCAACTTCATACAAATAGTTAGTAAATTCAATAGTATCAATATATTCATTAATTTTTTGTTTATCTCCTGTATTATTCTTTAGATCACCGTATTGAACACACACCTCATTGTCTTCAAATTCCTCAATATTTAGACAAAAAAAATGTTCCATTGCTAATACATTTGGAGTATACTCTAAAAATTTATTATTTGAAAATTTTCCCCTCATTTTCAATAAAATAATATCATGAGGCTTTGTATTACCATGAAAATTTGGTAAAGGGAGAGGCTCCACTTCATCCTCGATAATGCAACATCACTTCTAAAATTACAGTCATTGGCCTATAAAAAAATCTCAATGACATGTGCATTACAATCATGACAAGGAAAAATAATGGGTGTCTTGCTTAATCCTTCATCACTTTTCCCATCAAGCTCTTTTGCATTTTTCCAACATTCTTCAAAAGGGCAAGTGTCAGCTTCATTTTGTGTAAATATACTCTTGGTTGATTCTATAATCTCTATCCATTTAAGGACTTGGGTTGAGTTAGCAGGTTTCAAATATTTTGGAAAACCACTCAACCGTAGTTCATAAATTTCACAAAAATAGTCAATGTATTCAAAATAATTAGGTCTGAGAGCTATAGGAATTTTTATTAAAGTATCCACAAATCTCAAGAAAAACTCATATGGTGATTCTTCCTCTTGTCTCTGCATATCATACAATTCTATCACAAAAGAGATTTTATCATCACCACTCAAGTTGAACTAGCATACAACTTGGATCTCATCATCATAATCACATTGTAATGGTGGATATATTATAGTGTTCAAAGCACTCTTATCATAATGAGTGTTATGTGCAGCCAACTTTGAAATCTTACTAGAAAAAGTTCTGCCAGGGTAATCAAAAATTGCAGCCAGATATCCTTTCATCATTGAGTATTTCATGTTTTTATTAATATCATAGCCATTTGATATACTTGGTGCAAGTTTTTAGGTTATGTATCCCTTAAAGAGTAACCCATCCTTTTATCAAAAGCACCGAGATATACAATCAGACATTCAACATTGCTTGGTCTTATTTCTCTAGGAATTTCTCTTAAATATTTTGAAAATATGATGTAAAAATATGGAAATACATCATTTTTTTGTATGTGGATTCCCATTAAACCTTTTCTTACTATGTTGGCATTGACTCTTTCACCAAATTGTTCAATAAAAACTATCACCAACCAATTCCATGAGTTAAACGAATAGGCAGGTAAATGTGGAAACCAATCCCTCGCGTCACTCCTCAAGGTTTGCACAAATAGCTTCATAACAACATATCCATGACTGACTTCATAATCCCCCATTACATCTATAAAATCTTGTAGATGCTTAGAGGCAGATTGTTCACTTTTTTGTGTGCATTTGGGAAAATATTTCCTAATCTTGTTGGGAATCAGATTAGGGAAACCTTTGATATTACTTAAAATAAAATGCATATACCTTTGAGCTACAAAATCCCTTGAACGGCTTAATGAAACTTGTTCCCTTTACATATTTGTGTCTGGCATCTCATACAGAAAATCTCTTATACCCATTCAATCATTGCCAAAGAAATATATGTTCATTAAACATATCATTTACTATTTCAACCATAAGTCTAACAGTGAATGAAATGATTATACCTTGATTTAATAGAAATATTATACAATAGGAACATGTTATTCAAATAATTTTATAAATTGCATAATTAAAAGTATGGAAAAGCTAGTTACTATTCATTTCTTGATGTTGGAACATCTAATTTTGAACCATTTATTATTCCTAGTTACAAACACCCCTCACAATCAAAATAGTGATTTGTTTAGGTTTAATGAGAATACCTGGTAATTTTAGCAATAGTTGTCAATCTTTTCTCCTTGACTGTAGATATCAAAAATATGGGTCTTTTCCTTTGTATATCAATTGTTTCTTCAGACGGAGTTGCCACCTCTTCAACAAAGGAGTGAACTTCAAAAGAATATGAAATTCCTTTCCAAATCTTGTCACATCGTGGGTATTCTTCCACAATAGATTCACACCTCAAATATTTTGAAATCATGTTGCTACCAATATTTTACAAATCCATAACCTGTCACCATTCAAAATTAAAATTTAGATCCACTAAACAAATGATTATAGGATCTTCAGGTTCACTTCAACAACCTCTTTCTCTAGGGTTGACAATTTTCACTATTTGAACTAAATTCATAATGTCAAATCATTTGACTCTATGCAACGACTCTTAAGGCTAGATTATGCAATAAAAATTTGCACAAATTTTCCCCAGCAGAGTCGCCACTTTTTTGATGTTTAAAATTTTCGAGCTAAGGCTTTGTAAGTCCCCAAGGCGTTTCCAATACCTATACTTAAGAACTAACAATGCTAGTGGTCAAATAATGAGATTCACTCAAAGACTAAGATCTCCTACACTTTAAGCTCTCTGAAACCAAGGATGGTTTTTCTAAGTGTGTTCATAAAAATAGTTTACATGCCTATAAGAACACATCTTCATACAGATCATTCCCCACTAATGAAAGTAGATAGAAATTATCCTGCTGGTGGCAAACCAAAGAACAATAACAAATATCTAGAGCAAGGAGAGTAAGGTTAATGCAACATTTGTATCTTGAAAGAGATAGGATTTGATTTTTTTAAATGTTCAGAACTTGAATCACCACACTTAGAGCCATAGTCCTGCGCTTATAAAATAATCTTGCAAACACTACCCAGTGCCTAATCCATCAGGCGGGATTCATATAAAACATAGCTCAGACATTATGAACTTATCACCATAATGCTTTACATTATGAGATCTTTCATTTTATTTTTTTAAATACTCCTGAGTGAATCCTGAGCATATTATCACAAAACTGTAACTCATTTTCAAGAATTTGATTAACACATTAAGTTAAAGCAGGAAAATGCAATACATTTTCAAATATACAATTGAAGCTAAATGAATAAACGATTGATGAACTCATTCACAATCAATGACATATAACTAGTAGAGCAATTGTTTTATTAGATTTTTTTTTTTCTTCAATATCCATCATTACATAAGCACAACATGCTTGTTTCATACTATTCTCGACCTAGAAATATTTCCTAGTTAATACCTTCAAAAAACCCACACTAAAAACTAACTATACATACTCTAAGCTTCAAGATGCAAAAAATTTGACCCCAACAATGAGACATAAAATCTCCTTTACAGAACAGGAAAGCAACAAGCATCGGGCTCCATTGTTCATTTCAAAATAAATTTCATCCTAACAAAATAGAATTCAAATTCACATTCCAAAAATTCTTCATAATTAGAAATAACAATAAGCAAACAAAGGAATCAAAATGGTTACACTCTAGTGAACAGTTGGAGAAAAAAAAAAATATCAAACAACGCATGTGCATGCCCACATGAAAACTAAACCACCAGAACAACATCATATAGAAAAAGAACCACCCCTGCAACCCATATCAATGTATAGCATCATTTAGTAAACACACAACCCTGATATAGGTGATCGCTCTAGGTTCTCACTTCAGTGTAAAGAGAAACCATTCCCTTTTTCTTGCCAATACTAGCACCAGATCTAGAAACACAACATGATACCATTACATCAATTGGGAAAACCACAAGGACCTCCTTATCGACCCCCACGAGCTAAGTCATGGCCGTGAGATAGAAACAATAATCTGAATTAGTCTTGGACACGTTGCCACAAGAGCTTGAACAAAGCACAATAGGGGAACTACGACATCCAAACTACTTGCCCACAACTCAAGCAACAACTTCAAGAGCATCAGGAATAGGTTTTTTCTCTCTACGTCGGGAATCCCTTGTGCCCACTCTTGCACTTTTTGATACTACAAAATTATCCATTGAAAATATCAGCTCAAAAATTAGGAAGAAAATCACTCACATGCAAACAAATAAAAGCAAAAGTGGTGATACTTATTAGCAATTCTGTAGGAATTTAAAGAACAAACTGGTTCAAGCAAGATTAATTGCTCAAATTGTAGTACGAGCATGCGAGGGAATAATGGTTGTTGTTGTCACCACAAAACAATTCGATGCTTATGGAAAATGGAATACAACCCATCATTGCATTCATCGAGTATATATTGTTCGCACATAAGGAGATCAAGATGAAATCAACTAAAAAACCCATGCCATTAATGAAAATAACATGCAGAGTGCAAAAAAACCTCACGCGGGTGAACAAAAACCTTTGAATTCAAACCGTTGATGTGAAAAATACCTAGCAAGTTGGATGACTCAGATTGAGTCAATGATCATTGAGAATCCACATCACTGCCTGGGAAAAACAACAACCAATCCCACCCCTTGAAAAATAGGAAACCGCGACTAAGTAGTAGGCCCCACCGAACCCCTATCATTCTAGGAGCCAAGCTACATGACACCGTTTCGCAAAAATCATGGTAACTCTAAGAACACTAATCTGATCGTGTGAGGCCAGCAAGGGATGATCATCATTAATCCCCTTAATTTAATACCCATGAGTGAAAAAAATTGACTTGTCACTGTTGGTGCATTAGGACAAGGCCCCACTCTTTCGTACTTGATAGATGGAAACACCTCACACACCTCACACCACTTTAGTGACATCAAAAGAAAAACCTATGATGTCCACGAGGAACGGTCTAGATTAGAACCCGTGATTAGACAGCCTGCCGAACTGCATAAAAATAAATATTACGGTGGGGCCACCCAGAATAAACCCTCGATGGGACAAAAATTTAGGCCTAAGTGGAAAAGAGAAGACTGATAGGTTGGGTGAAAAGGGGCCAGTAAGAGCACAAAAAAAAGGCTTAGTCTATAATGCCCTGCCACACAACCCTAGAGAAAGTTGCAATTAACTACTTCAACAGACTATATTTTTTTATTTGTTTAAGTACAATTAATAAGATAGTTCGCTAACTAATGCCAACAACCTCTAAGGTTACAAGACAAAGGTTATATAGAAGCTAAGAAAAAACATGAATTTAAACCATGTCAATTATTAACTTAATAAATTAACACATACATTCCAAATAAGATAAATACAACAGGCATAAGACATAACTTTCAATTTCATGATTCATAATTAAACAATATTGTTACAACTCTCATTCCCTGAATGAGGCAAGTCCAAAGAATAAGATTACAATTACAACTTCCACCTCAATAACAATTGAGGGGTAATAAATCACAAGAACAAATAAAATGAAATAAAGAAAGAATTGAAACTGAATCCCACAAGCTCTCCAACTGGAAATCTCGTCCACACGAACATGAAGAAATCCCAATAGATTAAGGTGCATGCCACCAAACCAAGTAGAACCCAAAGTTCCACCCCCCGTACTAGGAGATACTAACAAGGAATCCTAGCCAAGACCATCTACCTCTAGACATAGGCTAACACATAACTGAGCCAAACCGACACAACCAATCACATGAACCAAAACAACAAAACTCAAGAACAACTCAATTACAACACTAACATGGTAAGACTGCTTCCAGATATAAAGTAGGTCAGGTATGTTAAGAGAAAAATACACATAATAATAGAATACCAACTATGGTCACATCATGTATGTTAAGGAAACCATACCCTTAAAGTCAAATACTGACGGTTGTCCTAGAAAGAGTGTCATCACACAGTTTGTCATGAGTTACCCAATGTGGATCTTCATAGGCTTCGGCTAACCTGGTGGCCTCAACCGATCCCCTGGACCTAATACATACTACTATGGAATCAGATACCTTTCGTAAGGACAAGATAAATGACCTTTCCATTCTAGGCCTTCCCACTCACCCAAGTCTAAATAAGCACTGGCGACTATGAGTGAGGACAAAACTTACGTTGATTAGTGTGAAGTACCACCTAACTTCCAAGTAAACTTTTTGAGTTCTCACTTGATTAACTACTTCCGAAGGTTACCCAATCTTACCTCTTACGGCCTCTAGCCTCTAACGGAAGCCACTCTTCTACTTGAAAACACACACACCATCCAATTCCCAAGGGTAAAAGAGTGCAAACAAGCAACATACCACAACCAATCCTTTCTCAAGAGGCAACATAATTTCAAACCCTCTCCAAACACTAGAGTTAACAAGATAACAAAGTCACTCCTAACAAGGAGACACAACTCACTTAATCCACTCCTAATCCAAGGAGGTACAAAACATTTCCATTCATGGAAACTGGGTTATATCATTGACATGACCTCACGTACTACCCAAGGGAATTCACAACATGTTTACATCACAAAACGTCAAACCCCAACCTCTAGGGATAATATGGAAGACTTATAGATTAAGAACACTCAACCCATTTCCCAAAGAAACTACCTTTTGATATTCTAAATCCATTGCTTGTACTATCATTAAGTACCAAATTGCCTTAAGACAACTCAATTAAAATTTTGTCTCTTCCAGATGAAAGATGAAATTCAAAACCAAATGTTTAATTTCACTAATTGTTTCAATGGTAAGAAGTAATCATTTATATTTCTACGTTTATAAATTACAATAGGTTTATTGCAAAATAAATCATTAAATATTTATGATGCTAACCACATTTCTTGCCAATTCTATGTTTAACCTTTCAAATATACATTTAAAATTTCAACGGATAATTTGACAAAAAACTACATATTATAATTCTCACATGTACATTTAAAACATCACTTTGATTTAAACTAGTATTTTAAAAATATGCCATAGTGAAATATATATAAAATTATATGATGAAATCAATTACCAAAATTAGTCTTCCTTATATATGTATTTCAAATAACACCCATATATAATTATTTGTATATTCATACATTAATATTATAAAATATAATATTAAATATTAATATTATTATATCAATATTATAATATTATATAATATAATAATAAATATATATTGTATTATATTAAATTTACACTATTATATATTATAATAATAAATATTAATAAATATTATATGTATTATATACATATATATATTAATATTTTATATTATAAATATATAATATTAAAATATTAATATTAATATTTATAATAAATAAAATAAAATTAAAAAAAAAAGTACAAAAAGGACCCAACTACCACCTTGGTCTGCGCACGCCATACACCATGGGAGGTTGTGTTTACACACAGCTGACCCCCATGAATGGGGGCAACTATGTGTAACCATAATCTTCCCTGTCGGGTGTGACCATGGAGGGGAGAGGGAAGTGCATTGGGTGTGACTCCCCCCACTCGCCTCCCATTGGGGGGGGGGGCAGTGGGGGTGAGCCCCCAATGATGTCCCCAATTTTTTTTTTAAACATTTAAAGCCCTAAACAAAAAAACATGAGTCTGTTTTTTGACTATAGATTTTTTCAAGAAATTCGCCCCTTTTTAATCTAGTTTTCTTCAACAACAATTTTCTTAAAAAAATGTGTAGATGCATATATATGTATATATGTATATATATATATATATATATATGCATATATACCCATATAAACATATATTATATAAGTTTTCCTTTTGCATAAATACTCAAGTAAACATCTAATTGGGCAAATAAATTATGGGAAAGAATTATAAATAGACATATTTGCATTTCTTTGAAGAAATTCATTTCTAAACAGGATTTTTTCGCAAACCAAATTCATATTCAACATGGTTTTTTTTCCTGGAGTTCACAAACAAAATTTAAATGATTTCCAACAACATAATCAATTTGTATAACCTTTCAAAATGAAACTAATAATTGAATGAACTTGATTTTTCTCGACCTTGTGATGAGATCCAGATGGTGCTCAGCTTCCGACTTCAGTTTCACAAATTTTCACAACTTCAATTCAAAACCCACAAAAATGCACAAATCCTCCTCTCCTCTATTTTCCAAATTTTAAAACTTTTTGAAAAACATTTGTGAAGAAAAAACCAAATAAGGAAAATTTTCCCCAAAATATCCATGCACCAACCCTCATCAATTTTCAAAAACAGAATAACAAATATATCATTTTTCCAATTTTTTTTGAATTCAAATTTTCTAAATTGACTTTTAAACATTTTTTTAAATTTTCAATTCCAAACCAAATATCCATAAATTTCCAAAATGATAATTTAATTAATTAATAAAATAAATCTACTACAAGATTAAATTATTTATTAATTAAATTAAATTAATTGCTAAATTAAGTCACATTTCTATCATATAACCAGATAAATTTACTCACTAACTTAACTACCAAACACATATATTTTAACATTTTTCTAACTTCGAATTTAAATTGAAACAAGTCAAATTGAACAATATTAAAGCAATTGGACAACACTAAGTGTAATGCCCCGCCAAATAACCCTAAAGGAAGTTGCAATTAACATCATAAGCGAACCAATTTTTTTTTTAATAAAGTGCATTTAACATACACATTCACTTACTAATTAACAACAACCTCTAAGGCTACAAGGTTAGGATTACTTTAACCCACACATACATATTACATATAACCATAATAGTATGAACTGTATGAAATAAACATCATACATTATAAGAATACCACATAACATAATAAGATAATCAACCAAGATACAATCTCATAAACATTAACTTAAACCAATCGTTACATCACTCATTCCCAGAATGAGGCAATAGTACAAATGTATTACATTTACATAATGTTACCTCATAAACATAAGAGGGATAAAATAACTTATACAAGTTAAAATATTACAATGCAAGAATAACAACAATAACCGGGAACTGTCCATCTGGATGTTTCGCCACCAAGTACTGAAGATAGATGGGGACCCAACAGTTTTGGTGCATGTTCCACCCAACCAATGTAGTACCCGAAGGCCCACCTCCCATGCTAGGAGATAGTAACAAAGTAACATGGACAAAGATTCTACTACCTCTAACCAAAGACAGACTCAAACTAACTCATACTGTTATAACCAACCAAATGAATTAACAAGTACAACTCATTCACCATACAAGTATGAATCAAGTACAACTCAAGTACAATACAAGTACAAATCAAATAGAATACAAGTACAAATTAAGTACAACTCCAACATCACTGACATAGGTCACATTGCTTCCAGACATAAAGTAGATCAAGTATGTTCAAATAACCATACACATAAAATAATTAACAACAGTTGTCCTAGATAGAGTGTCATCGCAAGGTTTGTCATGAGATCTCTTCTAGGCATTCTTCATAGGCTCCAGCACAAGTAATCCTAGTGGGCTTAACCGAATCCCGGCACTTATACTCACTCATATGGAATCAACTACCTCTCACAAGGACAAGATAGTTGATCTTGCCATTCCAGGCCTTCTCACTCATCCCAAGTCTAAACAAGCCCTTGTGTCTATGAGTGAGGATTAAATTATCTTGATTAATGTGAATGCATCCTAATCATCTAAGTACACTAATTTAATTATTGCTTGATTAACTCACTTTTGAAGGTTACCCAGTTTACCACTTTGGGCTCCGGCCCCTATCAAAAGCCACTCTTCTATTTGACAACACACACCCAAACAATCCACCAAGGGAACCACAAGTGCATACCAACTAGGCATTATAATCCACTCCAACACAAGAAGGATACAAATAATAGAAACTCACTCCAAACATCTTGGAGGCAACAATCACATAGTCCACTCCTTTCACAGGAGGTACAAAAGATCTCACTCCAAACATCTTGGAGGCAACAACACATAGTCCACTCTTTTTAGAGGAGGCAACAAGACGAAACCACATCACAAGGTCACTCCGTACAAGGAGACACGGATCCCATAATCTGCTCCTAAACCAAGGAGGTGCAAACATCCTCGTTCATGAAAATTGAGTAAAACTGAAAAGATGCCATGCACTACCTAAGGGAAAACAACTGGATGGCATAAAGATTCAACAACCCTTATCCTCTAAGTTCTTCTGGAAGACTTATAATTTAGGACTAACATTAAATCCCAAAACCAACAATGCAACTTGACGACATAGCAACAAAAGCATTCAAGTCATCAATCAAATCTAATATTTGGATTTCTTAAATCCATACTCATTCAATAGGTAGTGTTGACAAAGTCAAAGACACGATAACTAGATCATCTAAAATAATCATAACCCCTATTTCCCTTTTCATTATTGGAAATCTAAAACAATTAAACTTACTTCCCTTTACTGACTACAGAGAATTAAATCCTTTAAGATAATCATGAGGAAGATACTACTTTTGGATATACTAAATCCATATCTCTTTCATAATCCAATCACAATGATTCAATTAATCTAAATACAAATTAATTAAATAACATAACTGATTGCCTCATCAATAAAACAACTTCTTAATTTACATTTAAATCGACACAAATCCATACAAGTAAAACTCTTTCCATTTCCTAACCAAATCTTACGTCTCATTCAATTTTCTATTTAAAACATTCAATCACTTTAATATAATAACATATTGTTTGTTTAACCATTTTCCATATACACTAATCAATCTATTTTTAAATCTCTATTCAATAATATATTGCATGCATCTCATTAAAATAAAATACGCTAGTGAATTTTACACTTAATATATATATATATAATATGCTCCATATTATATAGACACCAAATATATATATTAATAAATTTAATTACATATATTTTTTAATATTCCATTCACAATGACTAGATTACTCTATGGAGCTAAATAAAACATTATAAATATTTGCCTTTTGAATATAGTTAGTTCCTAAATTTGCTTTTAATGCAACCCAACACTATTGCAAACAATCTTTTCAATTTTCTATCTGGAGTCTATGTCCTTTCAACTATCCATTTAAAAAAACATGCAATTTCATCAATGTATAAAAATATATTTTGGCTTATCTATTTGACCACGCATTAATATTGTTTCTAATTAAATCTCATTAATTAAAACAAACATTTAAATATAAATATTTCTATAATTCTTCAATATATTTAAATATCTTTTTACTTATCAAGTTTGACCATACATTCAAAACTTATCTTTTAAATTCTTCATGCAAAGCTAAATTACACGCACTTAAATAAAACAAGGTAAATACTGATTGAAAATACTCATGGATATATATATACATCTCAATATATTTTTTTCAATCATATTAACAAAATAAATATTTCTTTTCAAATCAAGTAATTACTTCTATTAAAAAAATATCTTTCTCTATAGATTTTCGACACATACTAATCATTTCTTTTAGAACACTAATAATACCCAATTTGCAAACGACGGAATAAAATAATATAAATTATTATTTAATCTCTCAAATGGATAGATACCCTCGATATATATATACTAAATATAAATTAATATAAATTGGACCTTTTACATATGAATTTAAATTCCACAATTAAATTCTAAATTATGCATTCTTTAAATCAAATATTTAACTCCTTCAATTAAACTTTAGCATGCCATTTTAAAATAAACAATAACTTCCTCATACGTTTATAATTTTAATTCCACTAATCTAATATACAAATTTTATTTAAAATAATATAAATAAATATAATACTTTAGTATTATAAATTATAATATAAAATATTATTAAATAATATTTTAATAGCATAATAACAATACCTAAAATATTAATATTTATAAATATTAATTTATTATTATTTTATTTTCTGAACAGCCATGGGAAAATAACTTAATAACAGTCTCATGTTTCAAGCATAACTCAAAAAATACGATTCGGGTATTTGCAATTTTTTAACAAAGATAATAAAATTTCAAAATGCAAAAACCCTTTAAATTTCCTCACAACCCAGTTTGTGTAAGTGGAGTTATAGGCGATGCAACCAGACCATTTTACTATGAAAAATATAACTATACTATAGATTTTAAAATCCGATTTTTAATAATAAACAGAAGGTTTTCTTTTCTAAAATCATTCTAAATGCATTGTTCAATCTCTATATTTGATTTCAATAACAACAAAATCGATTTCCCCAAATAATTTAAATTCAACTAAAGTTTTCACAATTTTCACTCAAGAATTTTCACAAGCAAAGGCTGTAAATTTGTTTAATTTTTTTCTTCTTACATCAAATTTATTTTCTAAAACAGATTTAACAAACAAATCTTTAATCATTACTATTTTAAAGAAAAACAATGAAGAACAATAAAACACAAAGAGGAAAAGCTTGTACAATAAGCTACAAGAAGAGATGAATTTCTGATGCAAGCCTCCTCCAAGGATTTCCTGAATTTTCTTCAATCCTCCAATGAATCTAATCCAAAATCCAACAAATGCAAAACATTTTTCCTTCAATCAATTCTACAATCAAATTTTCTTCAAACCCTTCTGCAAATTTTCCAAAATTTCTTCCCTGTAAAAATGTATTTTTTCTTAAATCTCTTTCTGCTGCCCTAAAATTAAAACATATATTCTTTATAAATCAAAAATACTTAATACAACCCTAATTTACATTACATGCAAATTAGATATTTCAATTTCAATTTCAATTTCAATATTTACAACCCTAATTCACATTACATGCAAATTAGATATTAATTTCAATTTCAATTTTTAAATTAATTTCCAAATTTGCAACCAATTTCCCAAATAAACATTTAATTACAATTTCTAATTTAATTCCCACACATTGAAATTAAATTCCAAATTTAATTTTAATTCTTTTATTTCCTTTCATTATCTTGCATCACGTTTAATTAATTAATTTAATTATTTAATAACTAAACTCAACCCCCTTTGATTAAATTGAATTAATTAAATAATTTAAATATAATTAATTAATTTAAATATAAACTTTTATCCACATTGCATTATTTAAATTAAATAACCATCAACATGATTTAAATGCAATTATTCTAAATATCTATTTCCAAATCAAGAATTCTTCAGAATTAAATAACATCAAAGCAAGACAGACAATGACTCGACACACACAACTGACGACACACTAAGGCTAGGGTGTAAACTTGATACATGTTACCTAGCTACTATCTCCTGTTCAACTTAACTGTTGGATCGACATGCTCAAACCTGTGAAACCAGGTGGAGTCGGTGTCATGTACCTGCAATCTTGCAACCAAGTAAACAATATCATACAATATATCCAGCATATAATACACACCATGAAAAAGGAATTACAGATTCGTAGGGCGCTCGCAAGCGAGTGATGCGAAACCGTCCTCTTCACCAATACACTCATCGAAACTGACACTTCCATCATAATTCTAATAATCTCATAATAATATCTCATGCTAACTCTACAACATCATTAATCCATAATGCATGTGAAACAATAATCAGATAACTACATCCCACGATAATAGTTGTCGCTCAATAGTAGCGATCAAATCATAATAATAAAATGTATCCAATATCAAAGTAACTACAACCAAACATAGCATAAAGCAACTTGAACAAGAAGCAAAACGGAGGGGTATTACACTAAGACCGATTACACACTATGACTACGGTGTTGACTTGGCACGGAAAACCTAGTTACTATCTCCCAATTGAATACCATTAGGCATTGGACATGCTCAAACCTATGAAACCAGGTGGATTCGATGTCTTGTACCTACCAACCTATGAACAAAGAGTATATCCACATGCAATAATGTCATAAATAAGGCACACTGTGAAGGGGAAATCACAAAATCGCAAGGCGCTCACAAGCAAGTGATGCGATATCATCCCCTTCACCAATATAGTGTAACTAGATGACAATTCTAACATACTAATATAATCCAAAGCATAAAACATCATTACTTCAAATATCCATTTATGTTAATTCAAAACATGACATAAAGATAACATAATATTAAAATACCATCCCATCAAAATATAACATTAACGTCGCTTTATAGATAGCGATCAAATAACAACCGAGTACCATAGTCAAGGTACCAACATGGAATACAATATAACAAAATAGAACACTGTTCAATCAAAAGGAAAAAATATAGGGGTATTACATAACCGGATGACTTAAGAGACCGATAACCCTAAACAACAGGTCAATGATAAAATATAATGTGAGGGTTTAAAAGGTACCAATAAATTTTACCATGGGCAAGAAAAACCCTAAACCCTAAGCATTAGACCTCCAGCCACACAAAAATAACCAATTATGCCCAAACCAGGCAAACTTTGGACAAATTTTAACTGTCCCGTCAATCCATACACACCACGAAACCTGAACAAATTTTGAACAAGAGACCACACCACAAAACAAAGAACATATATATTTATACCAAAGTAGAAATTATTAAAGAGATAATCGATGACCAAAGATATGGAGTGGTGTGCAACTAGTGATGGCCATATAGAAACATTATTGCAAGAAATGAGACTATTATACAGACGGCTACATAATGACCTATACTCTAAACATTTATTTTAATAATTGAGATGATGAGTTGAAATGTATGAAATGACATATCATAGTAGAAGACACCAAATAATCGAGCATGGCCAAAAATAATACATATGATTTCCAAAGATGGAGGAATACCATTAGCCATTTTCAAAACCCATAAACCAAGTAGTTATTCCTGAGCATATGTTAGAACTACGAATTTTTGCAGTGGTGATAAGACATTATGCTATGATATTTTTGAAAGAGTTTAAAATCATATGTGAGCTTATAAATATTTTTAAGGCCACCAAATTTCTCACTAAGGCATCAAACAACTCTCCAGGATTGCCCCTTTAGATGAGGAAGTTCCTCCCTTTTAAATTCTTTCAAAAAAATTTGCTGATTGATTGCTGTGTTTGCTAGATAATCTACAATATGATTAGCTTCTCTATAGAAATTCAAGGTCAAGAAACTATTGAACCACTCTAATTTAAAGATAAATTTTTCCAATAAGTATTGCAACTTCTAGACATGAGTCTATTAGTTATTGCATGTAAAATAACCATTGAATCACCTTCAATGACTAATTCTTTAATTTTTAATGACCTTGCCAAGTCGAAACTGAAACTGATACCCTCTAAATCTTCCCTACTATTGGTGCCATTAGGAAAAATCTTGCACACAAATTTAATATATTTGCTTTAGAATTAGATATAACAATTCCAACCCTAGATTTCCCAGGATTGCCTCTTGAGGCACAATCATAGTTCAACTTATAACTATTTTTTGGGGGAGGCAAAATTTATCTTCTTTTCATAACAAAGCTTTATTAGAGGGTGATCCCACAATAGTGGTTTACAATTTTAGGCCAAACTAGACCCTAAAATATTTTTTTCTAACTAAATCTTCATTGTTGAGAACCTATAGTGGCTAAACTGTGAGGAATTTGAAGATGATACAAACTCGTGATTTGTGACATTTTCTATATAGATTCTAAATATATTTTTTTCAAAAAATTTGGAATCATATTTCACTTCTTTTTCCATCTCCTTTGAAAACTATTTTTCTTAATAAAACAACATTTTTAAGGAGTGACGCTCATCGTATACAACATAATGTTGTTTCAATTAAGGATAAAATTATAATTCTTTTGAATTTAGATTTTTAACTCTGATATCTAATGCTTCCAATTGGTCTCGTAGTTTTTTATTAAATATTTTTTCTTTCATCAATTTTTTAAGTCAAACCAATTACAATTCAAACTTAGGCAAACCGAATACAACGTAACTTTTTTTGTAAGTATAAAAATTCAAGAGAAAATTTGTTAGATCAAGGACTTCAATATATGGTGCAATTTCATATTTTTTTACACTGTTTGTTGATAATTTTCTATTTTTCCATGTGTAGAATAGAGAGCTTGATTTTCAGTGAAAAACCTATGATTAATAAAACTAAAAAAACAAATACATAATAAAACCAAAACATATTAAAATTACATTCATTAGATAGATCATTTCAAGGAATACCATCATCCAATTGGGTTTGTGAAGTTTCCTCCATTTTCATCCTCAACTTGAGCTTCGAAGCATAAAATTTTGAAATTTTTTGGTGCTTGAGGGGGAGAAGAAGGGAAAAGGGGGGTTCGAACGAACCCCTTTTCAAAACATTTTTTTCTTTGTGTTTTTTTGTGGGAATGGTAGGACCTTCTATTTAACTAGTTTACTCAAACCAGGGTTCATTCGAACCCTTTTTGGTTCTCTTGAGCCTATGGGTTTATTCAGACCCCAAAAACCATTTTTTTTTTTGCATGGGGTCATTTTTTGCAAGTTTTCCTTCCTCGCTCAAATTGTAAACCACTTTTATGGGGTTACCCCAGTTTTATTCATGATTGAGATATGAAAATGTAGAGAGTTGAGAAAATGCCAATTTTTAGTGATGAAACTATCCCAATATAAAAAAACCTTTAGATTAATAATTTGTTTAAAAATATGAGTCCTTACAACTTCAGAGATTGAAGTTTCAATGGAAAAAAGCACTTCTTCTAAGGATTAGAGCTTATTTCTATAAATTTTGTAGAAGGGTTTCCCTCAATTTTTGGAACTGGTGAGTGCTTAGCATAAAATATGCTCTCTTAAAAGATCGCGATTTTTTACTACTACAGGATTTAATCTAGCATTTTTATGTATCTGGAAAATTTTCCCCTCGTTATTCCACATCGTTTCCTTCACTCCTTGATCTCATCTTAAATCTAAGGATTTATTAGTTTTAGCACCCAACCTGCTACCATAAATACCGTTTTCCCCTCTTTATTTTTAATAAAAATTTCTAAGAAAAATTAGCCTATTAAAAAAGTGGAGCACGATTACTCTCTTATTTTAACTAGACCATGGGTTAATTGAATTTCAAATATCTACTTAAAAAAAAAAACTCTAATATATACATAAAATAAAGTAACAATAGATTTGAAAATATGAAATCTATTAAAACTATTTTTAACTATCTTCAAAAAGAAAGATATAAAGCAAGAATAAATGTTAGATGTTTATTGATGCAGCCAACAACATACACTCAATAGAATTGTGCCATTAATTATGTGTGAGAGCCAAATATTCAAAATAATTGGAAAACAAAAATAGTCTATTCACAAACTCTACTACTACAATGAGAGAAAATTGTTTTATATATAAAAAACTGTAAAAAAAAACCAAAAATTTACTTTTTTTAGCAAATTTTGACAATTGTTAGATTTTTCCATTTTACGTAATTTTGCATGCATATCTTTGAGAGTCTAGTGTTTTCCCAAAAACATCCTAAATCTGAAACACGAGTTTCGAGTTATTAACAAAAACAACTTTTTAAAAATTAGAAAAAAAACACTAAATTACCATTTTGAGGGCCAAGATGAAAGCTTCAAGCCCCAAAAATGTGCCTAAATAAGGTCCACAAGGTTGGTTGGGGATCCACATGCCACCTCATAACACATCCACCTATAATATTTTATCCCAAACGGACATCTGAGTCCAAATTTATGACCTCTGGAAGTCCCTACATCATTCTCCTCTAGTTGAAAAGAACGAAGTTCTTGCAAGTGAGTGTTTTTGAACTGCTTCCACTTGTTTGGATCCAACCTCTACACTTCCAACTTTGTAATCCATGTGCTATCTATCTGTGGCAATCCTTCCCACTTTACTAAATACTTGTTGTAATGCCCTTGCTGAGTGTAGTTAGTTTTCTTATCAAGAATCTATGCAATATTTTTGTTCTTCTTATGAAGAATTTGGTGGTGCCATGCCACTTCTGGTTCACTATATTATGCATAATCCTCACCATGGAATGTATATAAATTAGAAATATTAAACATGGGAGAAATATCTAGATCATCTTGTAAACTGACCTCTATGCATTATCATTGATCTTTTTATAATTTTGCAAGGACCAATTTTCCTGTACTTCAACTTGTGGTATTTTCTAGTAGGGAAACTCTCTTTTCTCAAATATACCATCACTAAGTCACCTTCATTGAATTTATTATGTTTCCTACTAGAATCCATTGTATTTGTGTATCTCTCATTACTGTCCTACAAATTTTCTCTCACATCTTTCTATAATTATTTAAGGTTTTCTGTAAATGCTTCCTAATCATCACTGACTCTATCTTTCATCAGTAGTTATACCAAATCTAGAACACCCTTAGGATTCCTACCATACAAAATATGGAAAGGTTAATTTCTCATTGAAATGTTAACAAAACTATTATAGGAAAATTCAGCCCATGGTAATGCCATGTCCCATTGTTTTGGATTTTCTCCAACAATACAGGGTATGTGCAGGATCATCATGGAAAAAACAGGCCCTTAAGTGGCAATAAAAAGACATAAATTCAGAGTTAAATAACTTGATGTAAAAATTTGAATAAGTTATCTATATTATTTCAAAAAAATGTAAAAATAGAATCTATAGCAAATTGAATGTAGTTTCTAAACTACTAGACCTTTATTTTTTTTTAAAAATATATTTGGTGAAAATTTGAAATTTCAATGTAGTAGTATTTAAATTTCAGGGTAAAAATAAGAAGTAGGTGTCTATCTGACCACCTTAACCACAAAAAAATGATAATATATTTTTATAATCTTTTAGATATAAGTAGAGGACTCATGTCCTGATGTGATGCATATATTTTTATAATTTGTTTCCAAGTAAATAATTAATTATGAATTTTTTATTACAACTTTTAAAAACTATTAAAGCTCATATGTCTAACCAACTTAACTTGGTCAAAAATTCATGAAATTCAATTTTTTTTTTTAAATCCTATAGTATGCAAATCATAGAATGTGCTATCATTTGAAAGTTATAGATTTTTTTCAATCAGCCTATCAATCAGGACTTTATTCATAATTCTAATAAAAAATGAATAATAATTATTTATTAAATTCAAAGTAAAGCATTATTTATATTGGTGGAAAGCTAAGAATATCCTATAAAAACCCTTTTTCGTTTCATCAATTTTGGGTACAAATAAATTCGTCTGCCACATGGGCCATAATATGGCCTACATATCGCCACTTTTTGGCCCATCATGATCTTGCACATACCCTACACCTAAAAAAATTTCCCAGACTCCTATTGACTACGTCTATTTTCCCATCTATTTGAGGATGATAGGATCTACTAAACTATAACTTGGTCCCCATCTTCTTCCATAAATTCCTCTAGAAATGACTGAGGAATTTGGTATCCCTATCAAAGGTAATAGTCTTTGGAACACCATGTAGTCGAACAACTTCTGAAAAAAAAAAATTTGCTACCCTCATTGCATCAATAGCTTTTTTACAGGCAATAAATTAACCTTCTCAGAGAAGCAACATCAACAACTAAAAAAATGGATTCATTACCTTGTTGGGTGTGTGGAAGTCCCAACACAAAGACCATGTTCAAATATATCCATGGTGTAATTGGTACTGGTAATGGCATATACAACCCTATAATTTTTGAATTTCCTTAGCCACTTGGTAGATCCTACACCTTGTTACATACTTAGTTATATCCCTTTTCGTCTTTGGCTAGTAATATTTATCTTCTATCAAGGCTATTGTCTTGTCCTTTCCAATATGTCTAATCATCCAACTAATATGCAATTATTTGATAATGTTTTCCCTCATAGATCCTATTGATATGCATAGTTTTTTTCGTTTAAATAGATACCCATATTGCATCAAGGTATTAAGGACCAGGATGGTGTTCTACCTAATGTGATAGAGTTTGACTCGTCAATCAGATAGGAGTATTATTTTTCACACTTGGCATACATAAACCTTTCTAGGAAGGACCTAACAAAGAAAGTATTCATGAGGTTATTTTACAAGAACATCCAACAAGCACAACGAATAAAAAAGATAATGAGCGTTGCCCCATTCCTTTCTCTCTAAACCTGTCTTTGTTTAGGCATCATCTAGAGGTCCTAGGAATGAGCAGAAAATCAGATAATTCAAAAAGACCAGATAAAGTAAACAAACAAGCTGATGTTCTTCATACCGCTTGCCAAGGCTAAACTATTGTGGGGTACCTGATGCTTATATCCATCATGGGAAGGATTCGTCCTAGGACATGTAGTGATCAAGGTTTTGGTGAGACTGATTAGGTGATAAGTTATTGATACTCGAAGTTGACCAACTTGCTTGCTTACTGACTTAGGCTTTCAAGACTTTGACGATTTAGGTGTTCACTTTTGAACCCTCTAGACCTGCTTCTGACTGAATCACAAAATGGTGAAAGCGATGATTGATTTTATTAGGAATGAAACAATCGCGGGTTAAAGCGAGATGAGATGGGAACACCATTTTGGATTTTTCAAATATTTTGATGTTGTTTTTGGTATTTTTAGATTGGGCGCACCATTTTGGATTTTTCAGATATTTTGACGTTATTTTTGGATTTTTTGTCTTGAGGGCCGATCAAGGATGGCCTTGCCTACATTTAAGCTTAGAAATGACATATTTCGGCCGACCATTGATTTGACTACTGATGAGAAATATGGGCAAATGGATTGTCATTGCGACAAACGCTTAAAGGGATGACCTAAACATGAAATAGATGGGGAAACAGATTGCCATTGCGACAGATGCCTAAAGGATTGACCTTAAATGGTGAAATAGATGGACAAACAGATTGTCATTGCAATGAATGCTTAAAGGAGTGACCTAAGATGTCTCAGCGGATGATCAAAGATCAAACTTGTCTACATTCAACCTTAGAGATGACATAGTTCTACAAGATGAATCTATTTTTTGTATTTTTTGGATTTTTGAGAAAAAAATTCAGATTTTTGATTTTTTGAATGTTTTTGAATTTTGATTTTCGGATTTTTTTGAATTTTTGATGATTTTTTTTTTTTTTGGTTTTTTTGAGTTTTCAAATGTTTTTGAGTATTTTGATGAATTTTTTGAATTTTGTTTTATTTTCACATGATTTTGACAATTTGGAGGTGGATATGCATTATGATATCAGTGCTTTCTTTCAGGATTTTGTTGAAAAACAAGCTTAATGTTGATGGATTGATAGCTTGACTAAGTGTGTTAAGTCAATTTTTTTTTATAATGCACTTGTAAATTCCAGGAAGTTGTTTTATCCTAGGGTGAACTTGTACATAAGAGGATGGTTTGACTAAGTGTGTTAAGTCAAACGAGGTGGTTTTGGATTCAATAATTTGGCTAAGTGTGTTAAGCGAAAAAAAGAAGATAACAAATTTGTAAACCCAAGGAAGTTGTGTTATCCTAGTGTAAATCCGTGCACAAGATGATAGTTTGACTAAGTGTGTTAATTCAAACAAGGTGATAATTGATTGGATTCGATTGATCAAGATTGATGAAGCTTGATTTGGAACAAAATAGCTTTGATGATTTCATGTGATGTTGACACAAATTAGATGCAACTAATATTTATTGTTCAGATTGATGTTTGATGAAAGATAAAGCTTGATAAGGAACATCTTCTCATCAAAATACGTCATGGGCTAGTGATTTGGGATTTTTTGCTCACAAATTCTTTAACCAATCTGATTTCACATTTTCAAAACAATTTTATCATCATATAAGTTTGAGGATATATATCAATATTTATTCCCGAAGAAAGATCCAAATATTTGCCCCCAATGTCTAGCAATGTAAGGAATGTCCTAGGTGGATTCTTGGATAGACAAATAGATACGATAAGCATGCAAAGGATGCCAAGGATTATCTTGTGACAAGATAAGGTGTTTCAATAGAGGAATGCTCATTTAGATAATGCTTCATGTCTCAAATAATATTGGGAAGGATGGAATCTATGAAAATAACCCATGTCAAGATATTTACCATAAACAAGTATAAAGTGTGTACCAAAATTTTCCAAGATAATGCAGATAGATGGTAATGGGTTGGATAAACAGTTCATGGATGAATGGATTTATTATGGATGGAATGCTTCCTTTATTATGGATGTGATAAGATATTTTCTCTTGAACTAGCACACATAGATGCTCGATTCTACATATGACCCCTGTTTGTCAGGGTTTCATCATGGCAATTGTCTAAAGCGCCACTGAAGTGGTTTTCACCAGTGGAGGATTTTTTTCCTTTACTATTTTCCATCCTTTTTCTAATTTTTTTGGATTTTTTATATTTTTTATTTTTTTTAATTTTCTGAAAGATTTTAAGCTCATGTTGAACCACTTAGTTCTATCAATGTACATGCTTCTATCATAACGTGCCATTGGTATCCTACTTGAAGAAGTTTCTTTGCCAAGATACCTGCACTTGAATGCAACTTTTGGGATCCCTGATCTCCTTTGCTGATATCGGAGTGAACTTTGTCTTTGTGTGCACATCACAATAGAGCTCCTTCTAAATCCTTATGATGAAGGGTTGATGCCAATACATGTTCAATGTGAGAATTGGATATCATGCATGGATGAGTGGATGGCTATGTGTGTTTAGGAATAAAATATGGATTGGTTGATAGTTTAAAACCTTTGACTCCCCAAACTTTGCAAGACGAGAAATGATGGGTGGATATGGAAGTGTGCACAGAATTAGGACCAATATCATGCTGCACTTTGTATGTTTCTTGAGAAGCTTGTTGTTTCCTTTGTGGACATCTTTGATGGATATTTTTCCCTTTTTTGTTTTTCCCCATAGTTTCTTTGACTGATGGATTTTGATAGGGATAATCTTTCTTTGTATTCTTTGGTATTCGAGTGTATTTGATTTGTCTGATATGATTCTTAGATTCTTTTTCTTTGATAACATTCTTCATGCTTCGATTCAATTCTTTCTTTTGACTTTGGTCCCAATTGTGGATGGGGTGATGGGTGGATGAAGATTCATGATGTGACTAGTTGTAGTATTGGTATTGGTTTCATTATAAGGATTCTCTGTGCTCCCTATGTTGACATTTGTTTGAGACAAAGTTGCCCCTAGTTTTATAGAGGTTCCACTAATATGTTGAGATCCCTTGACTGTTGAATAAGCAAGGCCTTGATGCTTATTGGTTCTAGGATACCTTGTTCATGTAGGCCTAATCCTCTACGTTGATAATTCATCTGCTGAAATTTTTTATTTGCAATAGGATATGATCTACCTTGGAAACAAGGTGCTAATCCTTTTCTTCTTTGCGGTGGATCTTCAAAATTGACAACTTCTTTATTGATAAGATAGATTTCCCTAAGAAAGGTAAGTGACCCAAGTTTATAAGTGATTGGATCCTCTATCTTTGAGATAACCTCCTGATTGATCTCTTTTGCTTGATCTATTTTGCTTGATCTTGTGAGACATCAGATTGGAGTGCTTCTTCAAGAAGTCTTGATGCTTCATTATCCACACAAAAGACTTCCTCATGATCCATTCTTGATACTCTTTCACATGACGTTTCCGATTCACAACTTTTGTAAAAGCCTTCTGCATGACCCATTTTTGACAATCATGTGTACATATCTTAAGAGTAGGAGACTCATGTTCCTTGGTAAGAGTATGAGAATCTTGTTTTGAATGACAATCATCTATGTGTCCATCCAAAGAAAGCATATTATGGGTAGATGGAGGAGTATGTGCTATATGGATATGATCATCATTTTCCATATCTTGTAGGAGAGTGGTCATCACCTCATTGTAGTATCTTGGATATAAAAATTCTTGTTATTGATTAATGTCAGAATGTCTTCCAACATGATTTGGGTCAAGTTCTTAACATGGGTCAATTTCAAAGGATTGATTTCTTTCAAAGGGTTCTTGGACATTGTCATAGGGCATGGGAAGTGGCTCAATATCCTCTTGATCTTTGGGTGGACTTGGATCAAATTGTGAGTTAGGGATTCCTTCAATATGAGTAACCACGAGGTCAAAGGATGTCAATGTGTCTTGGGAAGGACCATTGCTAGACCTTGGTGATAGATGTTGATCATGGTTTGGAATAAATTTTTGAGATATGTCTTCTAACTCATTAGGTGATGTAGAGACATTTTAAATATGATCATTGGTCAAGGGATTTGGTTTATGTCAATAGGATCAAATAACATCACCACTCATTGAAATAAATCTTTGTCGGAGGGGTCTTTATTATGACTAAATAAATGGCTCTTGATGTATGTTGATTTGATCATTGGTTGAAGTTGAAACATATTCAAGGTGCTCTTTGATGGGTAGATCTTGATCATTAATTTTAACAATTTTGATGAGAATCAGTTGCAAGCTTTGTTGAGCAAGTAAGGTTTGTATTTTCTGCTGAGACAACAATGCTTGTTGTTGGTTGTGTTGTCATTGTGCCAACAATACCTTTTGTTGGGCTTATTGTTGAGCTAATTTTTGATGCAGTTGTTGATGGATTGTTTGGAATAGTGCCTCGAATTGTGCTTGTGCCTACTGAGCTTGGTGTTGGGCTTTAGCTTGAGCCTATGCTTATTGGGCTGCTTGAGCTGCTTGCAGAAATTGTGTGGCTTGTTGGGCCTTGAGTGCCTTTTGGCAGGTAGATTGTTGAGCGCCTTGCAACATGAAAGAGAATGAATTTTTCATGTTGTGTTTTGGCGGTGGTGGTGGTGGGTTGATATTGGTGTTGATTTTGGGGGATTATTGAATGGTTGGCATCAGTTGTTGTGATATCAATGGAAAAATGGGAGAATTTTACATGAGTATTTGACTTATGAAGGGGGTGTTGCTCGAATTTAGTTGATTGATGGTCGGTAAAGGGGGAAGGCTCATGCCTTGATTGTTTGGTTGATAGATTTGTAATTTTTGGTTTTGACTTAAATCTACAATAGGAAAAGATGTTCTAAAATTTAGATTGGGCATGATCACATTTGTGCAATTGATGTTTTGAGGATACAATGATCCCATGTATGGATTGTACAAATGCATGTTTTTAAAATCAATTGGCATTGTAAGAGTTGGAGAGTTTGGTTGACTTATATTACTCATGATGTATGAGTTAGGTTTATATTCCATGTTCTTCTTATGTTTTGACCTTGTTGAAAAAGTGAACCTCTAAGGTGTTTAGGACAAATGATGATATGAAGGATGAAAGGGGTGAATGATATGGGTGTTTTGAAATCTTAGGAGCTTTGGATCAATGTTAGACTTTAGGACTTGATTTTATTTTATTTTGAATGAGGATAGTTTGATTAAGTGCATTAATTCAAACAAGATCATGTTGATAATGTAATATTAAACCCTAGGAATTTTTGTTATCCCAAAGAAACCTTGTACACAAGAGGATAGTTTGACTAGGTATGTTAAGTCAAACTAGGTCATTTTTTATGATGAACTTGTAAACCCTAGGAAGTTGTGTTATCCTAGAGGTAAATTCACTCAAGAGGATTAATTTAGCTAGGTGTGTTAAGAAAAACAAGGTGATGATGATTTTTCCTAAAATTCTAGCATAAGCGATGTTTCCAAGGTTCCACGAGTTGTTGGTGAAATAGAATTTTGATAAATGTTTGGATGGATGTAGTGTCTGATTTGATCCTAGATGACCCTACAAGGACCTGTTTACTAGACTAAGATATTGAAGAACATTATTTTCCCTAAAATTATTTCAAACCAAAAGACCAATGTTGGCATGAAAACCAAATGACTCAAAAGGGACAAAGCATATGTGTGGTTCAATTTTCTCTTATCTTGCTTAGGTTCGGTTCTTTTTACCACAAAAAATTTCTTGATTATTCTTTTCAAACTAAATGTATAATATCCTAATTTTATTTCATCCCACAAAGTGCATTATGTGGAAATCAATGCAAAGGTTTCCTAGTGTTTAACCCTGGTGAAAACAAATGATGATAAAATCCAAGCACTTAGAAACCTCTAAGGATATGATCCCTAGGGAGATAAAGAGTACCTAAATTCATCAAGGATATTTCTTTCCTCTAAGGAGTTTGAAATTTCAAAGCTTTTTTGAATAATTGTTTCTCAATGTTTTAGAACCAAGAAAAGTGTCTCAATAACATGCACAACCCTAGGATGAAAGGATAATATTTTTTGGGTTCCCACTTTGATAAATATAGCTACGCATATTCAGTGCGGATGACTAGATGCTTGACCACACTAGATCCCCTCCACGACACACACTTCTTGGGTCAACCAAGTATTAATACCCATGAATCTCCCATGGCATAATTTTCATCTCTACAATAGAAACGCATGTATAATGTGGGGCAGCTTCAAAGGACATGACCTTTTGTACCAACAAAATAGATAAGGTTTTGGCCTTCTAAACAAGGGTTTTAATTTAGCCATTCCATTCATGGGGGACTATCAATGCGGCGAGAGACCATTTCTACCCTTCTCATCAGAATAATCATCATGGTTCTAGAACTTTCCTCAAGAATCTACACTTATATACTGGTTGGAAGTCACTTGGCTTTAGCGTGTTCCCTTGGGTGATTACTTTTTCCCACAAGCAAGGCCCTCTAAGATAAACAATATCAAGCGAGCATATCCCGTAGTTCAATCAACCTTCATTGAAAACAAAGGGATAACTCTCGCAATATACCGTGCTCAGACTCGCATGTTTGGTTCAATTTTAATTGCAAAAATGAAATGTGGAGGCACAATTTTATTTTATTCAAATTAAAATCACCAAAAGAAGCTTATGATTCTCAAGATCCTGTGAGGCGCGAGAGAAGTGCATATGCCCTTTTGATGATATTAACTTGAATAAATAATTACAAGACAAAATAAAACTTGTTCATTTTAATCCCACAAAGAAAAATGAATTCTTTTTAGAGCACCAACTTTAAGTGAGGAAGTTGCCTTATTCAATTTGTTAAACCTTAAACCAGAGCTAGTACATTATTTTGAAGGTTATTTTTAAGACCTATGTTGCAAAATTTGAAGGAAAATTTGTTTGTTCTTTTAGGACCTAAATGAAATTTAGTGTTTCCTAAGAGCACAAAGTAAAAAAATCCTTAGAAAGCGATTATAAGTTCTCCCAAAGTGTTTAAAAACACTTGTTACAATCATGTGAGAATTTTTTTCTTCCATTTTCGTGCTCCATGATCCTTTAAAACCTACAATACCAGCTCCAAATGTTAGATGAAATCAAGAAACAAGAAGATATGAGGGTTAGATAAATGATTAAGCATATAAACCCTAAAATTTAGACCAAGTTTCATGGTGTTTTGAGATTAGGTGAAAGTTTTAAATTGAACTCCATGAAAGTTGAGAAAAACCTACACCATTGGATATTTTATGACATTATACCACATTTAATTCAAAAAAAGCTCTGAAAATGACCCAAAAACAACCAACATATGACCATTTTATGTTTGGGTGAAAAAGAAAAAAATCAAAGGCGGCGCCCTTTGGAGCGGCATTGTTTGCGAATGCAATGTTGTTTGGAGTGGTTTTGTTTGCAAATGTGTTGTTGTTTGAGTTTCAAGTGGCGCTCTGGTGAATTTAGCGACTCTGTTTGGAAAAATAGAGACCGCAAATGCGGCACAATTCCTTCTAGCGGCGTTGTTTTACCTAGAAATACAAGAACAATAGAAAACATCAAAATTTAACTAAAAAACGCATTAATTTCTTCAAATCCACCCTCCTTCTAGCACCAAGAAACAAGGATTCCCGATGAAATTAGATTGAATCATTAATATAGGAAGAAAAATGGAAAGCAATGCAAATGAAAGAAAATAAAATCCTATTTTAGTCAACAAGTATCAATCCCATGTGGGAGTTGGTGCAAATTGGTATGTTGAAATCAACCCTTTCCCAACTCCTTTGTAAACTTTGATGATTTGATCCACTTGATGGTTGAATTCCTACATAACCTAGCTAAGAATTTGATATCAAGACATGAAAATGGTTATGCTTGAAGATGGATTTGAGTATTATAAGTTTACTCAAATTATGGATGATAGAATGAGAGGAAGAGTCTCTCATTTATAGATTTCAAATTGTAAGAATGAGTAAAATTAAGCAATGTGGGATCATTCAACATCCAATGGCCAAGTGCACTTGTCAAGATGTGAATGTTTGAAGGTTGAGCACATTTTGATCAATGTACAAGTTTGAAATTTGAATTTGATGAAGTGACATGTTTAGGGGGGATGGAAGAAATAGGGTTATTATAACTTGGCTCAATGCAAAGGACATGTAAGATGCATTAAATGCCTTGTTGGAAGGACCAAGCCCATTTGAATTTGAATTCAAATTTGAGGGAATATTCCCTTCTTATGACATGTGAGGGAAAATTGATAAATTAATAAATAAAAGTAATTGATTTATTGTCCAAGTTGCATTCTCTAGAGAATGTGACATAGATTAAGATTAAATCAATCAAAGTTTAATTAATTTAATGAATAATTAGGAGATGTGACAATTTAGAATTAAATTTATGAATTGATATAAATCAAATTAAGAGGAAGCATTTAATTAAATAAATGATTTTTATTTATTTAAATAAAAGGGATAATGTTAGATTAAATCAAATAAAGTTTAATTTATTCAATTTAATAAGAAGACTTTAGGGATTTAATCAAATAAAATTAATTATTTAATTAAAAGGAGGGATTGCAAAAAAAATTAAATAAAATTGATTTGTTTAATTAACAGGAGATGTTGAATTAATTAGATAAACTTGATTTATTTAATTAAGAGATGAAGAGTGATGAATTTAATCAAATACAAATTATTCGATTAAATGACTAGGAAAGGAGATGATTCAAGGTGAAATGGTGTTAGTAAGTCAGGATCCAGTGTGTCAAATTGAATTGTAAATTTTCCATGTCTACAAGTCTAACCTTTTATTTCTCCAATCTATCAAAGATGGCCCTTAGAGTTGCTATATTATCTTGTCTTTTCCTTGAATTGGCCAAGATATCATCCACATAATCTTCCACAGTTTTGTGAATCATGTCGTGAAAAATTAGTGTCATGGCCCTTGATATGTTGCTCCCGCATTCTTTAGCCCAAATGGCATCATGTTCCAGTAATAGATGCCCCATGGACATGTAAATATTATCTTATGTTGGTCTTCCTTCACTACTATAGTATGATTGTACCCTCACAATCCATCCATCAGTGATAGCATGTCCTTTTTGGTCATCATGTCCACTATCATATCAATGTTGGGTAGTGGAAAGTCATCTTTAGGACACGCTTTTTTTTAGTCTTAAAAATTGGTGCAGATACGGATGCCCCCATTCGGTTTTGAAACTGGCACAAGATTTGACACCCATTCTAGATAGTCAATTTGTCATATAAAACTAGCATCCAAGATTTTTTATAATTCCACCTTGACTAGCAAGGCTATCTGAGACTGCATCTCTCTTAACTTTTTTCTCACTAGCTTTGGCCCTGGGTGGATAGCTAAGTGATGAATCATGACTTTTCGATCAAGAACCATCATGTCAGCATACATCCAAGTGAATTTCACTTTTATTTCTCTTAGGAATGCCTCCAACAGTTCTTGTTCTTCTGTGAGGAGTGACTCAGCGTAGAAGGTGATGTGTGGTGTCTCTTGTGTTCCTAGATTAACAAGATTACACCATTCTGCTAGGACTACTGATTTTTCCTGATGAAATGTAGTAGTGTAGAGATTGAATCCCTCATCCTATCGCACCTCAGAGAGGTTTTCACCATTGGATGAATCCTTTTTTTTTACTATTTTATGCTTAGAGAGTGCCATAGTGCAGTTTTCACTCAATTACATTGAGCTTATTCTCATTCTTTTTCTTTGTTTCACTGAAGGACTCAATCGTCTACCCATAATAGGCCTTTGTGTCTAGTGTGATTTCGAATCCAACTTTAAGATATTTGCATGGTATTGTATCCCTTAGTCCCATGAATTATGAGAGTGCCTCATCATTTTTTAATGTGTCTAGAACTGGTGGTCCTCGTTGGTCGTAGTCGATGAGTCAGGGGTAAACTCGGATTATTTTGTGAGTTTGACAATCTAACTCAATGAATGAGGCACTAATTATGAGTAGGGTTGAGCCTTCGAAAATCATGGGTAAGTGGATTATTGTATCCACTTCATCACTACTACTACAAACATCAGTTATGTTGAAGGTGAAATTATCTAGCGGTAGACTTGTGGATACTAGTAATCATAGGGTAGCTGATAAGTGAGGGGGAGACCTGACTGATCTACTAGGGGTACATCTGAGGCCAAGATTTCTCATTTGTTTTTCTTCAATGAGGGGCTGCAATCATCCATTGTTGTTACTTTCAAGGCTTTCATTTTTCTTGTAACCCATACCAAGCATCATTTGCAGTCATCTCCTAGCTTCATTCATGGGTAGGGTGGTTGCGGGCCTTTCATATTGGTATAGTGAGCTTGAAATGTCTCTTTCATCCATATTTTCCTAACTTAGATCCCCCCAATAGCGTAATCTAGAAGGGTATGCCTTGAAAGTGTGAGTAGGTGTCTCAGCTGGTTGGGGTTGCCCATGTGACCTACGAGATTGAGGTAACTCTCCTACAATAAAAGTATTTTTTCTCATTCTATAATCTCCACAACTATTGTCTTGGATCATCAGCTTCATTTCATATTTCGGGGATGGAGGGTTTCTTTGTCATAAAAGTGGAGGCGAGGATGGATGGGTCTATATATGAAGTGGAGGGACATTCATCATTTTTCGGCACTTGGGGAACTTTATAGAACTTGGCTTATATTTTTTTGCAATAGGATAATGACTTAGGATCACCATGTATTGTGACCTCCTCATTTTGGTATGAAAATTTGATGCATTGGTGGAATGTTGTGGCAACCAGCTTCATTACATGGATCGATGGGCATCCTAGGAGGATGTTGTAGGTAAAATCAAGATCGAGCACGTGACATGTGGTTTCCATAGTGGATGAACCCACTTGGATTGGGATCTTGATAATGCCTTTAGACACTCTTTCCTGGTCATCATATGCTCTTATGGTAATTCCTTTTTTTTTTCAATCGAGTCTTCTAAGATTCCCAAGTTCTTTATAATTTTAAGAGAACAAATATTGAGGCTTGCTCCTCCATCCACCAAGACCCTTTTGACCTTTTTCTTGTGAACCAAAACTTCAAGGTTAAGTGCACGGTTGTGAGATGGCTGGGCGGGGAAGTCCTGACAAGAAAAAATGATGATATTTGGAGTGATGACCTTATTGACCATAGCCTATAATTGTTTTGTGTCAAGATTAGTAGAGACAGTGGATGCAACCAATGGTTGATCAAGGATTTTCCTATGGGTGGTGGAAATTTCTAGTAACTCCATGATGGAGATATGTGTGGGGGTTCTTTTTAGCTGGTCAATGACGTTATAATCATAGGGAACAAATTTTGAATTTGAGATAGGGGTCTTAGATGGCTGCAATGCCCCTGCAATAGTAACCTTGTCACCGCATGTGGTGACTCCACAATCAGCATTGGGTCCTTTGATGCTAATGACATTGACCATTTCATCTATGCATGCGACGATGCCTTTGTATACAAGGTTTGCACTGGAATTCTTTTGTTTCCCATTTTTGTTCCCTTAGTTATTTCCTTGATTGTTTCCTTAATTATTTCCTTGATTTTTTCCCTAATTGTGATTGGGCATCAGATTCGTGTATATTTTTAAATATTGATTTCTAGCAGGTTGCTCAATATTTATAATTCTATCCTCAATGAGATCTTGAATGATGTTCTTCAACTTCATGCTATTGGCGGTTGTGTGTACCTTGACCTTATGATAATAACAAAGGATAATTTTGTTATACCAGGGTGGCTTCACCTGGGGTACACTATAATTATCATGGGTGGGGACCTTGATGATGCTTTCATTAAAAAAAAAATTCATGATGGATTCAATTGACTCCCCAAGGGCTATGAATTTTTTCTTAGGGGGATACTTCTTTCGTGGAGGTGGTCATCCTTGATTATTGAGATTATTGATCTGATTTTGGGGTGGTTACTAGTTTACCACATTTTCTTGCGTGTTACTATGATTTTTGTTCGATGGTTGATGTTGATGAATTTTATTATTTTTCTTGGTGTAGACATGCAAAACTGACATCATATATCTCGCTCTAACTAACATCAAATTCTGCTATTAATTAATTAAAGCAATTTATTGATTAATTCACTAAGGTTCATTAAATAAATCAAAATTATTTAATCAAATCCTTAAAGTTCTTCTCATTTGATTTATCAAATGTCACCTCTTAATATCCTCCAAGTTAATTAATCTACATTAATTAACTTCTAATCATGATTACTATTCTCTAGCTTTTGACTCAACTAGAGTCAAATCCAAACTCTTAACTAACCCACCCACTTGCACCAATAAATCATTTATTTGATTTATAATTCCTCTAATTACATTCAAAACGGCATCAAAATGGAATATTCTTCCATTTTGAATCTTCCCCCCAAAAGGGACTTGTCCCTTCCAACAAGGTTTTAAATGCTATTTGCACAAGTCAACATAGCATTTATTGCACCTTTCATCCCCCCAAAACATGTCAAGTCATTCAAATTCAAATTTGAAATTGGCACATTTGCCAAAACTTGCACATTCCTCACCCTCTCATACCTTGACAAGTGGCATCTTGTCATTGGCCCATGAATGATCCCACATTCATCAATTTGGCCTCTCCTCTCTTCAAGCTCAACTATAAGTTGAAGGCTTCTCTCCTTCAAACACACAACAACACACAACTCATGCTCATTGTAAGGTTACTCTCTTCATGTGAGAACTAATCTTATTCATCACCACACCATTTGCTTAGCAATTACATCTTGAGGCAAGGTTGCTCTCTTCATTTGAGAGGAATCTTGCTCTTCACCATTATTTTGATAGTTTTGCTTATCATGGATTGGGAAAGGGCAACTTCCTACAACACTAAGTTGCACCAATCTACTATGGGATAGGAATGATTCATGTTTTATGCATTGTTCTTATTAGTTGCATTGTTTAACATGATTCTATATTTCATAGGGATGTTTAAGTTTGCTAATTTAAACTAACTTTTGTGCTAACAACATAAAATGGTTTAGGTTGATCTTGCAGATTTTGACATCTACAAAATGGCGCTAGAAGGAGGGCTGTTCATGTTTCTTAAAAATAATAATAGACCCATTTAACATGATGATTGTGTTTCCAGATTTGGTATCTTAGTTGTAATGGTTTCTATCTCACACTAAAATTAGTCATATTTACAACTTTTGGCTAATATAGAAGAGAGTCTATACTCTTTTTATAGATAGAATAGAGGAAAAGTGGAGGATCTTACTCCATTGGTCTATTTTCCATACATTGCTAAGTAGAGTACTAAGGGTTTTCAATGCTGCTAGAATACATGCAGATTTAGACTATACATAAATGAAGAAATTGTTGGATAGGAAGGATCGTTGTTCCTTTTATGCAGATGTATACAGTGTACATATACTTTTATATCCAAATTTACAACTGTTTCCCTATTGAACAACAGGTCGTGCATTCAAAGACAGTGTGTTGGAAAAGAAACCAAGCATTGGACACATCTTTTTTTTTAAAACGTATATTACCTACTTTGTGCATATGAGCTGACCTCCATAGATGTGTTTACTTTTCCTGTATTATGAATGTTGGCCTCATGCTTTATTTAAGTTATTTACTGATGCTAATGTGCAGAGATCAAATCATAACTTGAACAAGCCTTCCTACGGCTTTATTCTCTACACTATCTAAGTGCTAGAGGTCAGTATGTTGGAGTAGATTTCTTTGAATTTGAAGACCATGCTCCCTGCCTGCATTTTCTTTTATACAGTCTATTTCCCTCTGAATGAGTTTATGGTGCCTCTGTTAGCTTTTCCTTAATCTAAAGAGATCAAAATCATAAGCCGGTGGGCCAACTGCTGCCTCTGTTTGCCTTTGTTAAAATACAGTTCATTTACCTCTGAATGTGTTTTTAGTTCCTCCATCGGCTTTTCCTTTTTCAAAAAAACAAGTAATCTAAGAGATCAAACCATAATCTGCATAGACCTCGCCATAGCTTTCATTCTCCCTGTTGTTTCTTACAGTGATGGAGGTCTGTATGTGTGAGGTAGAAGACCATCCCACGCCTATGTTTTCCTTTGCAAAAATACAACATATTCCTCTGAATGCGCGCAGGGTTCCTCTATCAGTTCTTCCTTGGCAGATTTGACCAATGAAACTTGAAGCATCACAAACAGTTCACACGCCTTCTAACCGCTTTACCATTTCCCAGGTCAGCATGTTTGGAGTAGATTTCTTTGGAGTTAAAGACCATCCCCTACCCGCGTTTTCCTTTGCTGAGATACAACTTATTTCACTCTACACTGTCTTTCATCAGCGCCCCAGCCCTGCCTGCTCGCCAAACAAGATGAACTTCACCAGGCTGTGCAACATCAACATGCTTTATTGATCTCTCCACTCTCCTTCTTCCTTCCATTATGCCTGGGTCGGTAACAAAAGCCATTGGCTACGGATGTAGTCGCTACCTCTGACAATACTGGCTTTTCTGGCAAGCAATGTTTTTAATGGCGTTCTATTTTTTAATATACACAGTCCATGCACCCTATCCTATTTCTTTTTTTAAAAGGTCTCTGCGCGGGAAAGGAGGTGTCTCATGTTGAATGTCATCCAATAAGATGGAGTCAGAATAGGAGAGGGAAAAGAGTTCAATTGTTTGCGTAGATGAAAGATACATATAGGTATTGTACTAATCTTTGGTCTTGTGCGCATTCAAGTCTTGCAGGCATTGTCTCAATGTATTTATTCACTTCTTGCAGACATTGTATGAAATTTTAGGGATCTAGTGATCTACATTCTGCATAATTAATAGCTATTTGCAGATCAAAGGTACTAAAAAATTTGATGCACCACTCCAAAGTCTATCAAGATCTTTTGTGCAGATCCTGTTGTTAGTACAGTCTGACAAAGACATATCTATCAGAGATAAGCCAGACTCCACATAGGGGGAAAGCAATTAAGTGCGCATATTTTCTTGAGGGATTTGTCAAACAGTTCACGTGCCTTGTCTATGCCTTTGCGCTGCACATCTGCCAAGGAAGAAACTTAGAATTCAGTCATTCACCTGACAAATGCATTTACAACGTTGAACTGATTGGTTGGACGCTGACATTTTTCTACTTCAATTCACAGGTTGAAACTTTGAATCATTTATTATTGGATCTTGAGTTAATAAGCATGGTATCACATTGGTTACCAATCCCTTGATCGAGTACATTTCATAGAAAGAAAATACAGTAGTATGCGGTGCACATTTAATTTAGCAGCTACTTATTTAAATAGCACTATATTTGCACCATACATTGCAGGTTTGGGGATTGATTTCAGAATTTGAATACATGATAGGTCAGTTACTAATAATTGCAGGTTTGGGGATTGATTTCAGAATTTGAATACATGATAGGTCAGTTACTAATAATTGCAGGTTTGGGGATTGATTTCAGAATTTGAATACATGACAGGTTAGTTACTAATAATTGCAGGTTTGGGGATTGATTTCAAAATTTGAATACATGACAGGTCAATTACTAATAATTACAGGTTTGGGGATTGATTTAAGAATTTGAATACATTCAATTTTCTCCCAATTAAATTATTTTGTTTATGCCTTCATATTACTCACTGGTGTTTTGTTGAAGAAAAGAATTTGATTGACAACTCATGTTATAGCATGAAGCTTCTTGACATTATTCAAATTGGAAAGCCTCATGTTAATGAATTTTGTGATGTGTGCTTTCATAGAAGATCTCTCATTATGTGGGTTGAATTCCAATGCAAAATCCTTAGGGACTTTACCTTTGGACTACAAATATTAGGCCACTTATTCATAACAACTTGTTCATGATGATTTGCATTGAAGATTTAATTCAATTTTCCAACATGCTTTCAAAAAGATGCACACTTTATTATTCACATCAAATCTAATTTTTAGGGGTGCATATAATCAAGTTTCTAGTGCTAGCCTTGTAATAGTCATAAAATCTTTGAACTAAATCTTATTTATAATTGGGACAGGAAAACGAAGGAGGCGGGATTTTCGTTTGCATGAAGAACTCACAATGTTGAGGCATTGGAAGAAATCCTTGAAGAGTCTTGGAGTTAAAAAATATTGAAGCTTTAAAACTTGAAGTTAACAAAGCATTTTTTAATGCTTGGAGCGCTTCTTTTCCTACTTTAGTTTTCTATTTTGAACCAAGTTATTTTTCGATTTGAGCTTAAAATGGAGCACTAATTTGATCTTTTCAAAATTGGGATAAAATTGAACCTTAGAAACACACTAGAATTTTCAATTTGGGAATAAAAATTGAACAAGGCAATCACACATTTCAATTGGTGCTTAAAACCAACACATCATTGGTTTGAGGTTTAAAACGAACATGTGTATTCAATGCTTTGTAATCTTCTTCACAAAGTAATATCATCGAAAAGACGTATGTGCTTCTCTTGTGCCTCACGGCGATCTTGAGAATCAAAAGTCTTTTTGTGATATTAAGTTGTCAAAAAGATTGCCTCCACACTTCAATTTGGGATCTAAAAATTGAACAAAACATGCGAGTGTGAGCACGATATATTACGGAGGTTCTCCCCTTTGTTTTTCAACAAAGGTTGTGTGAATGACGGGATATGTTAGCTCGCTATTGTTTTATCTTAGAGGGCCTGCCTTGTGGGAAAACGTAATCACCCAAGGGAATGACCCAACCGGGAACACGCTAAAGCCAAGCGACTTCCAACTGGTATATAAGTGTGGATTCTTGAGGAAAGTTCAAGAATCATGAGGATTATTCCGACGAGATGGACAGCAATGGACTCTCGCCGATGTTGGATAATCCCCCACGAACGGAATGCCTGAATTAGAACCCTTTGTTTAGAAATTGGCCAAAACCTTGTCCATCTTGTTGGTGCCAAAGGTCATGTCCTTTGAAGCCACCCCACATAACATGCGGTCTTGTTGTGGAAATGGAAAGTATGCCATGGGAGATTCATAGGTACTAATTCTTGGATGACCCGAATAAGTGAGTGCCGTGGAGGGGAGCCAGTGTGGTCAAGCATTTAGCCATTCGCACAAGATATGCGCAACTGGATTTATCCAAGTTGGAACCTAACAAGATATTGCCTCATCATCCTAGGATTGTAAAAAAAGTGCTTGGAATCAAAAACACTTTGCTTGGATTCAAAACATTGAAAAACAAACATTCACAAGAGCCTTAAATTTCAAACTCCTTGGAGGAAACAAATACCTATTGACGAACTTTCCCACTCTTGCTTTCCCTAGGAATCACATTCCTAGAGGTTTCTAAGTGTGCAAATTCTACCATCATTTGTTTCCAATAAGGATAAACATAAGGAACTTTTGCCATATTTTCCTCGATTTCCGCATAAAGGACCTTGTGGAATGAGAAAGAGAATGGGACATTAGACATATAGTTTGAAAACCTAAGCAAGCAAGCGTCTTGGATAAAAAGAACCTCATTTAACCAAGATAAAGAGAAAAATTGGATTACACATGTGTTTTCTAACATGATCAAAATCCCAAAACCGAAGTTCAAAAAGCTTAGTCTGATAGCTAGTGAGGAGCGTCTTGAGATCCTGAATTGTTTGAAAGGTTTGCTTTCCTCTCATAGGAAATATAGCGTGTTCTTCAACACCGAGGTCTTGTAAGAAGAAGTGTTATTCTAGGTCAAGTCTAGGATCAATTCAATCACATTCACCCATCTCTCAACCATCAAAATCAGTCAAAAAATCACTTCACCAACAAATCTTGGGAACTTTGTAAACATCTTTTATGCTAAACTTTTAGGCGAAATCAAAACCTCTTGTTTGACTTAACACATCTAGTCAAACCATCAATCCAATCATGAATCAATCAAATCAAGTCCTAAACGTTTAGCATTTCTCTCAAAGTTTCTTTAAGAGTTCCATTCATCCATATCACTCATCTTCCATTTATCTCATCCTCATTATCACTTTGATCCTTCAATTATCCTAATTCTTTGCTTCTTTGAACCTAAGGTTTAGACCGATCTAAAGGATTAGAGGTTCATCTCTTACATTCTTGAAAATTGATCTGTATGGTTCAAACTCGATCTCAACACAAGAAGGACATGGAATATAAATTTGATCCATCTAGCATGAGCAATTCGATCCAACCAAACTATCCAAGCCTTGCAATACCATTTGATTATCACAGCTTGTACAATGCATACATGGGAGCATTATCTCATACAAACATCAATGGTACAACGAATGTGAGTATGCCCGATCCAAAGTTCGGAACACCTTTCCCAATGATAGATTTAAATCCAAGTCCAAATCTGCAAATCTATCAACCAAATGCTCAATGCATGAGTTTTCCAAACAACATTATCCCACAAAATCCATACATACCAAGTGCAACTTTACCAAACATGACCATTTCAAATCCACACTTGGTAAACTTTTGGGTCGACATGTTTGCAAATCCCCCTAATGTTGTTCAAAATCCTAGCAATATGTTGATTCAAGTCAAGGTAACACCATGCAAAATCAAAGTTACCTAAATCCAAGCAATATGATTCCCGACCACAACAATGTTCAATTTCAATCCATCATGCCAAATCATCCCATTTTTCCATCGACATCGCAACAACAGATGGAAACCATCCAAGCAATCCCAACAATCAACACCATTCCCATTCCACCACCACCACCAACACCGCCAAAATACCACAGGACCAATTCATTCTCCATCATATTACAAACCGCTCAAGAAGCTTCCCGCAAAAAGGCACTCCAAGCCCAACAAGCTGCACAAGCTCAAGCATAAGCGGCTCAAGTAGCCCAACAAGCGCAAGCACAAGCAGAATTCTATGCACTATTGCAATCAATCCAAGAAGAAATAGCCCAACAAAGAGCTCAACAAAAAGCATTGTTGGCACAAAAACAACATGACGAACAACAAGTGTTGTTGGCTCAGCAGCAAACACAGACATTACTTGCTCAACAAAGCTTGCAACAGATTCCCACCACAATTGTTGAAGTCAAAAATCAAGATCTATCCATCAATAAACACATTGAAGATGTTCCCACCTCATTCAATGATCAAATCATCACACACCAAGAGTCACTTTTCAATCACGATCAAAACTCACTGATGATACCCAGCAATGATCCAATCCAAGAAACATTAACATCATTTGATCCTATGTTTGAGAACATTGACAATCCCTCTACCAAAATTGTTGAAAACAATGATCAAAATCAATCCATCAATGAGCACATTGAAGATATGTCTGCCCCATCCATTGATCAAATCGTCGTTCATCAAGAGCCACGTTTTAGCGATCTATTTGAAGATATGTTACAATTATTTGATCCCATTGACATAATCTATGATCCATCGACCAATGATAATGTTGAAAATGTCTCTACATCACCTAATGAGTTAGAGGACATATCTCAAGAACTTATTCCAAAGCATGATCAAAATCTTCCATCAAGGGCTAGCAATGGCCCTTCCAACAACATATTGACATCCTTTGACCTCATGGTTAAAGATATTGAAGGAATCCCTATCTCAACATTTGATCCAAATCCTCTCAAAGTTCAAGAGAATATTGAGCCACTTCCTAATGAAGATATCCAAGAAAGAAGTCCATTCTTTCAAATTGACCCATGTCAAGAACTTGATCCAAAGCATGTTGAAAGCAATTCCAAAATCACTCAAGATCGAGAATTTGTATCCCCAAGCTACTACAATGATATAATGGACACTCTCCTATCTATACAAGATGTTGCAAATGATGACCATATCCGCATAGGACATACTCCTCCATCTATCCATGAGATGCTTTCTTTGGATGGACACATGGATGATCTTCAAAAACAAGAGTCTCATACTCTTCAAATCATTACCAATGAACAAGAGTCTCCTACTATTAACATTTGTACACATGATCAAGATGTAGACAAATGTAGAGACATATTAGAAATGGATCATGAAGAAAGCTTGTACATAAGTCATGAATTAGAAACATCCTATGAAGTGAGTCATGAGGAATACTTTTGTGTAGACAGCGAAGCATCAACACTTATTGAAGAAGCACTACAATCTGATATGACACAAGATCAAGCCAAAGAGATCAATCAGGAAGTCATCCCACATGCAGAAGATCCTATCACTTATAAACTTGGATCACTCACCTTTTTAAAGGCTAGCTATCTCATCAATAAAGAAGCTGACACTTTTGAAGGTCCACGACAGAGTAGAGAAGGAGAAGCGCCTTGTTTCCAAGGTAAATCATATCCTATGGCAAATAAAATGTTTCAACAAATGAATTATCAAGGCAAAGGATTGGGCCTACATGAATAGGGTATCCTAGAACCAGTGCATATTATCGGCAATCCTAAGCATCAAGGCCTTGGTTACTCAACAATCAAGGGATCTCAACATATCAGTAATACTATCACCATACTGGGGGCAACTTCGTCTCGAGCAAACATCAACATAGGGAGCACGAAGAATCCTTATAATGAAACTGATGCCAATACTACAACCCGTCACGTCATGAATATTCATCCACCTATCACCCCATCCACAAATTGGGACCAACAAAAAAAGAAAGATTTGAATCAAAGAAGGAAGAATGAAGCTACAAAGCATGAAGGACAAATAAAATACAGGTGGATACCAAAAAATACAAAGAAATATTATCCCTATCAAACTCCATTAGTCAAAGAAACTATGGGGAAAAATAAAAATGGGGCAAGTATCCATCAAAGATTTCCATAAAAGAAAAAGCAGGCTTCTCAAGCAACGTACCAAGTGTATCAAGCAGTTGGTCCAAATTCCATGCACACTTCCATATCCACCCATTATTGCTCATCTTCCCAAGTTTGGAGACTCAAAGGCTCCAAATTGTCAACCAATCCATCTTTTATCCCTAAACACACTCCATCCACGCCTCCACGCATGATATCCAATTCTCACATTGACCATGTGCTGGCAATAACCCTTCATCATAAGGATTCAGAAGGCACCCTATTGCGATGTGCGCACAAAGACAGAGTTAAGTCCATTATCAGCAAAGCAGAACAAATTTCTCAAAGGTTGCATTCAAGTGCACATATCTTGGCAAGACAACTTCTACAAGCAGGATATCGATGGCATGTTATGACAGAAGCATCAACATCAGCACCACCAGGTGGTTCAGCATCAGCTTAAAATCTCTCAGAAAATACAAAAAAATTAGAAAAAGTCCTGAAAAAATGGTTACCTCGATGAAAACCTGGCAAATAGGCATCTTGGCGACAGCAAAAAAATCAAAATATACAAAAAAATCCAAAAAATCAAAAAAAGGATTGAAAATAGTACAAAAAAAAATTAAAAATCGTCCCCTAGTGAAAACCACTTCAGTGGCGCTTTGGACAAGTACCATGATGAAAACCTGGCAAACAGGCGTCATGTGTAGAATCGAGCATCTACGTGCGCCAGTTCAGGAGAAAGCATCTTATCACATCCATAATAAAGCCAACATTCCATCCATATCATTCGTTCATCCATGAACCATTTATCCAACACATTTTCCATCTGCATCCAAGGTCCAAGTTACCTTGATCTTGATAAAATTTTGGAGCACACTTTACACTTGCTTATGGTAGACATCTTGACATGGGTCATTTTCATTGATCCCATCCTACCCAATGCTATTTGAACCTTGAACCACTATCCAAAGGCGCATCCGCTTTTTGAACACCGTATCTTATCGCAAGATAATCCATATCCATTCATATCCAAGAATCTACCCATGGTCATTCAAACATTGCTAGACACTGGGGGCAGATATTTACATCTTGCTTTGGGAATAACTCTTGATATATATCATCCAACTTATGTGGTGATCCAAACATTGGCAAACGTGAAATCAAATTGATCAAAGAATTTTTTAGCCCATGGCATATTTTGAAAAGAAGACATTCCTTATCATGCTCTACCTTTCGTCGAGTATCAATCCAAACAATCAATATTAGTCGCATCTAATGCGCATGTCAGCATCGCATCAAATCATCAAAACAAATTTGTTCCAAATCAAACTTCATCAATCTTGATCAATCGAATCCAATCAATCATCACCTTGTTTGACTTAATACATCTAGTCAAACCATCATCTTGTGCACAAGTTTACTCTAGGATAACACAACATCCTTGGGTTTACAAGTTCATTATCATCACTCTGTTTGACTTAACACACTTAGCCAAATTATCAAAACCATCATCACCTTGTTTGGCTTAACACACCTAGCCAAATTATCCTTTTTGTATGAGTTTACTCTGGGATAACACAACTTCCTGGAACTTACAAGTGCATTATCACTTTTGTTTGACTTAACACACTTAGTCAAACTATCAATCCATCAGTCCGATTGATCAACATTAAGCTTGGTTTTCAAGAAAATCCCAAAACAGAGCACTGATATCGCATATCATATCCAAATTGTCAAAATCATGCGAAAAATTAAAAAACATTCAAAAAATCCATCAAAAATTCCAAAAACATCTAGCAAAATCCATCAAAAATCCAAAAACATCCAAATCATCAAAAAATCCAAAAACATGTCGAAATATCAGAAAATCTTCAAAAATTTCATCATTAAGTCTTGTCAATTTTTTCTACCTTGTCGAACTACGTCGTCTCTGAGCTTGAACGTAGGCAAGGTTGATCTTTGATCATCCCCCAAGACGGTTGGGTCAGTCCTTTAGGCGTCCGTCGCATTGGCAATCCGTTTGCCCATCTAGTCTGCATCTTAAGTCAATCCTTTAGGCAATAAAATGGCAATCCATTTGTCCATATTATCATCAAGTCAGTCCACCACCAGTCAAACTACGTGGTCTCTGCGTATATAACGTAGGCAAGGCTAATCTATGGATGAGCTCCCGAGACCCCTAGGATAGGTCTTTAAGATAGTCTGTTTGTTGTAAAATCTTGAAAATACCAAAAAAATTCTTAAAATCTTGAAAAAATACTCAAAATATTGGAAAATCTAAAAATCAAAACAGCCTCAAAACATTTCAAAACACCAAAAACATCCAAATATCTGAAAAACCCAAAATGGTGCACCCGTTCCATCTTGCTTTCACCCGCAATAATCGTCATTCCTAATAAATCATCGTCGCTTTCACCCTTTGGTAAGTTAGTCAGAAGCAAGTTTAGTAGGTTCTAAAGTGAACGCCTAATCGTCAAAGTCTCGAAGGTCTAAGTCAGTAAGTTAGCAAGTTGGTCAACTCGGAGTATCAATAGCTTATCACGCAATCAGTCTCACCAAAACCCTGATCACTACATGTCCTAGGATGAAGCTTTCCTGCGATGGACATAAGCATCAGGTACCCCACATTAGTTTAGCCTGGCTAGCGGTATGAAGAACATTGGCTTGTTTATTTACTTTATCTTGGTCTTCTTGACTTATCTTATTTTGCGCTCATTCCAAGGACCTTTTGATGATGCCTAAACAAAATAGGTTTAGAGAGAAAGGAATGGGGCAATGATCATTATCTTTTTATCTGTTGTGCTTGTTGGATGTTCTTGTAAAATAACTTGGCGAATACTTGCTTTGTTGGGTCCGTCCTAGCAGGGTTTCCATATGTCAAGCGTGAACAAGAGCACTCCTATCTGATTGTCGAGTCAGAGTCCATCACACTAGGTGCAACGCCATCCTGGTTCTTAATACCTTAATGCATCGCTCCTATGTGTGTTATCAAACATAAAGAAAGTTACGCTCTTTATCTCCCATTCCTGGATAAGCAATACATCATCATCTTTCATCATCATCTCTAATAAAGTTGGCTTGTTGAAATTCTGCATCTTCTTGGATTCAAGGGTTCATCCCTCTCATTCTTCTACCTTCTTTCACGCTAACAATGCATCCATCTTGCATCCATATTCTCATTTCGCATAATCATGTCATACCATCATATCAGGACAACATCATCCATCTCATCCATCTCACATGCATTGCATAATCATTTAAAGTTGTTTACGATAATATAAATTTGTTATTCTAAGCATCTTCCGAACATCTCATCTACATCATCATTATCATATAGTCTAACCATCCATACATCCATTTTGAACCTCTTTGTCACGAGATCCACCTCAAATTGTATCTTTTCGCTCGATCTCTCGAGGGGGCAATGTACTAACGTACTTATTTTCCACTCGGGCATCCGAAAAAACCAAAGAATTTTTTAATTTCGATGCCGGAAAAATTATTCTTTGAACCAATGCAACGAGTACATTGCTTCAAAGAGGGGCAAAATTTAGACATGCAAAACTGACATCATATATCTCGCTCTAACTAACATCAAATTCTGCTATTAATTAATTAAAGCAATTTATTGATTAATTCACTAAGGTTCATTAAATAAATCAAAATTATTTAATCAAATCCTTAAAGTTCTTCTCATTTGATTTATCAAATGTCACCTCTTAATATCCTCCAAGTTAATTAATCTACATTAATTAACTTCTAATCATGATTACTATTCTCTAGCTTTTGACTCAACTAGAGTCAAATCCAAACTCTTAACTAACCCACCCACTTGCACCAATAAATCATTTATTTAATTCCTCTAATTACATTCAAAATGGCATCAAAATGAAATATTCTTCCATTTTGAATCTTTCCCCCAAAAGGGACTTGTCCCTTCCAACAAGGTTTTAAATGCTATTTGCACAAGTCAACATAGCATTTATTGCACCTTTCATCCCCCCAAAACATGTCAAGTCATTCAAATTCAAATTTGAAATTGGCACATTTGCCAAAACTTGCACATTCCTCACCCTCTCATACCTTGACAAGTGGCATCTTGTCATTGGCCCATGAATGATCCCACATTCATCAATTTGGCCTCTCCTCTCTTCAAGCTCAACTATAAGTTGAAGGCTTCTCTCCTTCAAACACACAGCAACGCACAACTCGTGCTCATTGTAAGGTTACTCTCCACTTGTGAGAACTGATCTTGCTTATCATCACACCATTTGCTTAGCAACTCATTTTCTGATTGCAAGGTTACTCTCTTTATTTGAGAGGATATCTTGCTCTTCATCACTATTATTTTGGCAGTTTTGCTTATCAAGGGATTGGGAAAGGGCAACTTCCTACAACACTAAGTTGCAGCAATCTACTATGGGATAGGAATAATTCATGTTTTATGCATTGTTCTTATTATTTGCATTGTTTAACATGATTCTATATTTCATAGGGATGTTTAAGTTTGCTAATTTAAACTAACTTTTGTGCTAACAACATAAAATGGTTTAGGTTGATCTTTCAGATTTTGACATCTACACTTGGGAGTACTGATGAAAACCTTGGCATCCACTACTCCATTGTTGGTCATAGTTTGGAACTTTTCCCATGTGTGAGGTTTGTCATTGTAGCTAGTGGATGGGTGAATGTCATGATGTTTAGGATAAATGGTTGTTCCCCCTTCTGTAACAAGAGCTCTTTCAATATTGACCACCTTGGGGATTAGTCGATGGTATGTAGTTATACATTGCATCTTCAAATTGAATTCCAATGTTTTGTCTATATTGGCAGTGATAATACAAATTTTTTGTTCTTCTACCATGGTCCACTTGCTTCGATTTGACTTGGCTTGCAATAATTGGAGAAAGGAAGTGAATGATTCCCCCTTCCCCTATTTGACCCCTGAGCTTATGATAATCATAGAGGATAATTTCGTTATACCAGGGTGGCTTCACCTAGGGTACACTATAATTATCATGGGTGGGGACCTTGATGATGCTTTCATTAACAAAATATTTCACGATGGATTCAATTGACTCCCCAAGGGCTGTGAATTTTTTCTTAGGGGAATACTTGTTTCGTGGAGGTGGTCCTCCTTGATTATTGAGATTATTGATCTGATTTTGGGGTGGTTACTAGTTTACCACATTTTCTTGCGTGTTACTCTAATTATTGTTTGATGGTTGATGGTGATGAATACTATTATGTTTCTTGGGAGTACTGATGAAAACCTTGGTATCCACTACTCCATTGTTGGTGATATTTTGGTTCTTTTCCCATGTGCGATGTTTGTCATTGTAGCTGGTGGATGGGTGAATGTCATGATGTTCAGGATAAATGGGTGTCCCCCCTTGTGTAACAAGAGATCTTTCAATATTAAGCACTTTGGGGATTGGTTGATGGTATGTAGTGATATATTGCATCTTCAAATAGAATTCCAAGGTTTTGTCTATATTGGCAGTGATGGTACAAATTTTTTGTTCTTTTGGCATGGCCCACTTGCTTCAATTGGACTTGGCTTGCAATAATTAGAGAAAGGAAGTGAATGATTCCCCCTTCCCCTATTTGACCACCAAGACTTCTTCCAAACTAACATCCATAGAAATGTTGAATGCGTAATTTTACAGGAATGCATCTTTAATTTCCTAAAATGTATTAATTCCCATAGGCAGATGACAAAACCATTCCATAACATTACTAACCAAGATTTGAGGGAATAGCCACATTAGATACATTTCATTGTAGCCGACTTCCATGCAATGTACCAAAAACTCCCTGATGTGATCATCGGGGTTTCCCATCTTGCGATATGTATCAAATTTGGTGATTTTAAATCACTTCGAGAATCGTACCATTGCCAAGCTTCTCTCAAATGGATAGGGTAACAAGTTTTTAGGTGTATTGATTGTCTTTCTTGATTCAAGATCTAGCACTTTCTACAAGAAAAAATTAATTTGTTTCAGCACGTCACCTTGCAGATCAGAAGGTGGGGTAAATACATTCTGGGGTGCAAGATTGATTGGTGGAAATTTGGTGTGGTTTTGTTGCAAGCTTTCCCGAGCAAGTGATTCATGTGCTTCATGTTGAGCCAACAATGATTGTTGTTAGTCATTTTGTTTTTGCACCAACAATGCGTGTTGTTGATCATGTTGTTGTATCTCCAACAACACTTGTTGTTGGTCATGTTGTTGTTGTGCCAACAATGCTCGTTGTTGGTCATATTGTTGTTTTAAGTCATAGTCTTGCAAAGCTTTCTGATATGCTTCTTGTAGTGCTTGAAATTTTTCTTGGTACTATGCTTGTGCTTGTGCTTGCTAAGATTGGAATTGGGTTTGTACCTAAGCGTATTCTTGTTGGATTTCCTATGGAATCTGACCACCATATGTGGCTTGTGTAGCTTGCACCACTTGTGCAGCTTGGGTGGATTAAGCTACTTGCACAACTTGGTCAGCTTGTGTGGCTTGTTGTTGTTGTAATAAAGCTTGGGCTTGTGTAGCCTATTTTCCCTGTTGTGCTACTAATTGCGCTTGCTCTTACTGAGCAGTTAGTTGTTTAGCTTGTGGATTTTGGAGCACTTTTAGTTGGTTATCTTCTCAAGGATCTTGCAATTTCATGGTGAATTAATTGGTCATGTTGTTCCGTGGTCATAATGGTAGTGGATTGGGAATAATGTCGAATATTATAATGAGTGGAATGATCATATTAGTGATCAGAGTCTGAGCTATGGATTTTGAGATTGAGGTGCTTGGTCCCTATGAAACTATGCTTTGAGGAATGGTGGTTGTGTTGATTTCTATGGTTGCTTGGATGCTTTCCATCTATTGTTGCAATACAGATGGTAGAACGAGAAGAGGAGGAAGACCCAACCTGAGGGATGGTTTAGATGTGAGTGGTTGGGGTGGAAGTGGTGGAAAGACAGGTGGTGCAATCCCTGAAAGTAATGATGATTGATCCAAAATTTCTCCTCCTCCAAAACAATCACCTTCTCCTTATGAGATAGGGAGAGAGGTTTGCGTGTCCAAAGGATAAATTGGTATGATTATGAAATATGAGCGGGATGTAAGAGTGTAACAGATTTATTGAGACAAATTATTTCTATGTGGTGCTTGCATTCAACCCTTGGTTTTTCACAAGGTGATGTTTTTGGAGTTTTGTAAGCATGGTGCTTCCCTTGTAAACAATCGGTGGAATTGAAGCGATAGATGATATTTGAGGGATGTCTTGAGTCACTTTTTGAAGTTGAAATGTGGATGTGGGTGAGGGTATGATATCGAGAGACCTCTCCACAATAGTTCTTACATCAAAGTCAGAAGGGAGTTTAGCCCCTTATTTTGCTATCTCTAACATGTATTGGGATGGGTACAACCTCAACATGGCACTGACAATTTGGTGGTTCTCCGTGTTTTGCACCATTTCCATAAGTTCTTCTTATGTCACCCCATTGTCAGTGATGTCCTCTATATGAACTTCCTCTTGAGAATTTTGAGGTACTTGAGGAGGATTTAGTGGGAGATCAGTAGTTATCGTTGGGTCAACTTTTGTTTCGGTTTGACTTAGATTGCTCGAAATGGATGTTTCATTTTTTTCCTCCATATTCTTCTTTTGTTGAGATTGAGTCTGAACCATAAAATAAAGATCAATTTTCAGGAATGTAAGAGATGAACCTCTAACCCCTTATATTAGTCTAAACCTTAGGCTAAAAAAATAAAAGAACTACAATAATTTAAGGATCAAAGTGATGATGAGGATGAGATAAATGGGTATGTGCAGGATCATGATGGGCCAAAAAGTTGCAATATGATGGGTATGTGGTTGACGACTTTTTTTTAACCCAAAATTGATGAAACAAAAAGGGATTTTAAAGGAGATTCCCAAATTTACACCAATATAAATTATGCTTTACTTTGATTTTAATAAATAATTATTATTCATTTTTTATTAAATTATGGCTAAAGTCTTGATTTTTAGGCTGATTGAAAAACATCTATAGCTTTCAAATGGTATCATATTTTTTGAATCCAAAATATGCGTCACATTCTATGCTTCAAATACTATAAGATTAAAAAATTAAAAAATTGAATTTAATGAAGTTTTGACCAAGTAAAGGTGGTTAGACATATGAGTCTTTATATTTTTTAAAATTTGTCATAGAAAAATTATAATTAAATATTTACTTGGAAAAAAATAACAAAAAAATATGCATCACATCGGAAAATGATTCCTCTACTTATATATAAAATATTATAATTTTTTTTTATCATTTTAATGTGGTTAGGGTGGTCAGACAGACACCCACTTCTTATTTTTTCCCTAAAATTGAAGTACTATTGTATTGAAATTTCAATTTTTCACCAAATAGATTTTATTTTTTTGTAAATAAACTAAGTAATTTAAAAACTACATTCAATTTTCTACAAATTCTATTCTTACATATATTTGAAATAATATAGATAACTTATTCAAATTTTTATGTCAAGTTGCCTAACTCTGATTTTTCTAAATTTTTTGCCACTTAAGGGCTTGTTTTTTCCATGATGATCCTGGACATGCCTAAATGAAAGATGGGTGATACGGATGATGAAACTCTTGAGGAACCTTGAGGGAGATGCTAAAATTTTAGCACTTTATTTGATTTATTGTGATGGATTGATAGTTTGGCTAAGTGTGTTAATTCAAACAAAAGTTATAATGCACTTGTAAACTCTAGGAAGTTGATTTATCCTAGAGTAAACTTGTACATAAGAGGATTGTTTGACTAAGTGTGTTAATTCAAACAAGGTGATAATGGATTGGGTAATTTGACTAAGTGTGTTAAGTGAAACAAGATGATAATGAATTTGTAAAACCTTGGAAGTTTTGTTATCCTAGAGTAAACTCGTGCACAAGATGATAGTTTGACTAAATGTGTCAAGTCAAACAAAGTGACTTGATTTTGCCTAGAATTTTAGCATAAAGGATGTTTACAAAGTTTCCAAGAGTTGTTGGTGAGGTGATTTTTGACTGATTTTGATGGTTGAGAGGTGGATGAGAGTGACTGATTTTGACCCTAGACTTGACCTAGATAAAACTCCTTACAAGATCTCGGTTTTGAAGAACACACTTGTGAATTCCAATGTGAGAAAAGAAAATATTTGAAAAATATTAGGATTTTGTTGGTAATAGAACTCATACGAGTTAGGGTTGTTTCTTGAAGCTTTCTTGTAAAATTTGTAATACAATATATCTATAACTTCAGGAAGCATTTCAAGATGCTTCTCACGAGCTTTCAGGATAATCGTATTGAACCTAGGTTTCCGGATTTTGATCTCATGGGAAATAATTTGAGAGAACACATTTGTGGAGTCAATTGTATTTTAATTTTATTAATAAATAAATTTTTACCACAAACAATTATTTTATTAAATTTTAAGACTAAATGTCTATGTATCAATTCCTTTTCATTCCACAAGGTCCATAATGTGAAATTCAAGGTTTCAAGAACATAGTTCCCCAAGTTGACTTTAGTGAAAATAAATGATGATTAAACCCAAGTACTTAGAAACCTCTAAGGATAGAATCCCTAGGGCAAGCAAGAGCACTTAGATTTGGTAAAGGATATTTGTTTTCAAAATTTTTAGATCCAAGAAAAGGGTTTTGATTCCAATGACAAGCACAACCCTAGGCTGAAGAAACAATATTTGTTGGGTTCCCACTTGGATAAATTCAGTTGTGCATATTCAGTGTGGATGATGAGATGCTTCACCACATTATCTCCCCTCCATGACACACACTTCTCAGGTTAGCCAAGCATCAGTACCCATGAATATCCCATGGTATAATTTTCATCTCTACAACAAAATCACATGTATATGTGGGGTGGCTTCAAAGGAAATAAACTTTTGCACCAACAAATAGATAGGATTTTGTCCTTTGCTAAACAAAGGGTTTTAATTTGGACTTTTTGTTCATGGAGATTGACCCATGCAAAGAGATACTATTGTTTCCCTTCTCATGGAGACCAGCTACATGATACTAGCCTTTCTTCTAGTACCCACTTTTATATCCCAACTAGAAATACACTTGGCTTTAGTGTGTTAATGTTTGGGTCATTCCTTTGGGTGGGTGTTTTTCCCACAAGGCATGCCCTCTGTGATAAAATAAAGTGAGGAAACATATTTGTAGTTCGATCATCATTTAGAAACAAAGGGACAACATGCACAATAGGCCTACTCACAGTCGCAAGATGTTTTGTTCAATTTTAATGTACCCAAATTAAAATGTGGAGGTAATTAATTTACCCAACTTAAGATCACCAAAATGCCTTTTGATTCTCAAGCTCATCATGAGGCATGAGAGAAGTGCATATGTCCTTTCGATGGTATTATTTTGAGTAAGCAATTACAAAACAAAGAAACAATTGTTCATTTTAAGTCCATAAAGTAATGATTTTGATTCATTTTACAGTACCAAAATGAGATGTGAATGTTACCTTGTTCAATTGTTATCCCCAAATGAAATCTAGTGAGTTTATAAGTTCAATTTTAACCAAGTTGAAGAGACCAAATAAATGGTTAATTTTAAACCCAAAATTTGAAGTGAGATGGTTCAAAATAGAAAATGAAAGTAGGAATTAGAGCCTTCAAGTTATCACAATAAGAAATAAAAAATATGTTTCTCAAGTCTTCATTTCGGTGTTCAAAGATTAATCTTCTTCAATTTTAGTCCACTTTATTTTGTTCAAACTTCGATGCTCCACTCCAACACTGACCTACCTATTCCATAGTGGATTGGTGCACCTTTCACATGTAAAGGAGCCCTTTCCCAATCCTAGATAAGATCAAATGATGATAAACAAAGAGATAAGATTAACTCAAGTTGTCTATAGTAAGAATGCTCACAATATAGATGCAAATGACGAAGGAAAGCCTTTGATTTATATAAGAGTTTGAGGAGACAAGAGGCAAAGTGGAGGAATTTGGGACTAATCCTCAACCAATAGGAAGAAGCCACTTGTCACCATGTGAATGGGGCAAGGTTGTGCAAGTTTTGGTCAATGTGCCAATAAATGACATTAGGTGGCCTTTTCAAATTTGAAATTTGACTTGTAGGAGGGAGAAGAAAGGGTTGTTAAATGTAAAGTGGGGGACATGTAAGAGGGGAGTTAATTCTATATTGGAAGGGACAAGTCATTTGAGAGGGAAATTAAAATTGGAGGAATATTCTCTATTATGCCATGTTGAGGAAAACTAGAAGATTTAATAAATCAATTAAATGATTTATTTGCACAAGTGGGAAAAGATAGAGGATGTGACTTGCATTAAGATTAAAATTAACCATGATTTAGTTAACTTTAGAAAGGATTAGGTGATTGTGACATTTTGACTTAGACTTTTGGATTAAAATAAATCAAAATGAAAGGAAACAATGGATATTGGCCATCTAATTAAATACATTTTATTTAATTAAATGAAGAAAATTTAGGAGATAATAAAAAAAAAATGATTTATTTAATTAAGGAGAATATGATTAAATATGATGTTAATTTTCCATGTCTACAACTAAATACCAAAATATCATCAAAATAAACTACCACAAACTTACTAATGTAAGGTAGTAATATAATTTTCATCAGTCTCATAAATGTGCTACATGCATTTGATAACCCAAATGACATAACCATACACTCATAGTCTTAAAGGTTGTCTTCCACTCATCCCCTTCTCAGATCCGGATTTGGTGGTAGCCACTTTGTAGGTTGATCCTGCTGAAATATTTATCCCCTACAAGGAAATCCATCATGTCCTCCCTATGAGGTATAGGAAATTGACAGTTTATGGAAATATTATTAATTTCTCTTATATCAGTGCACATCCTCCATGTTCCATTATTTTTGGGGTTAACAATGTAGGTACAACACATCGGATCATGCTCTCTCTCACCGCACCTTTACTTATGATTTTTGTTACTTGCTTGGTCAACTCTACATGTTGTGTAAGATTCATCCTATAAGTTGCTTGGTTGAGTAGAATTTATCCTAGGATAAAATTTGTATGATGTTTAATACCTCTCTTTGGGAGTATACCATCAGGTAATTCATCAGGCACAACATCAACAGAATATTCCAATAGCTCTTCTACTTATAGGGGTATTTAAATGTCTTCCTCTTTGCATTGTTTCACTACTAATGCATAACAACACCTTGCCACCTTCATCTCTTTAACAAGACCTTTTTCAAATGACATGGTCTCGCCTTTTCCTTCATCCTTGAGAGGCAACAAAATCACCTTAGAGCCATCTTTCCAAAAGGTGTATTTGTTTTTCTCTCCATCATGCATAGCTTTTCTATCAAACTACGTGGCATCCCCAATAACACATGGCATGCATCCATTGGGACATCATAACAATATATCTCATCTTGATAGGTCTTTCCTATGGTAAACTTAATTAGGAATATTTTATCAATAGTGAATTCATTTACCTTTTTAAACCATGCAATGTTGTACGGATGACAAATTTTTTCACAATGCAAATTCAATTTTTCTACCATTTCTTTTAGAAACCATATTATCACAACTACCTCCATCAACAATAACTTGATATACCTTGCCACCTAAAGTGCATCTATTTCTGAAGATATTAGTTCAAAGATATGAACCATCAGAGCTTTTGTCCTATTTTTTCTTGTTCTCTGGAATCACCATTTCTCTTCTCATCATGAGACTTTCTCCCACATTTGGTGGATCCTCTAGTTCTATCCCTTTCACTTCATGTTGAGTTTAAACAAAGTTCACCCTAGGTTGCCCTCCTAGATTTATTTCTTGCATGTTATAATTTGAGAATTCAAATTTTCTATGAACTTCTTCTCCACATTTGAAACAAGTGAAAGGCCTTCTCTGGTTTTCCCATCCTCTACCACTACCATAACCTCTACCTCTTTGAAATCCCATTCCTCATTCTTGATTTGATGATATTGTCGGCTGTCTATTTTTTTTTTCCAATCCATGGGATGACTCCCTCCTGTCATAATTTGAACCTCCTCAAAATGGGGTTGATGTACCCCTTCTTCCTCCTCTATTCCTTTAATGATTGTTTGTTTATTTTTCTTTAGCCTTTAGAGCCGATTGGTAAGCCTCTTCCATACTGTTGACTCGATGCATGCTCAATTCATCTTGAATGGAGAATTTTAGGCCATTCACATATCTAGCAACCATATTTGCATCAATTTCTTGATTCTAGATACACATATAAACAGTGTATAAAACTCATTTGTATAATCTTGCACAAAAGAGAAGTTCTAATTTAAATTTTGAAACCTACTAAAAATGTTTCTTGCATAATCTATGGGAAACGAATATTCTCTCAACTTCTTCTCCATTTTATTTCATGTCCTAATCTTATCCTCATCTTTCCTTGTTTATTCCTTTTGAAGATGATCCCACTAGATCATTGCATGACCGTTTAATTTGGTGCATGCAAATTTCACCTTATTTTCCTTTGTCATGGATTTCTATTCAAAAAACATTCTCATGTCATTCAACCAGTCATCAACTCCCTAGGTTTAAGACTACTTGTATAATCTAAAATATCAACCTTGACCCCCTCATTTTTTCCTTCTAAGGACCTGAGAATCCTCTCTTCAATACTCGTGCATTCTAATTCTTCTTCATGTTTTGTATTTTGATATGCACCTCCTCAACCTATCTCTTCATCAGATTCATCTCCTCCTATGCCCAGTCTTTGGTTTTCCATCCCTCTTGTAATTTATGCTACTTTCCTTTGTAGATTTTGAATTTCTCTATGCATATGGGAAAGACTTCCTCTTCCTCTTCCTCTCCCAGCCATCTTCCCACTCTAATACTAGATGATATAGCAAACAACATACACTCAATAGAATTGTACCATTAATCTTGTGTGAGAGCCAAAGATTTAAAATAACTTGAAAAGTAAAATATTCTATTCACCAACTATGTTGCTACAATGAGATAAAACACTGTTATATCTAGAAAACTAAAAACAAAAAAAATAAAAAATTACCTTATTTGGTAGATTTTGGCAATTGTCAGATTTTTCCCTTTTAGGTAATTTCGCATGCCTATCTCTGAGAGCCTAGTTTTTTATCAAAACCTTCCTAAAACTAAGGAGGATGAATTTCCAACTAACATCCTAAATTCAAAACATGAGTTTCGAGTTATTAACAAAAACAATGTTTTAAAAACTAGAAAAAAAAACACTAAATTTTCATTTTGAGGGCCAAGATGAACGTTACAAGCTTTGAAAAAATGCCAAAATGGGGTCCAACCATAAATATTTTTTTTGTAAATCCACATCCCACCTCATAACGCATCCACCTGTATAATTTCAGCCCAAATGGACATCTGAGTCAAAAGTTACAACCTTTGGAAGTCCCTGTAGCATTTACGGATCGAGAAAATGATCCATTTATTTTCTATAGAGGTAAACAATATAATCAAATAATCTCCAAATAAAAATATATTCTGCAAAGCGGTAAAAAAGAGATTTCTCCATGGCCATCGAGACCAGATCAATTATTTTTTATTAGATTATGAGGTAGGTAGAACTATATTTTTAAGAGATACATGAGTGGGATGTTTTAGGTCATCTCATAGGTGAATTTAAATTTAAGGGTTGATATATAAATACAACAAAAATAGAATTCCCCCATGTATAAGTAACAATAACATCATAATGCAATTATATCATTGAATATGAATGATTTTGATGCTTAAAATTATGTTTTCCCCTTTTAATATTCCATTTTCTTGTATGTTTAAGATTATATTAGATGCATAGGCATCTAGAAAAATTTATGTGCATTGGTCCCCTAACCAATATTAATGCTTTTTAACATTGTATTATGTCCACTACATTTTCTTTATATGATCACTCACTTATCATGGAAAAAGAAAGAATAAAATATGAAGTATCTTATCAGTTATTTATTCCTTATGAGAGTGAGACAAGTAGCCCATTCTCATAATAATAATAAAATGATAAATATTTATGGGATCCCAATAAATAGATTAATTCAGTTCACCAACATATATTCCTGGCAACATGTGGTCCTATTTAATATATTGATGAACAATCCACCCAAGGCTATATTCATACAATGTCCTCCAAACATACAATGCAACATATAAATATTTATTATTTTAAATAAAACTTGTGATTCCACAAACATAAAATGAAATGCCAGAAATAATCCCACAATTCCTAGCACATCTGACCACATGAAATTATTGCACTAGTTCTCACAATATAGATAGTATGGTCCTTGACAGAATCACTACAAGACCAATGAGGTCATACCTCATATTCCAATTTTTGGGTCATAAATTTTTTTCTCACACTTCTAGAGGGACCAATCCACTTCAAATATAGGAAAATTCCATTCATGAAGTGTGGATGGATCACTCATCAAAAAGAGTGATGGATGATGGACCAATTTCAAATATTAGATAATATATCCTTCACTTTGTGCTTAGATAGACCCGAGAGGGTGTTCATAGATGTAACCTTTAACAATATTTGAACATAACTAAATATATGCAAGTAAATAAGCTATAATAGTATCCAATGCATGTTCAACCCTAAATTTTCTCACTAACTGGAAAGGACTAACATACTGCATGCATGAACTCTCTAATGCTAATGAAAAGATTGGGAAATATTTTTAGATGTGATTATGTAGGACATGATTAAGTTAAGGTGAAATCCTTCAAGGATTATTGCAGATATTTCCCTAGTTAAAATGGTTAACCATGAAACAAATATAATTTATTACTCTTAAACTACTAGTGATTTTTTTTTTTTATCTTAAAGTATATTGAGGGTCAAAATTTTCGATATCAATACCTTATATTGGGCTATAGAGTCACAATAAACTAGAAGAAACAACCTATATAATTTAAAAAAAAATAAGAGATATTATGTTTTACAATTGAACATGTATAATAATCATTCTCCAAACTTCTAGAAATTTATATGAAATATTGGAAATAGAATTACAAATAAATTTTTAAATTCATTAAAGTAGTAAAAAACTTATTAAATAATTATTATATTCACACAAATAAAAGTAGTGAGAGAAACATTTAAGCTAAGAAGAATTTATCACAATTTTTCATATGGAAGTTTTCGTAAAAATTTATAATAAGCTAAGGGTACATTCATTTATAATTTTTTTCTAGAAAATAGCTACCTCTCTATGATTTGTATGATTGTATGCTCTTATTGTGACTATACATGTAAGGACTGAAATCCTATATCTCTCTCAACATTATAGTCGCATGGAAAAGAAAGGAATAATTTTTAAAAGATTAGAGAACTAGTATTTATAACACATAATTTGATCATTTAATTCCTAACAACATAATTAAAAATTTCATTCCATCAATGTTACATGTTTAGAAAAGTTGAGATCCCATTATATCTAGTAAAATGGTAGCTTGGATCTAGCATGAAAAATATTCAAATACAAAACATAACCACCACCATAAGAGGAATGGCCTCCTAATATTTTACCAATAAAAATGCATGTGAATCCATGCCCTTTGTAATACCCCTCTATTTTGCTTCTTGTTCAGTTTGCTTTATTCTATGTTCGGTTGTAGCTACTTTGATACATGATACATTTTGTTATGATTTTTTGATCACTACTATTGAGCGACAACTATTATTGTGGGATGTGGTTATCTAATTATAATTTCACATGCATTATGAATTAATGATGTTGTAAAGTTAACATGAGATGTTATTATGAGATTATTGGAATTATGATGGAAGTGTCACTTTTGATGAGTGTATGGGTGAAGAGGATGGGTTCGCATCACTCGCTTGCGAGCGCCCTGCGAATCCGTAATTTGTTCTTCATGGTGTGTATTATATGCTGGATATATTGTATGATGTTGTTTACTAGGTTTCAGGATTGTAGGTACATGACATCGACTCTACCTGGTTTCATAGGTTTGAGCGTGTCAATCCAGCAGTTAAGTTGAACAGGAGGTAGTAGCTAGGTAACATGTGTCAAGTTTACACCCTAGCCTTAGTGTGTCATCAGTCATGTGTGTCGAGTCATTGTCTGTCTTGCTTTAATGTTATTTGATTCTGAAAGGTGCATATTTATTTAATCAATTTTTAGAATTATTGCATGAAATCATGTTGATGGTTATTTAACTAAAATTATATTTTGTTGATTGAAAGTATTATTTAAATTAATTGATTAAATTTAATTATTTAATTAATTCAATTTAATCCAAGGGGGTTGAATTTAGTTATTAAATAATTAAATTAATTAATTAAACGTGATGCAAGAAAATGAAAGGGAATAAAAGAATTAAAATTAATTTTGGAATTTAATTTCAACGTGTGGGAGTTAAATTAGAATTTGTACTCAAATTTTTATCCGGGAAATTAGTTGCAACTTTGGAAATTAATTTATTATTTGAAATTGTATTTTAAATTGAAAGGGGCTTTTTGAAAATTGAAATTGAAATTGAAATTAATATCTAATTTGCGTGTAATGTGAATTAGGGTTATATTAGGTATTTTTCATTTATAAGGAATGCATGTTTTAATTTTAAGGGGGAGAAGTTTTTGGAAAAATTCATTTTTACAACAGAGAAGAAATTTTGGAAACATTTGCACAAAGAAGGGTTTGAAGAAAGTTTGATTGTAGAATTGATTGGAGGAAAGATTGTTTGAATTTGTTTGGTTTTGGATTGGATTTGTTGGATGATTGAAGAAAATTCAGGAAATCTTTGGAGGAGGCTTGCAGCAGAAATTCATCTTTTCCTATAGCTTCTTGAACCAGGTTTTCTTCTGTGTTTTTATTGTTCTTGATTGTTTTAAAATCAGTAGTGATTAAAGATTTGTTTGTTAAATCTATTTTAGAAAATAATTTTGTTATTAGAAGAAAATAATCAAATAAATTTACAACTGTTGTTTTTGTGAAAATTGTGAAAACCTCAGTTGAATTTAAATTATTTGAGGAAATCGATTATTTTGTTATTGGAATCAAACATAGAGATTGAACAATACATTTAGAATGTTTTTAGAAAATGAAACCCTCTGTAGAAATTAGGTGGAGAAAATTTGAGGTTTTTTGAAACTTCTGTTTTTTAATTTAAATCCATTTGATTTTTCTTCTAATTGGTCAGGAATTTGAGAAAATAGTTTAAAAGAATTAATTCTTAAGATCTCTATGGAATTTGGTTTTTCTAGAAAAAGAGTTTTACAATTTCTCTTGCAAGCGAATTTTTTTTACAAATTTCCCCAATTAATTATTGTTCAAATTCGTTTGTTATATATATATATATATATATATATATATATATTATATATTCTATATACATATAATATATATATATACAATTTATATTTATTAAATTTTATCGGTCTGTATATTTTCTGTCGTCTGTACGACGCTAAGGGTTTTTCTAAGAAACCGCAGAATGTTTCCAAGCGAAATTCCATTCGCGGTATTTTTTCTTGTATCGGCCTTGTTATATACCTTGGGGTGGGGGTGCATTGCACACCCCACCGCCCTCACCAATGGAGGTGCGGCTACCTCCAAGGCAGCGCCCTCCACTATGTGGAGGGAGCGCTGCCTTTGGTGGTAGCACAAACCCAAAGGGAGGTGCTAGATGGAGGAGGAGTGGGGGGGTCAGCCATAGCCGACCCCTCCCCTGTATAAAATTAAACTTTTTTTAAAAAAATAATTTTTTTAAAACCGTGAAATTGTTCAGTCCGGCATATTTAGGGCTTTTCTGGTATAGGTCTTAGTTTAATAAAATTTTGATGTTTGTTATTTAATATCAATGCATATTAAATAATATTTGAATGATAAATATATTTAGTTAATAAAATGAATAATAAGGGATAATGTGTAAATAATATGATATATTTATATATCATTTGTTTAATTGGATTAAAGAAATAATTAATATGAGTGTTGTGTGAATTTGTATAATATGAAATAATATTATAAAAACATTTTGGTTTTATTCAGATGTTTAAAAGTATAGACTTTTGGACATTATTTGTTGATATTTAATATGTTTTATTAAATAATGTATTATTTAATAAAATATATTAATATACACATATGATGTATATTTGCATATTGTTTTCAATCAGGAGTATAATTAGTTTTTAATTAGTTTTATTTTAATTCATGTCAATTATATATTTAATAAAATAAACATTGTAAATGTATATATGTCAGTAGATGATTTAAAATATAATTATCTGTTGTATATGTATTTTATATGTATTAAAATGGTTTTAACTCAAATGAGATTATTTGTGAATTTTAAATAAACATTTAAATTATATAGAATGTATATATGTATTTAAATGTGTGTATGCTAAGTGATAGTGGTTAATATAATTGAAGAATTGTAGGAATATTTATATTTGAGTGTCTGTTTAATTAATGAGATTCAATTGGAAACAATATGAATGCATGGTTAAATAGTTAAGCCAAAATATATTTTTTATACACTAAGATTTTGATGTTTTTAAATAGAGAATTGAAAAGATATAGTTTTTGGATAGAAATTGAATAAAGTAATTGCAATAGTTTATGTTGTATTGGAAGTAAATCTAGGAAATGATTATATTGGAAAAGACAAATATTTATTATGTTTTTATTTATTTCCATAGTGCAATTTAATCGTTGTGATTGGAATATTAAGGAATATATATAATTAAATTTATTAATATACATATATATTGGGTATATATATATATAATGTGGAGCATATATATATATATATATATTAAGGGTAAATTCATTATCATATTTTATTTCAATAAGAAGCATGCAATATATTTTGAATAGAGAGTTAAAATGGATTGATTAGTGTATATGGGTAAATGGATAGAGAAAAGATATTTTAGTATATTAAAGTGATTGAATGTTCTAAATAGAAAATTGATTGAGATGTAAGATTTGGTTAGGAAATGGAAAGAGTTTACTTGCATTGATTTGCGTCGATTTAAAAGTAAATTAAGAAGTTGTTTATATTGATGAGGCAAATAGTTAGTTTAATTTATTTAATTTCAATTAGAGCAATTAATTTATTGTGAATGAAATATGAAAGAGACATGGATATAGAATATCCAAAAATAGAAATTTTCTCGTGATTTCCTTAAATGTTCTAGTTTCTATATATTTTGTAAGGGGATGCAAGTTTAAATTGTTTAAGACTTCCTATAATGGAAATAGAAATATGGGTACATGATTATTTGAGTTAAACCTGTAAGTGTGTCTTTGACCTTGTTAACGTTACCTATTGAATGAGTATGGATTTAGGAAATCCAAATATTAGATTTGATTAATGACTTGAATGCTTTTATTGCTATGTCATCAAGTTGCATTGTGGGTTTTGGGATTTAGCGTTAGTCCTAAATTATAATTCTCCTAGAAGAACTTAGAAGATAAGGGTTGTTGAATCTTTATGCCATCCAGTTGTTTTCCCTTGGGTAGTGCATGGTGTCTTTTCAGTTTTACCCGGGTTCCATGAACGCGGATGTTTTGTGCCTCTTGTGAAAGGAGTGGACTATGTGTTTGTTGCCTCCAAGATAGTTGGAGTGAGTTCTATCATTTGTTTCCTCATTGTGTTGGAGTGGATTATGATGCCTAGTTGGTATGCACTTGTATTTCCCTTGGTGGATTGTTGGGTGTGTGTTGTCGAATAGAAGAGTGGCTTTTGTTAGGGTTCGGAGCCCAAAGTGGTAAACCGGGTAACCTTCAGAAGTGAGTTAATCAAGTGATAATTAAATTAATGTACTTAGATGATTAGGATGTCTTTCACATTAATCAAGATAATTTAATCCTCACTCATAGACACAAGGGCTCGTTTAGAATTGGGATGAGTGAGAAGGCCTGGAATGGCATAGTCATTTATCTTGTCAGTACGAGAGGTATTTGATGCCGCATGAGTGAGTATGAGGGCCAGGATTCAGTTGAGGCCACCAAGATTTATGGAGCCTATGAAGGATTCCCACAGGAGATCTCATAACTACTATGCGATGACACTCTATCTAGGACAACTATTGTTAATTGTTTCATGTGTATGGTTCTCTGAACATACTTGATCTATTTTATGTCTGGAAGCAATGTGACCTATGTCAGTGATGTTTGAGTTGTACTTGATTTGTACTTGTATTGTATTTGAGTTGTACTTGTTTAGTTCATTTGTTTGGTTATATCAATATGAGTCAGTATGAGTCTGCCTTTGGTTAGTGGTTGTAGATCTTTGTCCATGTTGCTTTGTTACTATCTCCTAGCATGGGGGATGGGCCTTTGGGTACCACTTAGTTGGGTGGAACATGCACCAAAACCATTGGGTTCCCATCTATCTGTTGTACTTGGTGGCGAGACATCTAGATGGAAAACTCGTGGTTCTTGTTGTAATTTCTTGCATTATAATATTTCAATTTGTATAAGTTATTTTATCCCTCTTATGTTTACGAGGTGGAATTTTGTAATTGTAATACATCTATACTATTGCCTTATTCTGGGAATGAGTGATGTAACTATTGGATTAAGTTAATGATTATGAGATTCTATCTTGGTTGATTATCTTATTATGTTATGTGGTATTCTTATGATGTACGATGTTTTTTTCATAAAGTTTATAATGCTATGGTTATATGTAATATGTATGTGTGGGTTTAAGTAATCCTAACCTTGTAGCCTTAGAGGTTGTTGTTAATTAGTAAGTGAATGTGTATGTTAAATGCACTTTATAAAAAAAAAATTGGTTCGCTTAAGACGTTAATTGCAACTTCCTTTAAGATTACTTGGCAGGGCATTACACTCTTGATATAGACAAAAATGTTTTGGAATGAAAACCTCCTTGGATTAGTTGCAACATAATATCTAGTCATTAATGGTTATTTTGAATGTATAGAGTTGTATATGGGGGTGAAGATGGTAAAATGTGGGAGTTTAAGGATTTCAAACATGCTGGGGATCAAGGGTAATTGATACCTCATAAGTCATACCACTTTCTTTAGATTAGGGATTAAGGTTACATCATATCTCATATGCAAATCAAGCAAATAAATTTTTCATTGCATCATAAAATTTAAAAGTATAGATGAAGGAAAAAATTAGAAATCAAAGATTAAAAATACCAAGGAATCAACCTCATAAGGTATGAAGATAAAGAAATGAGTGATAAAAAATATATTCTTTTATATATGATATTCATGTGAATAAGTTGGCCCTAGGTGAAATACCCATGTTTTTCTCTCCTAAGAGACATATTGAAGCAATGTGTATTTAATCTCCTACTCAACATCTCATTCAAGTGAATTTATTAGATTATTGCATTTTCTAATCTATTGAAACTATCAATGTCTCTATTTATTTCTCTTTGAATGGTTTTTTATTTATTTCTTTGATTTGATACTTTTAGATCTAATAGAAAATGTTAAGTGATTTATTAAAAACCTTTATACATATCCTTGGTTAATTAATTTTAATCAATATGAATAAACACTTTAACATAGGATAAATATTTGTGATGCATTAATGCACTAAAATAAATTCTTAGAAAAAAAAAAAAAAATAGTACATAGATCAAAAACTGAAATAAATTCTCTATGACAGATGTGCGATTAATTTGTCAATTTATTAGTGCTCTTGAAATGATCAAATGAACTCCTTTGTGTCAATAATTATTTGTAGAATCTATCTTTTCACTTGTAGAATTGAACTTGGTGCTTGTGCATTTGAACTCTACTCACTTCTTTTTTAAATTTTACACGAAAATATGGTTTTTAGATGCAATAAATTTGTTTACTTTGATGTTTGCGATATATATATATATATATATATAGGGGTGGTGTCGATGGAGAATATTGAGGAAATTATTAGGCAAGAGTTGTTCTCCTGTGGTCAAACCCGTGTTACCAATTTAATGGTTGGGTAAGAAAGGTAGAAGATATTTGGTAGACTTGCAATGATTACCTAGGATGTTGATATAAGTTGATGATGCAATGTTAATGCTATATGATGTGATTTTTTATGTGATAATACAATATGGATAACAACAATTCAATTTTATTAAATGATTTTAAATGAATTAGATTTTACCCCTAAATAATACACTCTATCACACAAGTAAATAAATTTTACATTTAAATCTATTCATAACAACTAATTTTAAAGATTTAGTAAAATGAAATAATTTTTATACTTACAAATTTAATTTAAAATAATAAGAAAAATTAAAAATTAAAACCAATCCAAATTTTTTGTGTAGATAAAATAAAATTTAATTCATACTATTTGCTAGCTTTTATACTAAAAATACACCAATTTTGTAGTGTTAATTACATGAAGAATAGTAATCAAAATGGACCTCATGCATTTTTTACGATAATCTTGAAGGTGACGTGACTAAGAAATTGTTTTGTTAGCCTATATAAAACTCAGAAAGAAAATCAAAGTATTGTATTTCAATTAGTTGTCAACAATTGATGAAGATAGTGGCATCTTGCTTTACATCCACTAAATTCCAAATCTTGTAGAAATGTCCAAATAAAAGATGAAAATAAAATTGTGCCCAGATGAAATGGACAAAATAAATAGTCGTTAATCTTCAAATCTAAATTAAAAAAATATTAATAAAAAAAAAAAATATTCTCATCAAATAATAAAAACAATATGAAATTTCACACAAAACTCACCATTGAAAATGAAATTTGACATTGATGAAAAAGTAATCACATGAAAAATGTGAGTGTTGACAATTTGTGACTCGCAAGATTCTCTTTCCAATATATGAAGTATTCATCTAGCTCCTCTCATATTGTTTAACTTTTTTTTTTTTAAAGGCTCCATTATCCATCACTAAGTTTTTATTTCTTCATGTATTTTAGTGGTTGTTAGATTTGTTTAAAATTGTGGATTCTAAGTTTTGGTTTCTTCATGTATTCAGGTGGTTGCTAGTTGGGTTATTTGGAAGGATAAGCATAGAGCCTTCCAATTTGAACCTCTATCCCATTACATGTTATCATCCCTTGTCCTCACTCATCCTCCTCCTTATAACCCCCCTTATAAATCTCCACTTCGATATCCTCCTTCTTCACCTCCCAGTCCTCCTTCTCCACCATCGACTCTACCTTCTCCAATTCCGCTTACTCCTTCCCATTCTCCATCTCCATTCTTGTTCTATTTCACTCCCCAACATAACTCATCATCTTTTCTTTAACTAGGTGAGTTAAGATTTGAATCATTATTTTTAGTCCAAACTTAGGTTGTATTAGAAACTATTGTATATTCTAACTCTTTTATTGTTTATTTGTGAAATTTCTTATGTTGGGAAGGCACTTATGTTGGTAAATTATACGTGGTTCATTATCATAGTGTAGACACTCAAATCAGCAAATTTTTAAATATTTAAGATAGATTAACATTGTTAGCAAACCACAACATCCCTATGAGATATTGAACCATAGTAAATATTTAAAATAAAACACTATAATACAAAAGAGACTCATTTCAAGTATGTTCAAACCTATCCCATAGTGGGAATGGTGCATCTTGAAATGTGGAAAGAAATCCCTTTCCCACCCCTTGATAAGAAAGACTAGAAAAATGAAAGATGATGAAGAGCAAAATTAGTTCTCACATATAGAGAGTAAATTTGCATGCAAAAGTGTTGTCCTCATTTTTTTTTGTTGTGTTGTTGAAAATCCTTTCTTTTATAGATTCAAGTTTGAAATATTAAGAGATTTGGATGAATGTGGAACCATTCATGAGCCAATGACAAGATTCCAATTGTCAAGATTTGAGAGGGTGAGGAATGTGCAAGTTTTGGCTAATGTGCCAATTTCAAATTTGAATTTGCATGAAAAGACATGTTTAGGGGAGATGAATGGTGAATTAAATTCCAATTTTGACTTGTGAAATAGATGTGTAAGAGAAATGTGTAAGATCATTTAACGCTTTGTTGGAGGGGATAAGTGCTTTGGAGAGAAGATTAAAATTGATAGGATATTCCATCTTGATGCCCTTTCGAAAGTAATTAGAAGAATTAATAAATCAAAGAAATCATTTATTCATGCAAGTGGGTGGGTTAGTTAAGAGTTTAGATTTAACTCAAGTTGATTCAAAATCTAGAGAATGGGTGATTGCTATTAGAGGTTAATTAATTAAGATTCATTAACTTGGAGGATTTTAGGAGTTTGATATTTGATTAAATAATTTTGATCTATTGAATCAAATGAGAAGAAATTAAGGACTTAATGAAACAATTTGATTTATTTAATTAAGCATGATGAAGCTAGGGAATTAAACAATAAATTGTTTTAATTGATTAAAAGAAGAATTGGATGCATGATTTTAGTTTTGTATGTCTACATTTTCCCCCTCTTTGAAACAATGTACTTGTTGCATTGATTCAAAGAATGATGTCATTGACATCAAAATAAAAATATATATATTTTTTGATTTTTTCAGTTGCCCCAATGAAAATGAATACATTAGTACATTGCCCCCTTGAGAGATTGAGAAAAAATATTTGATTTGAGGTCAATCTCACGATAGAGAGGTTTAAAATGGATGTCTAGACGGTTAGACTATATGATCTATATTATAATTATGATGAAAATGAGATGTTTGGAAGATGCTTTAGAATTAAAAAAATATATTATCCTAAGAAGATTGAATGATTATGCAATTCATTTGAGATAATTTTATGGATGATATTGTCCTATGATCATATGAAATGATTATGCAAGATGCAGGATGGATGCATTGTTAACATGAAAGAGGATAGAAGAATGAGAGGGATCAACACTTAAATCCAAGAAGATGCAGAAGTCCAACAAATCCACTAGTTATCGAGAATTTAATGGATATTATGATGAATGATGATGATGTATTTCTTATCCAAGGATGGGAGAGATAAAGAGCATACCTTTTGTAGACATACAAAATTAGCATTATTAATTAAAAATCACATTTTCGTCTTAATTAATAAATCAAATTACTTAATTAAACCTCTTAAAGTCTTGATTTAATTAAATCAAATATATTTAATTAAATATCTAATATCCTCTCACTTTGATTTATCTTAACCCACAAATTTTAATCAAAGTGTCACAACAAACTAAGCACTAGCTTAATCAGTTAAATCCCTAATTAATACTAAAACTGACCCATGTCCCATCCACTTGCACAATAAATCATTTAATTTGATTTATTAAAACACCTATTTTCACTTACAGGGGCATATTCCTCCTCATTACTCTCATGTTTGAATTTTTTGGACAAACACATTTCCGCCCAAAAACCCTCAACTATATTCATTTATTGCCATTTTCAAATTTGGAATGGGCACATTGGCCAAAACTTGCACAATCATGGGCCAATCCCATTGTGACAAGTGGATCTCTCTCATTTATTGGGTTTAATCCCACATTGTTCAATCTTTGCCTCTCCTCTCTCAACTTCTCCTATAAATGCAATGCATTTTCAATCATTTCAACATCTACATTTGAAGGCATCTCCATTATAGGAAACTTGAGTTCATGAGCATCTCATTGTCTGTCATCTAATTAGCTTGGAAAAGATTGGTAAAGGGCTCTTTCACACATTGAAAGGGCACCAATCCATCATATGATAGGTTACATTCCATGTCTTCTTTAAATGCTTGATTTGGTCTTATCATTTTTTTTGAAGAATGTCATGTTATTCTATGAGGATGTTAGAATCATGCTAACCATTTGCAGATTTACCATCCACACCTTTCTTTATGTTTGATAACACACATAGGTGTGATGCATCAAGGTATAAAGAACTAGGATGGCGTTGCGCCTAGTGTGATGGAATTTGACTCAAAACTTAGATAGGAGTACTCTTGTTTACACTTGACAAACGAAACCTTATTTGGAATGCAGTCAGAAATTCTAAACATTACGGGCCAAAACATAAAAAGGAAAGCCTTCTTATGTGGTCAAGAAGATACCTAAACATCCTTCCTACAAACAAAATAATGTACGTATGAAAAATTTATTTTACAAGAATATCAAACAAGCACAATAGAGAAAAATATAATGATCATTGCCCTATTCCTTTCTCTCTAAACTTGTTTTGTTTAGGCATCATCGAGAGGTCCTTGGAATGAGCGCAAAATAAGATAAGTCAAAAAGACAAAGATAAAGTAAACAAACAAGCTAATGTTCTTCGTACCACTAGCCAAAGACTAATCTAAGGTGATTATTTGATGTTGATGTCCATCGCAGGAAGGTCACATTCCTAGGACATGTTGTGATCAGGGTTTTGATGAGCTTGATTGGATGATAAGATATCGATACTCTAAGTAGATCAACTTGCTTTCTTACTAACCTAGACTTGAGACTTTGAAGATTAGGATCACACTTTTGGACCTACTAGAGATGCTTTTGATTTCCTTACCAAAGGATGAAGCCGACAATTGATTTATTAGGAATGATAATTATTGTGAGTGAAACTAAGATGAGATAGATGCAATATTTAGGGTTTTTTTAGATATTTGGATGTTTTTGATGGATTTTTGAATGTTTTGAATTTTCGCATGATTTTGACAATTTGGATATGGATACATGATGATATCAATGTTTTTTTTTGGGATTTTGTGATGAACCAATCTTAATTTTGATTGATTGGATTGATGGATTGATAGTTTGAATAATTTTGTTAATTCAAACAAAAGTGATAATACACTTGTAAACTCTAGAAAGTTGTGTTATCCTAGATTAAACTTGTACAAGAGAGGATGGTTTGAATAAGTGTGTTAAGTCAAATAAGATGATAATGCACTCATAAAATCAAGGAATTTGTATTATCCTAGAGTAAACTCGTACACAAGAGAGTGGTTTGACTAGGTGTGTTAAGTCAAACAAGGTGATAATTGATTGGATTTGATTGATCAAGATTGATGAAACTTTATTTGGAACAAAAAAAAATTGATGATTCGATATGACACTCATGTGCACATTAGACATGACTTATATGAATTGTTCAGAATTGATGTCCGATGAAAGATAAAGCTTGATAAGGAATGTTTTCTTGTCAAAATGTGTTGTGGGCTAGTGATTTGGATTTTTGGCTCACAAATGCTTGACCAGTTTGATTTCATGTTTTGTAATGTTTAGATCACCAAATAAGTTTGAGGGTATAGACCAAGATTCATTCACAAAGCAAGATGTAAATATGTGCCCCTAGTGTTTAGAAATGTTTTAATGGCCATGGGTAGATTCTTGGATGAATGGATATGAATTATCCTACAATAAGATAAGGGTGCTCATAATAGAGGATTCTCATTCAGATAATACTTCAAGTATCAGATAATTCTGGGATAGGATGGGATCAATTAAAATGAACCTTGATAATATTTTTACCATACGCAAGTGTAAAGCATGCATCAAACCTTCATCAAGATCAAAATAAGGTAGATAGATAGCCATGGCTTGGATGAACGAATGATATGGAAGAAAAATTGGCTTTATTATGGATGTGATAAGATGCTTTCTCTTGAAATGGTACATGCAGATTCTTGATTCTATACATGACACTTGTTTTCTAGGTTTTTATCATGGTACCTGTCCAAAGCGCCACCATAGTTGTTCTCGCTAGAGGACAATTTGTTTTTTATTATTATTAGTTTGTTTATTATATTTTACTGCTTTCAATCCTTTTTAAATTTTTTTTGGATTTTTTATGTTTTTTAATTTTTTGGCATTTTTTGAGAGATTTTAAGCTGATGTAGATGATTTTTTTATAATGTGCCATCAATTTCCTGTTTGAAGAAGTTGCCTGTCCAAGATACATGCACTTGAATGCAACTTTTGAGATCCCTGATCTACTTTGTTGATACCAGAGTTAACTTTGTCTCTATGTGTACATCGCAATAAAGTGCCTTCTCAATCCTTATGATGAAAGGTCATTGCCAACACATGGTCAATGTGAGAATTTGATATCATGTGTGGAGGCATGGATGAAGAATTTTTAGCAATAAAATATGGATTGGTTAATAGTTTTGAACCTTTGACTCTCCAAACCTGGGAAGATGAGGAATAATTGGTGGATACGGAACTGTGCATGGAATTATGACCAACCGCTTGATACACTTTGTACGTCAATTGAGAAGCATGCTTTTGCCTTTGTAGAATTTTTTTATGGATACTTTTCCCTTTTTTATTTTTCCCCATAGTTTCTTTGACTAATGGAGTTTGATAGGGATAATCATTCTTTGTATTGTTTCGTATCCACTTGTATTTGATTTTTCCTTCATTCTTTGCTACTTTTTCTTTGATAGCATTATTTGTGCTTTGATTCAAATCTTTATTTTGATGTCGGTCCAAATTTTTGGATAGGGTGATGGGTGGATGAAGATTCATGACATGGTTGGTTGTAGTATTGGAATTGGTTTCATCATAAGGCTCCTTTGTGCTCCCTATGTTGATGTTTTCTTGTGACAAAGTTGCCCCCAGTTTTGTAGAGATATCACTAATATGTTTATGTCCCTTGATTTTTGAATAACCAAGGCCTTGATTTTTAGGATTGCCAACAATATGCAATGGTTCTAGGATGCCTTGTTCATGCAAACCTAATCCTTTTCCTTGATAATTCATCTACTAAAAAAACTTATTTGCAATAGGATATGATTTACATTGAAAACAAGGTGCTAATCCTTTTCTTATCTATCGTGTATCTTCAAAAGTGACAACCTCTTCATTGATAAAATAGCTTGCCCTTAAAAAGGTGAGTGATCCAATTTTTTATGTTATAGGATCTTCTGCATGTGGGATTAATGCCTGATTGGTATCTTTAGCTTGATTTTGTGGAATGTCGGATTTTAATGCTTCTTCAAGAAGTGTTGATGATTTATTGTCCACGTAAAAGTCTTCCTCATTATCTATTCTTAATATGTTTTCACATGGTGTTTCTAATTCACAACTTTTTTAGAAGCCTTCTTCATGATTTGTTTCTGATATGTTTGTGGATTTCTCTATATCTTGATCATGTGTACAAATTTTAGGAGTAGGAGACTCTTGTTCCTTGGTAATGATGTCAAGAGTATGAGACTCTTGTTTTGAATTAATATCAACTACATGTCCATCCAAAGAAAGCATCATGTGGGTATGTGATATATGGATATGATCATCATTTATGACATCTTGTAGAGATAAAAGAGTACCCATTAGATCATTGTAGTATCTTGGAGAAACAAATTCTCGATCTTGATTAATTTCAGAATTTCTTTCAACATGCTTTGGATCAGGTTCTTGACATGGGTCAATTTCAAAGGATGGATTGTCTATAAGGGACTCTTGGATATTGTTATTAGGAATGGGAAGTGGATCAATATCCTTTTGTTCTTTGAGGATTCCTTGATTATATGTAACCATGAGGTCAAAGAATGCCAATATGTCTTGGGAAGGACCATTCCTAGACCTTGATGGAAGATGTTGATAATGTTTTGGAATGAATTTTTGAGATATTTCCTCTAACTCATAAGGCAATGTAGAGAAATTTTCAATATGATCATTGGTCGATGGATCATGGATTATGTCAATAGGATCAAATAATGTCAACACATCTTCAAATAGATCTTCGTAGGAGGGGTCGTGATCATGACTAAAAAATTGCTCTTGCTATACGTTGATTTGATCACTAGATGGGGTATAAATATCTTCACAGTGCTAATTGATGGATTGATTTTGATTATTTTTCTCAACAATTGTTGTGGGGAGGTTTTTAATGATATCGCTAGTGGTTGAACTTTGATTATTTTCGCCAATAGCTATTAGCTTTTGATCTATCAATTCTTGGATAAGATTTTTCAGTCGAATACAATCTGATGTTGTGTGTCCCTTTACTTTGTGAAAATCACAAAAGTGCTTCTCGTCATACCCTAGTAGTTTCACCATGGGCACTTGATAATTCACATAAATGGGGATTTTAATGAGATTCTCTTGGATTAGCCATTGTAAGACATGCTCAATTGGTTCCCAAGTGGTGTGTAATTTCATCTATTACCTTGTGGTGATTGATCGTGGAGATGTAGTTATTGATCTTTGAGATGTGGTGATTGAGTTTTTTCTTGATGTCATTGATCTTGATATCCAATTTCTTGACATTGGAGATATTTTTCTTGATGTGATTATGGATACAAATCAATGATTTGATGGCATGGTTCAACCAATGGAAGTGTATTGATCTTGGGGTGGAGATGTCTCTTACAATGGATCAACTACTTTGGAAAGTGAAGCAATTTGATCCCACAAAATTTGATCTCGATATTCTTGATATGGTTGACTTGGTTTCTTAGCAAGTGGATTTGGAATGCATCCTTGTGTTGTTTTCCTTGGATCATGGACAATTTGGTTCTGGATAATGCTAAATGATTCGGTGTGATGTTTAGAGTCAACATGATAGATTGAAATTGGACATTTTTGTGTTTGGGAATCAAATTGAATTGATTTAGGTAACTTGGATTTTGCATGGGGTTACCTTGGGTAGGATGAACATGTGTATTTTTCAACATATTTCCTGGATTATGAACAAAATTAGTTTTATTTGTAATATTATCTATCCCAAATTTCACGAAGTATGGATTTGAAATGTTCATTTTTGGTAAACTTGTATTTGGCACATATGGACTTGGTGGGATAATGTTGTTTGGAATAAGGCTCATGCATTGACTGTTTGGTTGATAGATATTTAGGTTTGGACTTTGATTTAAATATTTCATAGGGAAGGATGTTCCACAACTCAAATTGGGGCATGCTCAGATTTGCTCTACCATTGATGTTTGGTTTGTACAAAATAATTTTTTTTAAATCAATTGCCATTGTAAGGCTTGGATATTTTTGTTGAATTGGATTACTCATGATACATGAATCAAATTTATATTCCATGTTCCTCTTGTGTTTTGACCTTGCTGATCTTTGAGGGTTTAGGACCAATGATGAGACAAAGGATTAAAGGGGTGAATGATATGGGTTTTTTAAACTTTTTAGGAGCTTTCAATAAATGCTAGACTTTAGGAGTTGATTTGATTCAATTTGGATTGTTTGACTAAGTGTGTTAAGCCAAACAAGAGGATGGTGAACTTTTAAACCCTGGGAAGTTGTGTTATCCTAGGGAAAACTTGCATAAGAGAATGAATTGGATAAGTGCTTTAAGCTAATCAAAGTGATCATGAATGAGTAGACCTCAGGAAGATGTGTTATCCTATAGGTAAATTTGTTCAAGAGGATAATTTTCCTAGGTGTGTTAAGCCAAACAAGGTGATGCTGATTTTTCCTAAAATTCTAGCATATGTGATGTTCCCAAGGTTCCAAAATTTGTTGGTGAAATGGGATTTGATTGATGTTTGAAATGGGTGAAGTGTTTGAATTAATCCTAGATGAACCTAAGAAGGACCTTTTTTACAATAAAAAGGTATTGAAGAACATGTTTTTCCCTAAGAATAACTCAAACCATAAGAAAAAATATTCCAAGCACATGTGTGGTTCAATTGTTTGTTATCTTGCTTAGATTCAGTTTGTTTTACCACAAAACACTTGCTTGATTATGTTCCAAACTACATGTCTAATGTCCCACTTTCTTTTCCATCCCACAAGGCCCATTATGCGGAAATCAAGGAAACAATGGCAAAATTTTCCTAGGTTTAACCTTAGTGAAAACAAATGATGATGAAATCCAAGCACTTAGAAACCTCTAAGGATATGATCCCTAAGCAAAGCAAGAGTACTTAAATTTTTCGAAGGTATTTGTTTCCTCCAAGGGGTTTGAAATTTTTAGTTCCTTGTGTATGTTTATTTTTAATTTTTTTTGAGGACCAAGCAATGCATTTTCTATTCCTAATCACATGTACAACCCTAGGATGATGAGACAATATTTTGTTGGGTTTCCACTTGGATGAATCCAGTTATGCATATTTTGTGTGGATGACTAGATGCTTGACAACACTGAATCCCCTCCATGACACACACTTCTTGGGTCAGCCAAGAATCAGTATCCATGAATCCCCCATGGCATACTTTTTATCTATAAAACAAAACTGCATGTATAACGTGGGACGGCTTCAAAGGACATGACATTTTGCACCAACAAAATAGATAAGGATTTGGCCTTCTAAAAAAGGGATTTCATTTGGACTTTTTGTTTGTGGAGGCTGACCCATGTGGTGATAGAAAATTTTTGCCCTTCTCATCAAAGCCAACCATGTGATACTGGCTTTTATTCTAGTACCCACTTTTATATCCCTGTTGGAAATACACATGGCTTTAGTGTGTTACTAGTTGGGTCATTCCCTTGGGTGAGTACTTTTTCCCACAAGGTAGGTCTGCTAAGATAAATAGAAGTGAGTAATCATATTCATAGTTTGATCAACCTTTTTTTAGAAACAAAGGGAGAACACACGCAATAAGCCTACTCACAGTCGCAAGATGTTTTGTTCAATTTTAAACCCAAAATGAAAGTGTGAAGGAAATCTTTTTCACAACTTAATATAACAATAAGACTTTTGATTCTCAATATAATCATCAAGCACAAGAGAAGTGCATACGCCTTTTAAATGATATTAATTCGCAAAAAATATTGTAAAACATGAAAAAAATTGATCATTTTAGACCTCAAAAGCAATGATTTTGATTCGTTTTAAGCACCAAACCGAGATGTGGAAGTTGTTTTATTCAATTTTATCCCAAATCAAAATCTAGTAAATGTCTAAGGATCCTTTTAACCAACTTCAAAAAGATAAAATTAGTGATTGATTTAAAACCTAAAAAGGAATGTGATTTGGTTTAAAATAGAAAATGAGAGTATAAAATGAAAGCCCTAGATTGTAAGTTCCACAAGCATTAAAAAATGTTTTTTCTCCAAGTCTTGATTTCAAGAAAATATCCAACCCAACTTCGTTCACCTTCATTTTTCCATGATCCCAATGTCACCCTCCGATGTCAACCACGTTAATATTCTTATGGTTTCTTTCAAATGTTAACCTTGATGCTTCACCAAAAAAAAATCCTCCCATTTGTGCATGAGAAGAGCTAATTACATTCCAAAGGCGAATTGCCTAGCAAACAAAGATATTTTTAAAGTGGTATATAATCGACCCATTGTCTAACAATATGATCATAGCTCAAATGTAACAACTGATATGAAAAAATTAAATCCTACCTATTAGCAACATTAATGAGGGAGACAACAACATTGATTAAACTCAACAATATTAATGAGAAAGACAATAGAAATGAGAAAGTCAGAAGTGATATTGATGAAAGACAACAACATTAATCAGAAAGTCAAAATTTTCAAAATTCACAAATCATACGCCTCCCCATGTGACAACTAAAATCCTAGCTACTAGATCTTCCAACAACATTATTAGTGGTGGCACATAGCCCATGTTTTTGTCTTGAGTTTGAAGTGATTGGTGTGGATTGGAGAAGGACACTTTGAAATCTATGCACAAATATATGAATGCTATGTTTGCAGAATTCTAATCTCCTAGCCATGCATATCAAATTAAATATTCTAGCATCACACTTTCCCTTATTGAGGAAAGTTAATGCAGCTGGCAGGTATGAATCCCTCAATGAATAATGAATAATCCAACCAACAAATAATAAATGTATTGAAAAAAAATTTAATCTACTGTCAATGGCAGGTGTAAAATATGGTTCTACAAAAAATGTGACAATTGCTAGGCCTGCACAAAGATAATAGATGATGAAGTACAACAAATTTCTGAATTTTTATGTGGTCATCTTGGCTTTCATTTCCCTTTATTTTTACTATGCTTCATCTATTTCACCTGAAAGAAAACATAGATGGTTACACAATTATTGGTAGAGTGAAAACAAAAGTCCTTGGAGGAAAAGGACATGGATTTCCCAACAAAACTGCAAATATAAAGGTCATATGGAATGTACTAATCTACCTTCTCGCCTTTTAGAATCCAGGTGATCTTTCCCTATTAAATAGTGTAAAGGGTTTAACTTATAGGTGCAAAGTTGGAACAAAGATAAGACCCATTGAATTTGAGTCTTTAGACATATTTTTCAGTGATTTCCTTGTTTCTTGAAGCTGCGATCCTCTTTACTAACCTGCAATTTTTTTTAGAAAAAAATCTCATATATACCAACACTCGTGCAAGGTGTGGTGATCTCGTTCGATGGTCAGGTTGTTCTATGAAGGTCATGGGACAGTGAGTCACATCTTTGTGATCTTTCTGTACTCCTTAGGACACTCCAAGGATGTCCTTAGTGTGGATGCTAGGTGAATTTAAGTACACATTGTTGTGCATATTTTGCATACATGCCCCGTCATAGGCAGGGACCCTCTTTTTTCACTCTCGGCGGGCTTCTTTGCTCTCGCCTCATTTTGTGTGCACCTCATTTTGCTATCCTAGTTGGTCAACGTGCCCTTCAAAGTCTCATTTTTTGGCTGACCATATTCTACCCCTAAAATAAAAATGGCTAAGTCTTGGGTTTTTTGGGCTTCGCCCCCCTGCTCACTTGATTCGCTTTTTCCTTCATTCTTTGACTTTGGGGATAGATTTCCTATGGATTTTGGATGTTTTTGTGGTGCCTAAGTGAATTGACAAGGTTTTGTTAAGTTTCGAGAAGTTTAAAAAGTTCCAAAACAACTTTCCTGCAGCGACTTTCCCTTCAACAGCTTCCCTGCAATGGCTTTCATGTAGCGGATTTCCTGTAGCGGCTTCCCTGCAATGGCATTCCTACAGTAGCATCCCTTCAATAGCTTTCCTATAGCGACTTCCCTTCAACAGCTTCCTTGCAATGGCTTTCTTGTAGCGGCATTCCCTTCAATGGCTTCCCTATAATGGTTTTCCTGCAACAACTTCCCTTCAACGGCTTTCCTGCAGTGGCATTCCCTTCAACGGCTTCCCTGCAATGGCTTTCCTGTAGCAGCTTTCCTATAACAACTTCCATTCAATGGCTTTCCTTCAGTGGAATTCCATTCAATGGCTTTCCTGCAATGGAATTCCATTCAATGGCTTCCCTGCAATGGCTTTGGCATTCCCTTCAACGGCTTCCCTACAATGGCTTTCCTGTAGTGGCTTTCTTGCAGCGGCTTCCCTTCAACGGCTTTCCCTTCAATGGCTTCCCTGCAATAGATTTCTTGTAGCGGCTTCCCTACAACAGCTTTCCTGCAACGGCATTCCTGCAGCCGGGAAACACCATCCGGAGTTTCGTGCTTTGTCGGTCGTTTCAAAACAACATTCCTACAGTGGCATTCCGGCCTCATAATTCCAGAACGTACAAGCGCACCCCTGATTTGAAAACGAACTTCAACCAAGATGGTAAAAATGGATCTTATCCTCCCTTGACCTTTCAAATTTTAAATTTGTAGCAAAGAGATACCATCCGAAGATCTGTGCTCTTGCAGCCGTTTTCAAAACAGAATTTCCAGAATGGCATTCTGGGATCCAATCTCTAGAATGTCCAAGAGCACCTTTGATTTGAAAATGGACTTCGACTCAGATGGTCAAAATTGATCTTATCCTCCCCTGACCTTTCAAATTTCAAATTTTCAGCCAGGAGATACCATCAGGAGATCCGTGCTCTCGCAGCCGTTTTTAAAATAGAATTTCCAGAACAGCATTCCGGAATCCAATCTCCAAAACATCCAAGCGCACCTCCAATTTGAAAATGGATCTTATCCTCCCCTGACCTTTCAAATTTCAAATTTCCAATTGGGAGATACCATCAAGAGATCCGTGCTCTCGCACCCGTTTTCAAAACATAATTTCCAGAATGACATTTCGGGATCCAATCTTCAGAACATCCAAGCGCACCTCCAATTTGAAAATGGACTTTGACCCAAATGGTAGAAATGGATCTTATCCTCCCCTGATCTTTCAAATTCTAAAATTGCAGCCAGAAAATACCATCCAGAGTTTTGTGCTCCGTCAGCCTTTTCAAAACAACATTTCAAGAACAGCATTTTGGTCTCTCATTTTCGATTTCAAGAAGCCTACCATGGGTCCATCAATAGAACCATTTGATCTAATGAGGAATACTAAAATTCCATTAGGAGAAGGTAGCTTTCAGTCAGTTTCAGCTATAGTAAAAGGGAAACTAGGTAGAAGGAAAAACTGCTACAGTGACTGGCCACTACAAGATAGAATAGGGAAAATACAATAGATGTATTTTAAATTGCTAAATATTATGGTGTAGGTGAAGCCCTAATATAATTGAATATAGCCATTCATTTGGGCTTTGGTAAACTATAAATAAGGGTCTTCCCTTCATTTGTAGTTGTTGGAAAGTTGTTGTAAAAATATTTTACAGCAATAGAAAGCAACATTGTATGATCTATGGGCGTTACCTTTTGAGTATGCTCATTATGTGTGCATGCTTCTAGCTTCCAAGTTAGTTTTAGTTGTAGTTTCTTGAATGGAAGTGGTAATGGTGATTACTGTTATAGTATTTGATGAGCTTTTAGCCCATACTTTTGGCACTTGTTGATGGAAAGTTGTTGTGCAAAGTTAGCTTGGGCTTCTTTATTTGATTGCTGCAACTTAGTTCATTTGCATGTTCATGATGTGTGTATGCAAACTAAAGTCCTTAGAAGATTACACTGGTTTTGTGTAACTGTAGGATCCTCTTGGCCAAGAAAAACCCAATTTAGGGAGTTTGTCTACTGTAGCAACCTCCATGATCATTGTTCATTCATAGTTTAAGATCTAGGAACCTTCTCTCTTCCCTGCCCCTTTTCCTTTTTTTAAATAAGTAACCTTAGGCAAGGTTCATTGCACATTGTAAAGCTAAATTTGATATTGAAATGGAGTTCTAGACTACTATTTGAACCTGCAACAAACACTCAACAACTTTCCCATCTTAAAAACTCCATTTACAAATCCAACTTCCCCGCTTTGTAACTCATTTGTAAGTCCACCTTGTGATTCCAACAAATCACATAAATCAACTGAAATATTCCAAGCATTGTCATGACCTAAAATCTGATTGACCTTGGGATAGTGTTCTGCAATCTGATTGTGGGAAATTGTCTTTCAAGAGAGGTAATGCACCTACATATTACCTGTGTTATAAAGTGCATAAAAAAACCATCAACAGAACTGGTGCTAGAAGGAGGGCAACATCTCATGTTGAGGCTACAAAGTTGAATATTGGATGTTGATAAGAGCACTTTCAAAGAAGAAATCTGAGATAGAGAGATCTCTTTTAATGTTGAAGCGTAAAATCAGAAAATTTTGAAAGCAAAAGACATTGAGTCGAAATGGAGCAGCAATTACAAATCAGCATCGCTCAGCTACATGCAGATTTAAATAGGAGATTGAAGAGACCATTGCAGCAATTTGCATTGGTAGATAAGTGTAGGATCCATTGCACTTGTAGGCACAATGAACTAGAGTGTCTAACCTTCTTGAGCATAATTGAAAGAGTCTTTCAAAGAGAGATTCCCTTTTGGGAAACATATCAACCTTTAGCCCTTGTAGACCCGGAGGAGGAATTGACAACCATGGCATCCAAAGCATTTGAAGAGCTGATCCAAGAGTGTTTGGGTAGAAGAGACAGACCAAGATTGGAGGAAGCACTAATGTTAAGTTGGTATAGATTTTATAATGCACCACATTTAGAATTTACTTATCTATTATGTGCAAGCATCATCGCCCAAGTCAAAGGCAATTTGAGCAGGTTGGAGCAGCCAACTGTCAAGGAGAATGAGTCATCCCATGAGGCAGAAAATCTACCAGCATCTGGAGGACAGAACCTTCAATTTAGACCAAGAAGTTCCACAGGAATAGATGCTGGGACAGCAAATGTTGAAGCTGAAAATTTAAAGGAAGAAGCTGATTTCCTTGGGACAACAGAAAGCTTTGATGAAAGTTGAACTAGAAGGGAGTTAGAAAACCTTTCTTCTATCAGCAAAGAGCAGTCCTCCACTCTAGAAGAAGATTCAGTGGAAGTTGATGATAAATCAACGAAGTCTGCAATAGTGTATGCTGGGGTAGCCAATGAAGATGCTGAAAATCAGCAAGAGGAAGAGGTTGACAGCCTTGGGACAACACAAAGTGATGATGAGGACCCAATAATAGAAAGATATGACCAGCTCATCTCCAGATTAGCTAAGGATTGGTCAGAGCTGAAATTTTAGGTGGATTTGGAGGTATTGCTACTACCAAATTGGTGCAAGCTCCATGATTCATCCCACTCTGAGTTCACATGCAGACTGTGCCAAGAAGCCATGAAGCAAGTCAGAGAACAAGAAAGTCAACCGAGCACACCACTTCCTATAGTGGCTTCAAAGATGGAACATGAGGATCAAGAGCCCAAGCCAAGTGACAACTCAGTTAAAGGTAGTCCTCAAGACAATGTTGGGATAGCAACAGAAGGAGTACAACATACAATCTCAAGCTTTTGAGTGATCAAGTAGATCAAACTTAAATGTTATCCACCAATCATCAAAAAAAATTTCCTCTTGAAGAACATTTGTGCACAATGGACAACGGGCTTTATGGTGAGTCTTTGGGGGAAAATCGCATAGTAAATTTTGGCCCCCTTGATAAGGTGCCATCAATTGATGACTTTTTTCCATTGGGAGTTGTGTTGCAGAGGTATGCCCATGTCAAGGAAGAACACACCCCAGAAGATGGTAGCAATGAGGCCATACTCCTTGAGCCTCTGAATGGTGATGCACAAGAGTTTCTAGATTGGGAGAGGAGTTCCTTCTCCGTTTATAGTGATAGTGAGCAAGGGGAAATGAGTGAACGACATGATGAGTTACATGAACAAGAAAGAGAAGAAGATAAAGGTGGGGGTGCTAAGATAGCTGCCAACAGAGATGAAGCACCCAATCGACTACAAGATGCAACTTGGATTCCTTCCGCCATGATCGTTGTGGATCCTCCTTCTTATTCAGATGGTTGCAATAGGATAAATTCGTACATGTCATCATCCCATGATATTGAGCATCTTGAAGATAGGTTCGACACTTGGGAAAGGAGATGGGACAGTGTGCCACCTATTGAGGGCAGCAATCAAGTGGATCCCAAGTTTGTGAATGATCAATATGATGAAGTAATTCTTCTCGAAGAACTACCAAGGGAGATTGTTGATCCCACACAAGACGTGGAAGAAGTGTTTGCTGCCCCGTTCTCCCTACCTTATGCAGACTTGATTCCGGAAATGTTGTACCCTCCACCATGCCTGTCCAAGGTTGCTGATGCAAAGACTGATGATGTAGTGCTTGCTCTTGATTGTCAAATGATGCCACCTCCATGTGACGAAATCCAGGTTTTATCCTTTCTTCCTCCTGTTAATTTTCATAGTTGCACTTATCATTTTGATTATGGGAATGAGAAAAACTGAATATATTTATGGATTAATCATGGGTTTATTGAGCCTCCTCAATTGTTGATTCTTCGTGATGTTGGGGTAGAATTTGAATTTTTTCATATTGAATTTATGCCCTCTGAATATAAGGATAAATCTGCATGGTTGAGAACTATAACAATTGCCCGTCTTCTTGTGCACGCATTGCGAAATCCAATGGGCATAAGTGTCGGCTCGCCTTACCCGAACGTAGTTCTTCGTAAATATCTTTGTACATAACTCATTTTGAGTAGTGTAGGTTTCCTATAAATATTCCTCTTTCCTGCTTTTCTTAGGTTAGTTGGTTTGCTGTCGGCTCCTTGCCTTAGAGTAGTTTCTTTGATTTTTTTTGTTTCACTGTCCCACTTTGGTTAGTTTTGGTGTTTTCTTTTTGTTTTCTTTTGTTTGCTTTTGTTTTCTCTTGCTTTGTTGCTGCTTTGCTCGAGGTCCCTCTATTTTGGCTAGGTGCATCTGTGCACACAACAATCATTCTTATTTCCTGGGGTTGTTCTATGTATTTTTTTGTCAAACTCTAATCAAGTTTTTAGAGTGGATGGTGAGGATCTTCTGTTAGTATCAAGTAATCTAGATGTTTGATTCAAAGTGGATAAGTCATTGGTCAGTTTGATTCTGAAGTATTCTAGAATCTTATATCTCTCACAAATTTTAAGGATCTGACGGTCACTGTAGGTCCTTTGTGAAGTCTATTTAAGTGAAAAATCTAAAATTATGCTCCACCGCCACTGTGATTCTCAGCCCTGAGTGCAAGATTTATTGCTTGCGAGTTGAAATAAAAGAACTGAATAGAAAAAAAGAAACAAAAGAAAGAAAAATATTGAAAATCAAAAGAAAATAAATTCAGCTTTTTAGGGGTATACGAGCAACTCTACCAGGGCTATGGATGCTGGGCCTGCAGTAGAGCAATGTTCGGGAGAATCCTAGCGATAACCTCGTCAAGGCTATGTACACCTAACTGGCAGCGAGGCAATGTCCTAGATGCTTTTGGAGTTAGAATAAACTAAGTAGCTTAACTTGATGGAGCTTAGGTTCTTGCAGCAACTAAAGGATGGGAATTAACGCAATTGCACACACTTGGATTTTCAACATACTGAAGGTTGGGTTAACTAGTGGTTTTGATCCTTTGGTTGAGTGTTTGGATTTTTTTCCCTACCATGAAGGTTGGAACCAGAGATTTTGGGTTTGTGATTCCAATTTTTCATTGAAATTCTCTAAAGCATTTCCCCTAGTGAGTTGCCATTTGTTGTGCATATTTTGCACACACGCCCTGTCGTAGGCAAGGACCCTCTTTTTTCGCTCTCGGTGGGCTTCTTTTCTCTCGCCTCATTTTGCGTGCCCCTCATTTTGCTATCCTAGTTGGTCAAATGTTCCCTTCAAAGTCTCATTTTTTGGCTGACCATATTCTGCCCCTAAAATAAAAATGGCTAAATCTTGGGTTTTTCGGGCTTCGCCCCCCTGCTCGCTCGATTCACTTTTTCCTTCATTCTTTGACTTTGGGGATAGATTTCCTATGGATTTTGGATGTTTTTGTGGTTCCTAAGCGAACCAAAAAGGTTTCATTAGGTTTTAGGAATTTTTGAAAGTTCCAAAATAGCTTTCCTGCAATGGCTTTCCCTTCAATGGCTTCCCTGCAACGACTTCCCTGCAGCGGCTTTCCTACAACGGCTTTCTTGTAGTGGCTTTCCTATAGTAGCTTCCCTTCAATGGCTTTCTTACAGCGGCTTCCGTTCAATGGTTTCCCTACAATGGTTTTCCTGCTGCGGCATTCCCTTCAACGGCTTCCCTGCAACAGCTTTCCTACAACGGATTCCCTTCAACAGCTTTCCTGCAGCGACTTTCCCTTCAACGGCTTCCCTACAACGGCTTTCCTATAGTGGCTTTCCTACAATGGCTTCCCTTCAATTTCTTTCCTCCAGTGGCATTCCCTTCAATGGCTTCCTTGCAATGGCTTTCCTGTAGCTGCTTCCCTTCAACGGCTTTCTTGCAGCGACATTCCCTTCAATGGCTTCCTTGCAATGGATTTCCTGTAGCGGCTTCCCTTCAACGACTTTCCTACAGTGGCTTTCCCTTCAATGGATTTTCTACAATAACTTCCCTAAAATGGCTTTCCTATAGTGGCATTCCTGTAGCCGGGAAACACCATCCGGAGTTTCGTGCTCTGTCAGTCATTTGAAAACAGCATTCCTACAGCGGCATTTCGGCTTCATGTTTCTGGAACGTACAAGCGCACCACAAATTTGAAAATGGACTTTGACCCAAATTGTAAAAATGGATTTTATCCTCCCTTGACCTTTCAAATTTCAAATTTGTAGCTGGAAGATACCATTTAGAGATTTGTGCTCTCACAGCCGTTTTCAAAACAAAATTTCCAGAACGGCTTTCGGGGATCCAATCTCCATAACATCCAAGCGCACCTCCGATTTGAAAATAGACTTTGATCCAAATGGTAAAAATGGATCTTATCCTCCCTTGACCTTTCAAATTTCAAATTTTCAACTAGGAGATACCACCCGAAGATCCGTGCTCTCACAGCCGTTTTCAAAATAGAATTTCCAAAACGATATTCTGGGATCCAATCTTTAGAACATCCAAGCACACCTCTGATTTGAAAATGGACTTTGACCCAGATGGTAAAAATGGATCTTATCCTCCCTTGACCTTTCAAATTTCAAATTTGCAGCCGGCAGATACTGTCCAGAGATCGGTGCTCTCAAAGCCGTTTTCAAAACAGAATTTCCAGAACGGCATTCCAGGATCCAATCTCTGGAACATCCAAGCGCACCTCCAATTTTAAAATGGAATTTGACCCAGATGGTAGAAATGGATCTTATCCTCCCTTGATCTATCAAATTCCAAAATTGCAACCGAGAAATAACATCTAGAGTTTCGTGCTCCGTCGGCCTTTTCAAAACAACATTTCTAGAACAGCATTCCGGCCTCTCATTTCCGGTTTCAAGAAGCCTACCATGGGTCTGTCGATAGAACCATTTTATCCAATGAGGAATATGGAAATTCCATTGGGAGAAGGTAGCTTTTAGTTAGTTTCAGTTACAGTAAAAGGGAAATTAGCTAGAAGGGAAAACTACTACAGTGACTGGCCACTACAAGACAAAATAGGGAAAAGACAATAGATGTATTTTAAATTGCTGAATATTGTGGGGTAGGTGAAGCCCTAATGTAATTGAATCTGGCCACACAATGTAACTCAATCATAGCCATTCATTTGGGCTTTGGTAAACTATAAATAGGGGTCTTCCCTTCATTTTTAGTTGTTGGAAAGGTGTTGTAAGAACATTCTACAGCAATAGAAAGCAACATTGCATGATCTATGGGTGTTACATTTTGAGTTTGCTCATTATGTGTGCATGGTTCTACCTTCCAAGTTAGTTTTAGTTGTAGTTTATTGAATGGAAGTGGTAATGGTGATTGTTGTTATAGTATTTGATGAGCTTTCAGCCCATACTTTTGGCACTTATTGATGGCGAGCTGCTGTGCAAAGTTAGCCTGGGCTTCTTTATTTGATTCTTGCAACTGTAACTCTGCAATCCTTAGAAGATTGCACTAGTTTTGTGTAACTGTAGGATCCTCTTGGCCAAACAAAACCCAGTTTAGGGAGTTTGTCTACTGTAGCAACCTCCATGATCACTGTTCATTCATAGTTTAAGATCTAGGAACCTTCTCTCATCCCTGCCCCTTTTCCTTTTTTTTAATAAGTAACATTAGGCAAGGTTTATTGCACATTGTAAAGCTAAATTTGATGTTGAAATGGAGTTCCAAACTATTGTTTGAACCTGCAGCAAACACTCAACAACTTCGCATCTCAAGAACTCCATTTACAAATCCAACTTCACCACTTTGTAACTCATCCGTAAGTCCACCTTGTGATTCTAGCAAATCACATCAATCAACTGAAATATTCCTAGCATCATCATGACCTGACATCCGAGAGACCTTGTGACAGTGTTCTGCAATCTAATTGTGGGAAATTGTCTTTCAAGAGAGGTAATGCACCTACGTATTACCTGTGTTGTAAAGTGCATAAAAACACCATCAACACACATTAAGGCCGAGGCTTATGGGCATTCTAATTGGATTTGAGTGGAAGCATTTTCTCAACTATCATAGACTGATTCGGTATATCTTCCTTATAAACAATGAACCCAAGGATGTGAATGGTTGGCACGTTCAGGTGATTACCTGGACCTTTATATGCTGGGATTTTGAAGATAATATAAATATTCTCGTACAGGTATGCATGAGTTTAAACATAATTTATATATATACGGTGGAAACTTAAATATTTCTAATTAAATTCTCTAGCAATCGTAGACAGTGACAAAGAAATATTGATGTTTTGAGAGAACTAACAACCGAGAAATCGTCACTACGAGCGATCATGGAGCACTGCATAAATGAGAAGTAGATCATAGAAAATATATAAATAATGAGAAGTGGATCACAGGCAACAAGAACACTCAAAAGATAGTTAGGACTAGTAGTGGAATAGGTTTCTATTCATAACTTAGTCATGTATCTCTAAATTGAGAAACTACAAAGGCATTAGAATTCTTTGGTTGCATAGAAATGTGGCAAAGATTCAACCTCGAGACCACTTTCAATGCTTGATTCAACTTCAAAAGTCTTACTCCCTGAGATCATATTTTCTATCCAATAATTTACAAAAAAATGTATAAAACCACTACAAAGAAATCCAAAATCATGGCTAAGTAGATTGACAAATAACCATCGAATAAATTAATACAATGAGTAAGGTTTTAGTGTGTCTAGCTTGTGTTAATCATGCAATGTAGTACAAGATCAATCACCAGTTCAAGTTTATTTAGAAGGAAATATTTACAAAGTTGTGTGTGGAGAGGTCAAGTATCCTCCATAAACTAGGGAAATGATATTATAACAAAGACACACAAACTAAAATGTCAAATTAGATGACTTGCATCCTTCCCCTTATGTGAATAGAGATAAAAAATGCATGAATACAACTGAAGCTCTACTCACACAAACTAGTGACCGGAACAAGCGAATAAAGGCAATATGAGTGAAAAAAAACAAGGAACAACATCTACATATGAAATATTTTATTTAAAGACCTAGTTGACCTTTGACTCAAACCATAGTCCTCCTTCTAGCACCATTTTTTCAACACTAAAATCTGCAAATGCTTAGATATTTAACATAGATTAACATTGTTAGAAAATCATAACATCCCTATGAGATATTTAACCATAATAAATATGCAAATAAAACACTAAAATACCAAAGAGACTCATTGCAAGTATGTTCAAACCTGTGCCATAGTGGGACTGGTGCCGCTTGAAAAGTGGAAAGAAATACCTTTCCCACCCCCTGATAAGCAAGATTGGAAAAATGAAAGATGATGAAGAGAAAAATTAGTTCACATATAGAGAGTAAATTTGCATGGAAAAGTGTTGTCCTCAAATTGTGTTGTGTTTTGTTGTTGAAAATCCTTGCTTTTATGGATTCAAGGTTCAAATATTGAGAGATTTGGATGAATGTGGGATCATTCATGAGCCAACAACAAGATGCCACTTGTCCATATTTGAGAGGGTGAGGAATGTGCAATATTTGGCCAATGTGCCAATTTCAAATTTGAATTTGCATGTTTAGGGGGGATGAATGGTGCATTAAATGCCATGTTTAACTTATGCAAGATATGTGTAAGAGAAATGTGTAAGATCAGTTAATGCTTTGTTGGAAGGGATAAGTCTTTTGGAGGGAAGATTCAAATTGATAGAATATTCCATCTTGATTCCCTTTTGAAAGTAATTAGAAGAATTAAGAAATTAGAGAAATCATTTATTGGTGCAAGTGGGTGAGTTAGTTGAGAGTTTAGATTTGACTCAAGTTGAGTCAAAAGCTAGAGAATGGGTGATTATGATTAGAGGTTAATTAATTCAGATTAATTTACTTGGAGGATTTTACGAATTTGATATTTGATTAAATCATTTTGATTTATTGAATCAAATGAGAAGAAATTAAGGACTTAATGAAATAATTAGATTTATTTAATTTAGCATGATGAAGCTAGGGAATTAATAAAAAAAAAAATTTAATTGATTAATAGAAGAATTGGATGCATGATGTTAGTTTTGCATGTCTACACATAGAATATTTAGACATTTCTATGGATGTAGTAGTTTGCAGACAAAGAAAAATAGTTTATGTAGTTTGATTTTTTAAATAGATTTTTAGTTTGAAGATAGTAGCTAAGTGGGTAAGTGCACCAAGATGGTTCCCAAAAAGGGGACTTAAGTTGATAGCTTTTTCCTGAAATTAGGAAATACTGACCTTGGACGTGAAATTGAGGATACTTAGACTCAAAATTTTGAGATGGAACAAAAAGAAGGACTCAAGTGCTTCGAGTCTACTTTCTAAACTACTAATTTATTTTGAAAATGATTGAGATTAAGGGGTTCAAATTAGGGACACACATAAATTGGTGTTGTTTTTGTCAGAAAAACATAACATATCAACTCTTTTACGACCCTCGTACGATGAATTTTTTTTTAGTATTTTTAAAATCACAACAGTTAAATATTAGCTAACAATATTTAGTTGATCCATGATTTTTCTAATAATTTTTTAATGAATATTTAATTTTCTACTAATTTGCGAAGTGGACATATCTTGGAAATAGAATTTTTGCCATGCTACCCCTACAAATTTTAGAAACTAATAGATTTTTTTTAAATTTTGTAGAATGGAGTCTAGTTTCTAAAAATGTAATTTATTTTAAAAATTGATGAATGGTTAATTTATAACGAAAAAAATACCAAACACTTCTTTTTGGCAATAAAAAAGACATACATATAAAGTAAATTATGGACGATAGACTTAACATTTTCAAAAGGTGAAAAAAATTACATCCTTGGATAGCTAAGAGATAACCTAGCATTACCCATGTGCTCGGTTTTTTCGATATTGAACCACATGCAATCCTTGTGGTGAGCACAAACTCGATTATGAGAAATATGGTGGATTTTTTGAAAACATGTCTCTAGTCGTTGGGAATTCCCTCCAAGCCTTTGGGTTGGTATTCCAAGGCAAATACCAAGCTTAAAGTTTAGTGATTGCCAAAGCAACATATAACACAAGCACGTTATAATGCGCACACGTTATATCTCACTTTTGACATAGTTTTTGCTTTTGCGGGGAACATGTCTACTAGCACATAATGTGAGCACATTATAACTCACTCACATTATGTCTTACTTTATGTTAAATGCTAATATATTAATGTATGTTGATATATTTTTATGTACATGTGTGTATGTATGCTTGTATGGATGTAAGATTATATGTACATATGTATTATTCTTGTATGTATGCATTTATGTATGTCTTTAGATGAAGGGAGAATTTAGAGAGAGTGTAGAGAGATGGAGAGGGGGTTGAAGTGACAGTTTAAGAGAGAGGGAGTGGCAGAGAAGGGGTTGGATTGAGGGGGACTTAGCTAGGTAGGTTGAGAGGGATAGAGGGAGGGAGAGAGATAGAGGGGGGTCGGAGAGAGAGAATCAAGGGAGAGGGAGATGGAGAGAGAGAGAGGGTGGTGGGAGAGAGAGAATTGAGGGAGAGGGAGAGAGAGAGAGACAAAGAGAAATAGAGGGTTATGTAGGTATGGTGTGAAAGGGAGAGACTTGAGAGTGTGAGAGGGATAGACTTGAGAGTGTGAGGGGGTGAGAGGGAGAGACTTGAGAGATATGTAGTGAGAGGGAGTGTGAGAGAGAGGGAGTGTGAGTGAGAGACCTAAGAGAGGGAGATGGTGTGAGAGGGAGTGACCTGATAGAGGTAGAGAGAGAGGGGGGTGGAGTGAGAGGGACTTATCTAGGTAGGGTTGGAGGGATAAATAGAGAAAGGGGAGAGAGACAAAGAGAGAGTTACCTAGGTAGATTTCCAGAGGGAGAGACCTTAGAGAGAGAGGGGTGGGAGGAAGAGGCATGAGAGACAGGGAGAGAGGTAGTGGGAGAGAGTGGGATGGAGTGGGAGGGAAATAAAGAGAGATGGATAGAGGGAGTGAGAGAGGGGGGTAGGGATTGATTGAATGAGAGGTACGAAAAAGAAGGAGATGGTAGATAAAGACAATTAGAGAGGGTGGAAAGGATGGAAGGAGGGAGAGGTGAGATGTATAGATAGAGAGAAAGTGATAGGGGTTGAGGGATTAGGATGGAGGACCTATAGGGTTGATGGTTTCTAGAATATTAGGGTTTAAGGTTTGAGGGTTGATGGAATAGGTTTGTTGGTTGAGGGTATAGGGTAGAAGGTTTAAGGTTTAAGAATTTAGGGTTGAAGGGTTTGGGGTTAGGGGTTTAGGGTTAAGGGCTTACTTGGTTGAGGGTAGAGGGTTTAGGGTATAGGTTTGAGGGTATATGGTTGAAGGATTAGGTTCAGGGTCCAATGTAAGGGGTAGAGGGTTTAGGGTTTAAGGATTGAGGGTTGAGGGATTAAGGGTTGAGGGTTGAGAATTGAGGGTTGAGTATTTAATGTATAGGGTAAAGGGTAGAAGGTTTAAGGTATAGGGTCGAGGGATTAGGGTTGAGTGTCCAATATATAGGGTAGAGGTTATAGGGGTTGAGAGATTAAGGTTTGAGAGATTTGGGTTTAGGATAGAGAGTATTGGGTTGAGGGTAGAGGTTAGACGGTAGAGGGTAGAGGGTAAAGGGTTTAATGGGCTAGGCTTGAGGGTCGAGGGTTTAGGGTTGAGTGTTTAAGGGTTTAAGGGTTGAGGGTTTAAGGGTCAAGAGGGTTGAGGGATTAGGGTAGAGATTTTACTAAGTGGGTTTAACGGTTGAGGGTTTAAGGGTCAAGAAGGTTGAGGGATTAGGGTAGAGAGTTTAATAAGTGGGTTTAGGTGTTGGGGGATTAGGGTTTAAGGGTTTAGGATTTAGGGATGAAGGATTAATAGGTTATAGTAGTTGAAGGATTAGGGTTTACAGTTTGAGGGTTGAGGGATTCAAAGGGTATAGGGGTTGAGGGATTATATTTTTTGGGTTGCAGGTTGAGGGTTGAGGGATTAAGAGGGTATAGGGGGTGAGGTATTAGGCTTTAATGGCTGAGGGTTGAGGGTTCAAGGATTAAGAGGGTATAGGGGTTGATGGATTAGGGTTTAAGGGTTGAGGGTTGTAGGATAAAGAACGTATAGGGGTTGAGGGATTAGGTTTTAAGGTTCGAGGGTTGAGGGTTGAGGGTTCAGAGTTGAGGGATTAAGAGGGTATAGGGGTTGAGGAATTAGGGTTTAGGGGTTGAGGGATTAGGGTTTAAGGGCTGAGGGTTCAAGGATTAAGAGGGTATAGGAATTGAGGGATTACAGATTAAGGGTTGAGGGTTTAGGAATTAGGGTTTAAGGGTTGATGGATTAAGAGGGTATAGGGGTTAAGGGATTAGGGTTTAAGGGTTTATGGATTAAAAGGGTATAGTGGTTGAGGGATTAGGGTTTAAGGATTAAGAGGGTATAGGGATTGAGGGATTTGGATTTAAGGGTAGAGGGTTGAGGGATTAAGAGGGTATAGGGGTTGAGGGATTAGGGTTTAAGGGTTGAGGATTGAGGGTTGAGGGATTAAGAGGGTATAGGGGTTGAGGGATTAGGGTTTAGGGGTTGAGGGTTGAGGTATTAGGAGGGTATAGTGGTTGAGGGATAAGGGTTTAAGGGTTCAGGGTTTAGGGTTCAAGGATTAAGAGGGTATATGGATTGAGGGATTAGAGTTTAAGGGTTGAGGGTTGAGGGATTAGGGTTTGAGGGTTGAGGAATTAAGAGGGTATAGGGGTTAAGAGAATAGGGTTTAAGGGTTGAGTGTTGAGGGTTGAGGGTTGACATATTATCTTTCTCCCACTCTCACCATCTCTCCCTCCCTCTATATATCCTACTCTCCCTCTGTCTCCCTCCCTCTCTATCTCCTACTCTCTCCCACTCTCTCGGTCTCCGACTCTCCGGTTCTCCCCTTTTCCCATTGTATCTTTCTCCCACTCTCCCCCTCTCTCCCTCCCACTCTCTCTTTCTCCCACTCTCCCCCACTCTCTCCCACTCTATGTTTCTCCCACTCTCACCATATCTCCCTCCCTCTCTATCTCCCACTCTCTGGTTCTCCCCTTCTCCCACTCTCACCATCTCTCCCTCCCTCTCTATCTACCACTCTTCACTTCTCCACTTCTTCCAGTCTCACCATCTCTCCCTCCCTCTCCATCTCCCACTCTCCCCCTCTCTCCCTCCCACCCTATCTCCCAATCTTCCCCTCTCTCCCTCCCACTCTATCTTTCTCCCACTCACCCCCTCCCTCCTCTCTATATCCCACTCTCTCTGATCTCCCACTCTTTATCCCTTCTCCCTCTCCTCCCTCTCTCCCTCCTCTCTCCCTCTCCCCTCTCCTCCCTCTGTCTCCTACTCTCTACCTCTCTCCCTCCCACTCTCTCTTTCTCTCATGCTCTCCCCTTCTCCCTCCCTCTCTATCTCCCACTCTCCCCCTCTCTCCCTCCCACTCTCTCAGAAACTTCTATACTCTCAAAAATACACTAAGAAAATTAAATTTCACATAATGCGCTCACGGTATAACGTTTGTGCATTATAACGCGAGCACATTTGTTACTCTAGTAAGATTGTAAAAAACTCTACATACCCATGATTTGAAGGCCCACAATCTACATATTCCCCTAGTTATGCACGTGCTCCGATAGAAAATAGATTTTTGCTGATGTTGTGAAGTGTGGAAGCATATTTTTCACATTCCATCACCTTTTCCATGATATTTTTACCACCTTTGCATGAAATAGTAGAGTTTCTACTTTGAAAGACATATAATATCAATTGAAGTTTTAATTCCATTGAAAACTGATATACAATTGAAGTGTGGAAGGGAACAAGATTTTGAACAAGTCAAATTGTTGTGGAGTTCAAAGAAAGAAGAAGCTAAGGCTACATAATTGGGTTGAACTCCTCCATTTGAATGTCTAGGTTCTAAGGTATGTGAAGTCTTTACAGATTTTCTTTCATTCTATTATGGCTTGCTTTCATTTTTGTTTGTCATTATAACCTTAGGTTGTCAATGCACATTTTAAATTACCAAATTATATGCACAATTATATACACTTTCCAATTACCATTTTACACTTGCCAATTATAGAAATTCAGAACCATTCACCAAAACTCATCCTTTAAGACAACTCCAAGCCTCTCCCATTCCTCTAAAGGGTCCAAACACCTTCCAATACCTCTACAAAAACTGATGCAGTACAAAGGAAGAAATCAACACCTTTCTTGACACACTTATTCAACTATATTTCCCTTCACAAAACATTTGATTCGTATACTCAAATTAGCATTAAGAGTTCCCAATTCCTTAAGGACCTTCAAAACACCTTGAAAATGTTGAAAATAACTGATTACAATCAACTAGGTTTCATTTTTGTTGTTTGAGTTAGTACAACAAAAATGAAACCTTTCAGAAGTTTGACCTTTCACATTAACTTAGTTCCTTTATGTCACTGTCCACATTACTAGTAGCCAAGCATCTACAAACTATCACATGTACCTCCCAAACCATGCACACACTTCAAACTGTGATACTCATTTTTGATGCAGAGTTAGAGGACCCAAAACCATTGAAGATGTCAAATTTCCTTCAAGAGCCATCTAAGAAGTTTAAAAAGGCATAATGGACCAATCCCAACACTCCTCCAAGCTAGAAAACAAACAAAAACATTATTTCCCAAAATTCACGCTTGGAATCTAGTTACGGTGCAAAACCATTTTTGGGCCCTTAACTCCAAAACTTTCAAAAATGACATGAAAATAATAGAATGATTGTATCACCAGTTTCAGAGTCGCAAGACATACTTTAACCCATCACATGACTCCTTTGGGACAACATTAAGAAAACTGACTTTTTTCACTATTTTAGGCCTCCAAGTAGGCCAATTTTAGAAAGGAACTACCCTTATATCTTCACACTAGACTTCCAAAACCCAAAAAAAGTCTTTAATTAGGTCTCAAAACAATATAATTTCTAGGTCTTAGGACCTTACCCGCTCAACTAGGCTTCCATTACAAAATCCCCCATTTTTCAATGCAAAGAGGGAGTGTTTATAGAAACTCCTATACCTAGGCCTTCCTAGACCATTCCAAAGCATCAAACATCTTCAAAATACCTTGCACAAGGTAAAAATTTCATTACATAGACCACTCCTTCAACTCTTTATTAGGAAATAATATTCATCTCATTACCATGGTATAGATAAAATTATCCACCATGCCGAAGAAAAAGACAAAGAGGAAACTAACAGATGAAGAGAACAAAACCTTGAAAGAAAATGACAGAGTTTGGGTGGCAGCATATCATGAAAAGAAGAAATTGGAAAAGATTGATGAAAACAACTTGATTGTAGAGGAACCCGAATCATCAAAAAGGGAATAGGAATTGGAAGCAGAACAAGCACGAATGCGAAAACATCATCGTAAGACAAATTCAGATACCCTGGTTGGAGACACACCCTCTACGAAAAAGTGAATATGAAGGGAAAATATTAAGCGCAAGCGAATATGGAGGGACACCATCTAACACAAGTGAATATGAATGGAAACCATCTACTGCAAGTGAATATGGAGGGATACCATTTACCGCAAGTGAATATTGTTGGACACCATCCAACACATCTCAAGTTGAGAGTACATCATCACTCGAAATTGATGAAGAAGGTATGCCATCATTCCCATGTGAACCTCAAGGTATGTGTTCTTCTCCACCATCGATCGAAGGTATGCAATTCCTAATGTTGAGATGTATGTACCTAGGAGAACACCACCAAGAATTTTGCGTAAAAAGCCAAAAAAATTGATTAATATTGATGATGAGATTTTGCAGCACATGGAAGGTAAGATTTCAACACGCACTTGTAGAAGATATGTTGATAAGATTTGGGAATGATTCTAAGAAAGGCTAAATGAGATTGCAAGATGTCAACTATTTGTTGAAATGATGCAGGGGGTAAAGTATAGGAACATCATGAAGACTCTTGGGTTGAGAACATCGAATGCATCGAGTGAAGACACTATTGTGAATAATATAATAGATGCTTATGAGAGTGTGGGTAAGACCTCACACTAAAAGGATAGTAATGTCACCTGACATGTCATTACATCAACTTTGGTAAGTTTTCAAATAAATAGAGCTTGCCTAATTAATAATACTAGTGAAAAAATGAGAATTGGTAGAAACACTTTATCAAGAGCCATTCAAAGGCGGAAAAGAATTGAGGGCGATGATACAAATGAATTATGGGCATTCTCAAGGAGACTGTCATGAAAAGATAAATAAGTTGTCGAAGCCTTTAGAAAAATAATTGAAGAGTATTGGAAGAATAACACAAGACCATCTTTGAATCAAAGGGATGTGGTAAGAAGGAGAATCGGTAGTCGCACTCGTGAGCCACATCCAAAGCATTTTTTGGATATGACTCAAACCCAATTTTTTTGGAAATTTGAAAATGATTATTGTAAAATTATTATTTCTCAAAGATTTTTTGAACTGTTTAGACCTTTTTATGTCAAGATAAATCACACATGCACTACTTTTTGTTGTAGAATAGATATTGAATTTTCTAACAATTATGATGTTTATTGTTCTATATGTTTAGATTTGGATACTAACAATGTTTTGCAGGATTGTGGCATAGATGCCCCACAAAAATCTTCAAGAGAGTTCTTATCAAAAAAATTATGTGAAATAGAGGATGGCTAGATATTCTATAGGAAAACATGCTTGGATGGTTCGTGTGAGCATTGTGGTGGCTTCCAGCGTATGCCAGTATGTCACAATATGGAAAGCACAGATGAGGTGGGACAAAAACTAGTAGAGTTCGGGAAGTATAAAATAGTGGCATATGCTACAAAAGATGGGTCTCAAGCAAAAAAGTGCGATTTGGTTATTGAGAAGATTCGAGTGCATAAATTTATGACCACATTTTGTGACACTATACTGTCTGAGTATGCAATGCATACCCATAGAGCCTGATGGTTGGACATGTAGTTCAAGCTATGCAAGGACACCTTTCCAGTTGGAAGCATAGTATCCATGGTTGACATTGCAAAGAACTACACTCTACAACCACAACATGAGGTGCAGTCACAATATTACAACTCCACATAATTTTTGATATTTGTGCACATAGCATTCATTCATGCATCTGATAGTACAAATGAGAAAAGGAAGGTATTGAGGGAGTACCACTTTTACATTAGTGATGATCACACACATTCTCTAGAGTTCGTGCAATATTTCTTCCAGATGTTCTACACTGGTTTGGCTCAAAGGGGCATAGAATACGATCAACATATAATATGGTCTAATAATTGTGCAACATAGTTCAAGAACTCATGCCTATTCTACTGGGTATGTAGGATGCATGTCATTACAGGTGTTTTACATATGTGGAACTTTTGTGAGACTGGACATGGAAAGGGGGAGCATGATGGTGTAGGAGCATGTGTGAAAATAGCATTATCACGAGAAGAGTTGAAGTATAAAGACAGTGCAAAGTTGACAGATACAAAATCAATCGTCGAGTGGTGTAATGCTTTGATGGGTCCAGATAATGAAGGTACATCTTCAGTTCATAGATTTTTTTGGTTGATGGATGATACTAACATTGCACCATATGAAGACTGTTGTACACTAATAGGATTGAGTGAGGTACACTCTTTCCTTATCTTAAATATAGGTTCATGAAGTATCGATACATGAAAGATGGCATGCTTTTGTTCTTCATGTACAATGCAAGACTAGAATGATTGTGAGTCAGGGGAGTGGGTTGACAAATGGTTAACAAGTTATCTTAGCACACTTCACACGTATCGCCCTTTGACGAAACTGGAAATGACACAGATAAAATCATCGATGGAATTTGACCACATATCAGATCTAGTTCAATGAGGTGATATATCTACTTTCTTATTTTTTCAAATTCCATATCGTTAGATCTTACTTTGTATTGTATTCGTAATGTTGACAAATTTCAAGATAATTTTTGCACATATCAATGCAAGGCATGTTTATGCAATTATTGTAAATCAAGACAATGAAGATGGAACATACTATTGCTTGTGTCATTTTTTTGAGACTAAAAATAAATTGGAGGCCCCAATTATAGATGGAGAAAACATTAAATACCCTATAGGATTAGTTATGGTTATTGTAACATGGCTTAGAAGGTACCTACATTCGAATGTTAAACATTGGCTATTTCAAGTCTTTGACATGCATTGTAAGATTCTTCATTACTTGAACCTTGTCATGGCATCCAATGTTCATTTGTGAAAATATGGGGTAGAGCTTTGAACAAGACGTTATGGAAGGTCCGTGAGTCTGACCATGAGGCAATACTTGACACAATAAAGAGTAGAGTAGACCCGAACGGTTCGTTGGATTAATTTGTAAGTATATGCACATTGGTTCTTATTAATTTATACTTGTATGCACATTAATTTGTTTGATTCCAATGCTATCATCTTATTTTATAGTTATTGGTGTCTCCTTGCAAAAAATGTAGATATATGAGCCATCCAAGAGAATGTCAACTAGAAAAGCAATGCAACTTTCTTATTTTGATGCTTGCATGCAACATCTGTAAGTGTCTTCTATCTATTTTTATTTCATTTCCGTTTTGAATTATCTTTCTTTTTCTCTTTTACTTTGCGTATTTGTAAGTAAATTACTAAGGGTTGATTGATCTTTTGTTGCAGAAAATGCTAATTTAAGAGCCATCAAAGAGAATCTCAGCCAAAAAAGAAATGCAACATACTTATTTTGATGATTTTGATAAATCTCAATTTTGATTTCAAGCCATTATAAGAGAGCATGTGAAGCTTAGTGAGGGAATCTCAAGTTCCTCATTTGAAGTTAACCTCATAATGAGCACCTATGATGTAGACATTAAAGATAAACTTGAATGTATGAGTGACATTGTAAGAGATCTGAGAGAACGAAGTGCCAGAGACATTGTAATAAGATTTAATTACATAATGAGATATACTCAAATATTGTAAGGTTGGATTTCATGTTTGGTGTAGTAGCACCTTGTTCTATAAATGCCTTGAGTAGGAAAATTTGCAAACTTTGAATTTTGAAATGTGAACAATGTGAAAAAGGTCATCTAAAGGTCATGTAAACAATTTGTACACATTTTTATGCAACTCGTGTGACCAAGCGGACTATTCCAACATGTCAAAATAGGTATTTTTATGCTAGGAATGGTCCTCTTTCACACCGAAACACGTAGAATCGCTCTGAGCTATGTTCCACCCGATCGATCCCGTAAGGGTCCAAAGTGCAAAATGGCTGCAAACTTCAAAATGCTAGTACTCCGATACCGTGACACTTATAAATTTCTCATCTAATCCTACAAAAAGATGTTGCGCCACTCTAATAAAACCTCTCTTGGTTTTGGCTATCTTGGAGTGGTTTTCTCGTGGAGGTAGGTTTTCACTTGATGCAAAAAGTGTCAAATTCAAGCAATGCAAAGTAACAAAGTGGTGCAACTTTCGCTCTGCAACTTGTGTGACCAAACTAGCTACTCCAATGCATCGGAATAGGTATTTTTACGCAAGAAATGGTATTTTTTCACACTGAAACACGTGGAATCGCTTCAAGCTACATTCAACGGGAACTATCCCTCAAGGGTCGAAAGTGCAAAATGGCTGCAAACTTCAACATGCTATTACTCGGATACTGTGACACTTAGAAACTTCTCATCTAATCCTACAGAAAGGAATTGCACCCCTCTAAAAAAAACTTTCTCGGTTTTCACTATCTTGGAGTGGTTTTCTAGTGGTGATGGATTTCACTTGATGGAAAAAGTGTCAAATTCAAACAGTGCAAAGTTGCAAAGTGGTGCAACTTTTGCTCTATGACTCGTGTGACCAAACTAACTACTTCAATGCATCTGAATAGGTATTATTATGCTAGGCATGGTGTTTTTTTACACTAATACACATGGAATCGCTCTGAGCTACATTCAACCAGAACGATCCCTTAAGGGTCCAAAGTGCAAAATGGCTGCAAACTTCAGCATGCTATTACTCGGATATCATGACAATTAAAAACTTCTAATTTGATCCTACAAAAAGGTGTTGAGCCACTCTAGAAAAACCTCTCTCGGTTTTTTCTATCTTGAAGTGGTTTTCTTGTGGCAGCGGATTTTCACTTGATGGAAAAAGTGTCAAATGCAAGCAGTGCAACTTTCACTCTACAACCCGTGTGACCAAACTAACCGCTCCAACGCGTCCGAATAGGTATGTTTATGCTAGGAATGGTATTTTTTCGCATTGAAACACCTGGAATCGCTTTGAGTTACATTCCACCAGATCGATCCCTTAAGGGTCAAAAGTGCAAAATGGCTACAAATTTCAGCATGCTATTACTATGATACTGTGTAACTTAGAAACTTCTCAGCTGATCCTACAAAAAGGTGTTGGGCCCCTATAGAAAAAAATCTCTTGGTTTTGGCTATCTTGGAGTGGTTTTCTCGTGGCCGCGGATTTTCACTTGATGGAAAAAGCATCAAATGCAAGCAGTGCAAAGTTGCAAAGTGGTCCAACTTCCATTCAGCAACTTGTGTGACCAAGCGGACTCTTCTTACATGAATGAATATGTAGCTTTACACTAAGCATGGTCCTCTTTGACATCGAAACATGTGGAATCACTCAGAGCTATGTTCCACCGGATCGATCCCTTAAGGGTCCAAAGTGCAAAATAGCTGCAAACTTCAGCATGCTATCACTTGGATACCGTGAAATTTAGAAAATTCTTATCTAATCCTATAGAAATGTGTTCAAACCCTCTAGAGAAACCTCTCTCAGTTCTGCCTATCTTAGAGTGGTTTTCTCATGGCCGCGGACTTTCAGTTGATGGAAAAAGTTTCAAATTCAAGCAGTGCAAATTTTGCTCTGCAACTCGTGTGACCAAGCAGACTATTCCAACATGTTTGAATAGGTATTTTTATGCTAAGAAATGGACCTATTTCACACTGAAACATGTGGAATCGCTTTGAGCTATGTTCCACCAGATCGATCCCTTAAAGGTCCAAAGTGCAAAATGACTGCAAACTTCAACATGCTATTACTAGGATACCGTGATAGTTAGAAACTTCTTGTCTGATCCTACAAAAAGGAATTAGGCTCCTCTACAAAAATACTCTCTTGGTTTTAGCTATCTTGTAATGGTTTTCTCGTGGTGGCGGATTTTCACTTGATGGAAAAAGTGTCAAATTCAAGCAGTACAAAGTTGCAAAGTGGTGTAACTTTCTCTTTGCAACTCGTGTGACAAAACTAGCTGCTCCAACACATCCAAATAGGTATTTTTATGCTAGGCATGGTATTTTTTTTCACCAAAAAATGTAGAATCACTTTGAGCTATGTTCAACCAAATAGATCCCTTAAGGGTTGAAAGTGCAAAATGGGTGCAAACTTCAATGTGCTAGTACTGGGATATCGTGATACTTAAAAACTTCTCATCTAATCCTATAAAAAGGCATTGCGCCCCTCTAGAAAAAAATCTCTCAGTTTTGGCTATCTTTCAGTGGTTTTCTCGTAGTGACGGATTTTCACTTGATTGAAAAAGTGTCAAACTCAAGCAGTGCAAAGTTGCAAAGTGGTGCAAATTTCGCTCTGCAACTCATGTGACCAAAATAACTTGTCCAATGTGTCTGAATATATATTCTTATGCTAGGTATAGTTATTTTTTGCACTGAAACACGTGGAATCGCTCTGAGCTATGTTCAATCGGAACGATCGCTTAAGGGTCCAAAGTGCAAAATGGCTAGAAACTTTAGCATGCTATTACTCGGATAACATTATGCCTATAAACTTCTCATCTAATCCTAAAAAAAGGTGTTAGGCTCTTCTAGAAAAACCTCTCTCGGTTTTGGCTATCCTGGAGTGGTTTTCTTGTGACGGCGGATTTTCACTTGATGGAAAAAGTGTCAAATTGAAGCAGTGCAAAGTTGCAAAGTGGTGCAACTTTCGCTCTACAAGTCATGTCACCAAACTAACTAGTCCAATGCATCTGAATAGGTTTTTTTACACTAGACATGGTATTTTTTCGCACTCAAACACGTAGAATCGCTCTGAGCTATGTTCAACCAGATTGATCCCTTAAGGGTCCAAAGTGCAAAATAGCTAAAAACTTCAGCATGCTATTACTTGGATACCATGACAATTAGAAACTTCTCATCTAATCCTATAGAAAGGTGTTAAACCCCTCTAGAAAAAACTCTTTCGTTTTTGGCTATCTTGGAGTGGTTTTCTCGTGGCGGTAGATTTTGACTTGATGGAAAAAGTGTCAAATTCAAGCAGTGCAAAGTTGCAAAGTGGTGCAACTTTTGCTCTGCAACTCGTGTGACCAAACTAACTGCTCCAATGCATCCGAAGAGGTATTTTTATGCTAGACATGGTCTTTTTTCACACTAAAACACCTGGAATCGCTTGAGCAACATTCCACCAGATCGATCCCTTAAGGGTCAAAAATGCAAAATGGCTGCAAATTTCAGCATGCTATTACTTGGATACCATATAACTTAGAAACTTGTCATCTAATCCTATAGAAAGACGTTAGGACACTCTTGAAAAACCTCTCTAATTTTTGGCTATCTTGGAGTGGTTTTCTCATGGCGACGGATTTTAACTTTAAGGAAAAACATCAAATGCAAGCAGTGCAAAGTTGCAAAGTGGTGCAACTTCCGTTCTACAACTTGTGTGACAAAGCGGACTATTCCAAAATATGTGAATATATATTTTTATGCTAGGCATGGTCCTCTTTTGCACCAAAACACATGGAATCGCTCGGAGCTATGTTCCACCAGATCAATCCCTTAAGGGTCTAAACTGCAAAATAGCTGTAAATTCTAGCATTCTATGATGCGGATACCATGAAACCTAGAAACCTCTTGTCTAATCCTACAAAAATGCATTAGAACCCTCTAGAAAAACCTCTCTTAGTTTTGGCTATATTGGAGTGGTTTTCTCGTGGCGGTGGATTTTCACATGATGGAAAAGGTGTCAAATTCAAGCTGTGCAAAGTTGCAAAGTGGTGCAACTTTTGCTCTGCAACTCATGTGACCAATTGAACTATTCCAACACATTTGAATAGGTATTTTCATGCTAGACATGGAACTCTTTCACACCGTAACACATGGAATCTCTCTGAGCTATGTTCCACCGGATCGATCCCTTAAGGGTCCAAAGTGCAAAATGGCTGCAAACTTCAACATGCTATCACTCATATACCATGACACTTATAAAATTCTCCTCTAATCCAATAGAAAGGAATTTGGCCTCTCTACAAAAACCTTTCTTAATTTTGGCTATATTGTAGTGGTTTTCTCATGGCGGCAGAATTTCACTTGATGGAAAAAGTGTCAAATTCAAGTAGTACAAAGTTGCAAAGTGGTGCAACTTTCTCTTTGCAACTCATGTGACAAAACTAACTGCTCCAACACATCTGAATAGGTATTTTTATGCTAGAAATGGTCTTTTTTTGCACCCAAACATTTAGAATCGCTCTGAACTATGTTCAACCGGATAGATCCCTTAAGTGTTCAAAGTGCAAAATGGCTGCAAACTTCAACATGCTAGTACTTAGATACCGTGACACTTAGAAAATTCTTGTCTAATCCTATAGAAAGGCATTAGGCCCCTCTACAAAAACCTCTCTCAATTCTAGCTAGATTGTAGTGGTTTTCTCCTAGCAACGGATTTTCACTTGATGGAAAAAGTGTCAAATTCAATCAGTACAAAGTTGCAAAGTGGTGCAACTTTCTCTTTGCAACTCGTGTGACAAAACTAACTACTTTAGCACGTCTAAATAGGTATTTTTACACTAGGAATTATCTTTTTTTGCACCGAAACATGTAGAATCGCTCTGAGCTATGTTCAATCAGATAGATCGCTTAAGGGTTCAAAGTGCAAAATGGTTGCAAACTTCAGCATGCTAGTACTCAGATACTGTGACACTTAGAAAATTCTTGTCTGATCCTACAGAAAAGCGTTGTGCCCCTCTAGAAAAACCTCTTGGTTTTGGCTATCTTGGAGTGTTTCTCTCGTGCTGACGGATTTTCACTTGATGCAAATTGTGTCAAATTCAAGCAGTGCAAAGTTGCAAAGTGGTGCAACTTTCGCTCTGCAACTTGTGTGACCAAAATAACTGGTCCAACGCATCCAAATAGGTATGTTTATGCTGCAAATGGTTTTTTTTTGCATTGAAACACATGGAATCACTCTGAGCTACGTTCAACCAGATCGATCCTTTAAGGGTCCACAAACTACAAAATGGCTGCAAACTTCAACATGCTATTACTCAGATGTTGTGATGCTTAGAAAATTATCATCTGATCCTATAGGATTGTGTTGATCCTATCTACAAAACCTCTCTCGGTTTTGGCTGTCTCAAAGTGGTTTTCCAGTGCTGGCGGATTTTCACTTAATGGAAAAAGTATCAAATGCAAGCAGTGCAAAGTTGCAAAGTGGTGCAACTTTCATTCTGTAACTTGTGTAACCAAGCAAACTATTCCAAAACATCCAAATAGGTATTTTTACACTAGGCATGGTCCTCTTTTGCACCGAAACACGTGCAATCGCTTTGAGCTATGTTCCACTGGATCGATCCCTTAGGTTGGAGGAGTCTTACGTTGCAAATTTGTAAGTTGTTTAAAGCAACAAATTTGAAATGATATGGAATGGCCCACTTAGCACTCATTGCATCTAAGTGATGCTCACAAAGGTGAGGCACTAGGCCTTCCCGGGAGGTCACCCATTCCAGTATACTCTAGCTCAAGCACTTAACCACAAAGTTTTTTTCCCAAAGGTTAAGCCCACTTAGCTTGCAACCCCATTTGCAAAACCTTCAGCAAGTGTTGTGCCTTATTAAACATTCATTATAGAGCCCCTTTAGCTCATCAATTGATAAGTAGGAGGTATTTTCTAGAATGTGTCAAATTGTGATATTGCTATCAGGATTCCATTGAGCAGTCATTTGTAGTATTAGATATAGCTCTAGCTTCTACAATATTGCACATGATTGCAGATAGTTTGAAAGATCTAGATAACATCAATAGTTCACATTACTCAAGAAGGATGAACATCTTAAAGAAATTTGCGGAAATTAGGACAAGTAATATTCTTGTGGACTTAGGTTTACAATATTTGATCTACAACATGTCCCACCATTTCTTTAGTAGGATCAAGAACACACATAATGAAGGTGTGTTTGTAGCCATGAAAGATTATGGTTCGAACTATTTAGGAGAGTGATGTTTTATCTCGATGAACCATATCTATACCATGGTTTGTTTGGAAACAAGGATGGGATCTCTCTTCATCGGCATATACATTATTCCTCGAGGTGTTCACACCAGTGTTACAAGACTAGGACTCGCCTCGAACTTGAAAAGCCATTTTTTGACTTGGACTTGGGCTCAAAGCCCAAACTTTACAAATAGAAAAACCTAATAAATTCAAGTATTTTTAAGGATTTAAAACTTGTTTCATACACCCTTTAATAAATAAACCTTAATGACAGAATAGCATCATCAAATAGAAATTACTATGATCCTATACACAAACATACATCAATCACATAAGTATAAGCACAAATTTTAGTTGAAGGAAATAGCACATTTAGATATATAAATATTGTGATATTGCTATCAGGATTCAATCATGTATTTTTACAAGTCAAACTCATTGACCCATGATTCATGAGTACTGGTTCACAAGAATCCATCTCTCATGATAATGAATGGTTCATAAGGAGGAAGATAAATCTTCATACATTTCTTCTATCACAAATGAGATAAGTGCTTGGTTTCATGAAGGTCATGAGACAACTATTAATGGGGAGTGGATACATGAAGAACTGATGGAGAATGATAATGGCTTCAGACCTACTATAAAGGAATTTTTTTTTCATTTCAATGATGCAAGAGGTTTTCGGTTTCACTACCAAAATGAGCCTATGAAGAATGCATGTGAAACTCCTTTTGACCTTGAGGGTGTACTTACTCCATCTCAAGGATCATGCATTGAGGATGATATAGATCAATGCTAGGGCTAACCAGTTAATAATTATACACATGAATAAGTCAAACATGTACATGTCAATAAGGGAAGTACAAGTACTCAAAAACATGTAAGCCTCAAAAAGTATACACACGAATACATAGTATACACAAATAAAAACAAAGTAAATGCACGAATACAAGGTATATGCATGAAAACATGTAAGCCACAAAGTATACACTCAAATGCATGTAAGTCACAAAGTATACACGTAAGTTGTCAAGTATACACTTGAATACATATAACTCATATCTATTTAACCATCAATTTAGAATGCAAATATGGACAAGCATCGATAAAAAATATTTGTATTAACCAAATAGCCATGTAGGCATACATCAATATATGTCGATATAAGTATGAAATATATGTACAAAATAGCCATATAGGCTTACGAGAATTCCATCTAGGCATACAATGTCAAAGATGTCCAATAAAAAATATGTACAAAACTACCATGGAGGCATACAACAAGGGACTCTGGAATCAAAAGTCATTGCTCTCCAAGCGCACAAAATAAAATATTTCCCTTTCCTTTTCACTCAGATGGTGATAGGTCTATCACTCATTTTTGTTGCTCTCATGGAGTGCTCCTGCTACTCCTCCTAGGCTTTAGTTCATGGTGAAGTTTTAACTATTACAATAAGAAGTAAAGACATGAATATATAGAAATTACATTATAAAAAATGATATATTTGACAAAATAATCACTTATAGCCATCTCATGATCTCTCTCCACAAGAGAAATATCCTCACACCCATGCTCAAGTGTGCTCAAGCCCTGTATAAATGATACAAATAGAAAAAAACTATGTGAATCAATAATGGTTTGATTTTTCACTAACTAACATCTATAACAAAAAATGTAAATTAAAATTTACTAATTTCCCTCATGCCCCTTATGTCAGAGCCATTGAGGATTGTATACCAGATGTCACACCAATATCCATTGCCCTCGTCACATTCGAAGGTGTATCGTCTCACAAAAACTGAAAATAAAACAACAAATTATTCAACGTAATCAATGATGTGCATGTATAAACTACACAAATCTATTAAGTACTTGATTCATTAGTTAAAATCTTTATTCTATTACCTACATGAAGGTTTGAGTAAATGCACCACCACTGGGAAGTGTTCCATCAAAACCTCCAATATTAGTCTTTTCAACATCCAAAATTGTATATTAAATTACCATTCATAAAACAATTCCATTAATATGTAATAAAATTATAGTTGTTTACTAGTTACATATCCTAGCGATAGGTGTACTATAAAAATAGGTTGGTGGGGGGCCGATGTATCTAGTCTCAACACTGTGACCCTGCAATTTTATTAAAATCATATAACATTTTTAGTTAATCTTGCATTTCAAAATTGAAATTTAATAAATTAAATTCAATGAACACATGCACTAAATTTTACCTGACTATCAATGCCATATGCCTCATGCAAAATTTCATTTGCCCTCTCCATCTCCATAGCAGCAGACGGATCCTACGTACCAGTCTCCTGAGGGTTGGTGGGGTCATGTGAACAAGTAGCCCCACAAGATTGACACACATGTGTTCAAAGGCCACCACTCGAAGACTCCCTTGGATGGCACTATAGAATAGGGCTAGTATGATGGATGACACTCTCGATCAAAGTGTTGATTGTCTACAATGTCTCTACGTAAGAACTTTCCTTCATGATGGAAGGCATAACAATGTGCTCATGAGGTGGTCTAGTGAGAGCTCATCTACCTTGTAGCGTAGGATCCGACTGTGCACCAGGTCTATCCTGAGCTAACCCTACACCTCTCCCCTAGAAATCCCTCATATCATAATAATTTGGGATTTTGTTCAATATGAACTCACTGTATAGTTTCCTAAGGAAATATTGCAGGACCTCCCAATTGTTGCACGGTGGGTGATCAAAGACCATGTATCACCTATCATAAAACTGGTCCTTCATCTATTGTTGGTGGCACCAATGGATAGGAAACCTCTTTGCATTGAGGATAAGATTTTGATTTGTGTTGGGTTGGTGAATAATGAGCACAAATCACCTTTTGTAATTTTCAAATCTTTCACATCATTGTATGATAGTTTATTTGCATAATAGTCCCTAGCTGCCTGCCTCCTATCTTCCCATCCAGTTATTTGTTTTCTAATTGAATCTACGTTAGTTAAAATATCTCTCAATGAATTTGCTAGGGTCATTCTTTTTGTGGTTGAACCATTTGGATCACTCAACCTATTGATCAAATCCTAAATTTGGTTTTTGTTGTTCTCAATTTCACTCGTTAAATTTTGTTGAGTTCCAGGAGGGGGTTGAGTGATTGGTGGAGGAGGTTGATGTTGTTTTTGATTTTGATCTTGAGGATTTGGTTGGTCTTCTTGTTGGGGATTTTTAGGGTTTCCAGGTTGATTTTCATCTCAAAATTCAAAGAAATAGATATCAAATTCAACCTAAAACTAAAAAATTCAAAACAAAAACCATAAAATCCTTACCTCTTACAACTCCTCATCATTTTGGCTCCATTTTTGTTAAGAAATAGAGATTCTTGGTGAAGAAATTCTCCTCATAGAACATGAGCATGATATTAAGTGGTTTTTGGCTGCAGGTGCAACAAAAAAACCAATAGAAATGCAAATGAGATATTTGCATTTGTTTTTTTGATTTTAACAGTTGATAATGCAAGTGTGTTATAACGCACTCACATTATCTATTTTTAGTTGTAGCCACCGAGACCTTGCCTAGGTTTAACAAAAGACATAACGCAAGCGCGTTTTGGAGGGTCTCCATGGAATTGCTACCCATTTCCATGCACCTGCCCAAGTGTCTTGTGTTTTTTATTTGAACGTAGTTTCAAAAGTTTTGAGTCTTTTTATATACCACTTATACCAGTTTATAATGCACTATAAAGAGCTCATATTCAGATATAAAGATATCCATGCCAAGATGTATGGAAAAAAATGCCAATAACACAAGTTTCACTAACTCATGGTATAATATAACTTTGTGCTTTTATATACAAACTTAAAATGTATTGTTTCTCTCTTTGCAGCACTTGTTTGATTGCTTACAAATCATAATTTACTATCTCAATGTCTAAACTTCCTATCTGTTATTTCATTACTTTGAAGTATGCAAGGATCTTTGAACTACGTAGTTGTGACTCTCCCATATTGAATTATTGTTAATGTAATGCTATTTGTGTTATTGAGATTATGCCATTATGCTAACATAGATAGTGTTATACTATTGATAATTCAATACGGGAGGGCCATAACTACATAGTTCAGACATCCTTGTATACTTCAAAATAATGAAATCACATATACGAAGTTTCGATATTGACACATCAAATAATTTGATAGGTGTGAAACAAGCATTGCAAGGAGAGAAACAAAAAATTTCAATTTCGTATATAAAACCATGGAGTTATATTATATGATGAGTTAGGGAAACTTGTTTCGTCAACATTTTTTTCCATGTACATCTTGACATGGATATTTTTATATCTAGATATGATTTATTTATAGTGTGTTATAAATTGGTATAAGAGATATATAAAAAGACTCAAAATTTCCAAAGCTACGTTTAAATTAAAAACACCAGACACCTAGCTATTGTATGCAAACTATAAATCCATTCAAAGAATTCAAATTGCATAAACTATTTTTCTTTTTCTACAAACTACTACACCCATATAAACATCATAGTATTCTATGGAAACGGACCACGTCTTCCTTCTCAACATTAGTCCTTCCCAATATAAGCACCTGCACAAATAAACAATATAAGAGTTGGTATTGTAGACATGGAAAATGCACAATTCGATCTGACACACTCGATCCTGATTTACTAACACCATTTTATCCCGAATCATCTCCTTTACTAGACATTTAATTGAATAATTTGTATTTGATTAAATTCATCAGTCTTCATCTCTTAATTAAATAAATCAACTTTATCTAATTAAGTCATCATCTTGTCTTAATTAAATCAATTTTATTTAATTATTTCAGTAATCCCCGTTTTAATTAAATAAATCATTTTATTTAATTAATCCTTAAAGTCATATCATTTAAATTAAATAAATATTTATTTCGTTTAAATCTAGCATCATCCCTCTTTAATTAAATAAATCAAATCTTTATTTAATTAAGTTTTTAATCATTTTCCTCTCATTTTGATTTAAATCAATCGTGAAATCTAAGTCAAAATGGTCAAATTGCCTAATCTCTCACTAAATTGATCAAATCTTGATTAATTTAATCTCAATCACTAAAATCCTCTAGAGAATGCAACTTGCACAATAAATCAATTACTTTGATTTATTTAATTTTCTATTTTCTCTCAACATGGAATAAAAGAGGAATATTTCTTCAAATTTTAATTCAAAATCCAAGTGGATGGGTACTTCCAACAAGGCATTTAAGGCCTCTTACATGTCTTTGGCCTTGAGCCAAGTGATATTAACTCCATGTTCTTCTCCCTCCAACATTTCAAATTCAAATTTGAAATTTGAATCTTGTAGAATTTATCATGCACATTGACCAAAATGTGCTCATTCCTCCACCAATCACATGTGAACAAGTGGTCTTCTCTCACTGGTTGGTCTTTTGTCCCACATTCACTCAAATACTTCCATATTCCATTCTTCAAATCTATAAATGAGAGACTCTTCCTCTCATTCTAAAATCCACAATCTGAGTAAACATACTATACTCAACTTCATCCTCAAGCATAGTCATTTTCATGTCTCTTTATCAAATTCTTAGCTAGGTTATGCAGGAATTCAATCAAGGTGGAACAAATCATCGTCAAGATTACAAAGGATTTGAGAAAGGGTCAATTTCGACACATCAATTGACACTAACTCCCCCATGGGATCAAGATTTTACATTTGGTTAATTTAGGATTTCGTTTTTTTTTATGTCTTGTTCTTCATTTTTCATATTTTGAACATAGTAAATGGATTTCATGGGCAATCCTTCTTTTATCTTGCATATGAAACTAACTATGTATTTTTTTGTTGTTTTTATGCAGGTATAAGATTGGGGTTCGCAGTTATATACAATATTTTCCAATAAAACCTAAGTTTGAACCAAAATAAATAAATTTAGATCTTAACTCACTTGCTTAAAATGAAGATGTCAAATTATGGTAGGGAGGTGATTGGAAAAAGAATGGAGATGGAGAAGGGGAAGTATCAAGAGAAGGTGTATAAGATGAAGGATCGGGTGAAATTGGAGAAGGCAAAGTTGGAGGTGGAGAATGCGGACTAGGAAGCGGAGAAGGCAAATGTCGAGGTGTTGATTTGTAATGGAGGCCATAAGGAGGAGGAGGGGGGTGGTAAAATATAATAGAGTAGAATTTCATAGTGGAATTATTTGTGCTTATCCTTGAAAATAACCTAGCGAACAATGATAAAAATGAAAAAATAAATACAAACTTACAACCCATAACTATAAACAAAACAAGCAACCATCAAAATACACGAAGAAAAAAAAACCTACCCATGGACAACAGAGCCTGAAAAAAAAGTTAGACAGTATGAAGGAGCTCGATGAATACTTCATATATAGGAAAGAGAATCTTGTGATTCATGAAACTATAAAACACTCACAATCAATGATCTCCCATAATGAAGAAGCTCTAATGCCGATGAAGTATTCCTAGAAACAAAAGATGATCCAATGGGATGATCCCACAAAGCTGGTTTACAATTTCTGAGAGGACCTGATTTTTGCTGAAATCACATGTTTTTAGAAAATATAATGATTTAAGCCTTTAAAATTTCCATTTTAAGGATTCCAATTGAAGAGGGTTTGATCAAACCCCCTTGGATAGAACCTCGCTAGTTTTAAACCATACTTATAAATGAGTCTCTTTTACACCTATCAAAATGCTGATAAAAAATCACTTTTGATTTACCTTTTGGGGGATCAATTGAATTCATTTATAATTTATTTCAAATGATTATGGTAGTCCTCAAAATGAGCTATCCCATGAATATAATATTAATATGTTTTGGTTTGATTATGTATGTGTCTTTTTAGTTTTATTAAACATAGGTGTTTCACCAAAAATCAAGCTCTCTGTTTTGCACATGTGGGAAAATAGAAAATTATCAAAATAATTTTCTTAAAAATATTTTCATGCTGGGTATTGATGTCCTTGATCCATTAAAAAAAAAAATTGAATTTCAATACATACAGAAAAAGTTATGTTGTATATAGTATGCCTATGTCTGAATTGCAATTGATTTGACTTTGAAACTCTATTAAGGAAACAATATTCAATAAAAAACTATGAGACCAAATGAAAGTGATAGATATCATATTTACAAATATAAATTCAAAAAAAATAGAATTTTATCCTTCTTACAAAAAAAATTATGTTGTATATGGTGAGTGTCACTTTTTAAAAATGTTGTTTTTTGAAAAAAATAGTTTTCGTGGGAGATGGAATCAGAAGTGTAATCTTATTCCAAATTTTTAGAAAAAAATATTTTTAGAATCTAGAGACAAAATGTGATGAGACTCTAGTTTACATCATCTTCAAATTCCTCATGGTTTGGCTGCTATAGGTGCCCGAATGTGAAGATTTAGTTAAAAATAATAATTTCAGTGTCCAGTTTGGTCAAAAATTGTAAACCACTATTGTGGGATCACCCAATGCCTACAAAAAACACCTCCCCTTATGAAGAAACAAGTCCACTGAATGATGTAGAAGCCACTCCATGTCCTATTGAAAGGAGGAGGAAGGAAGCTTCCAAATAGAAGACTTTTAAGAGTGAGGAAGATTCTCTAAGAATGAATAATCAACCACATAATCATGATCAAACACAACCAGGAAATGTGATAAATCAAGTTAAGGAGAAAAATCATCAATATCAATATCCAAAGAATATGTAGATGTATCAATAACCATGCTAGAACTGCCATCAAAGAGGAGAGAAATCCCCTAAAATATGTCTTCCAAATCTACAAGATGATACTTTACAAACAAGTCTAAAATACCTACCAAATACTCATCCAATAAAGCAAGATCTGAAAAACTATGATCAACCTGCTGAAGAGTAGGACTCAAATATAAGTAAGAAGGATGAAGGGGAAGGAATATTAACACTTGTCTCAAGAACACTAAGATTCAAATGACCAAAATTCTCCTCACAAACATGATTCACCCTTGATGGAAGTCTATGAAAATTAGTGAAAGGAATATCATCATCACAAACAAAATGAGAAAAAAAATACAAGCGAGATGCATGATCCACAACATGTGTAACAATGATATCTCTAGTCTCTATGTCTCTAATGTATAAATGATCAAGAGTGAACTCAATTGTCTTACCTTGTGCACCATGAGAAATTTGTTAAACTAAAAGGAGATTAGTGGTCAAGGAGGGTACAAAAATAAAATCATTGAAACATCCTTCACCCATATCAATAGAAAATTTCCGACAAGCCTTCATCTATGTATTGTTACCCATAAAAATATTAGATGAACTAAAAGTTTCAAAAGAAGAGAACATATCCAAATAAGATTCCATATGATGGGATGCTCTTGAACCAAGAAGCCATCTCCCATTTTTAGGAATAGTAGAGTCCAAGAGTGTTTTACCTTTCATCCCATTAGAAAATCATGCATTCCCTAACTGTGTAGATGAAGATACTACCAAATGTGACACGAAAGAAATAGAAGGAGAAGAAGACTCTGATGAGGATAGCATGATGTTGTTTTTCTAAAGAAGGTGAGTAAGCTCATCGATCTTCTTAGTATAACATCTTTAAGTTTTAGCCAAGATTTGCAAATAAAAAACAATATAAAATTCTAGAAAGAATGAGCACACAAAAATCCAAATTGACATTCAAGAGATAATGAAAAAGTACAATGACCCTTGCATATATAGGAAAGGATAATGAGGTGACAAGGAGACAACCTACTACAACTAACCCTCTATGAGATCAACACATGGTGCAAATGTGGAGAGTGTTGGACAAAAGTCTCCAACCTCCCATAAGGTGATGAGAGAATATCTCCAACCTCTATTGAGGTTGAGTGTCAAAATGACTAACCTCATGTGAGCACATGTGGTGAGACAAAAAGGTTTCTAACCTAAAAAGTGAACTTAACCTTTAATGTCAAGGTTAAGTTAGCCACTAAGTGTAACTTAAGCCTAGGTGTGGGTTAGGATAAACCCAACACACTAACACCCACCTTAAGTGATACTTACGGAGTAGCAATACAAATATGATAATGGGTCCCGACTACTAGGCCATGTTAGATATGCATTAAAAAATATATTTCTCAAAAAGAAGAGAAAATGAGAAAACCGAGTGGGAACAAAAATCATCTCCAAAAGAGAAATGATGCATGAAATAAATGTACAAGTGAACAAGAAGAGTGATAGATGGAGGATTAAGAACCCCCTAAGGACTAATTCTAAGAGATAAGTACATGGAAATTCCCCCCCATAGGAGAGAGAAGAGAGAAAGTCATGTGATGCCCCCAAAAATTATGAAGTAATGAACTCCATGCGAGGAAAAGCTTCTTCCCAAAATTGATAAAAGAAGAGAAACCATTGAATCTCCCCTCAAAATACCTCTTGTAGTGTCGATAGATGCTTGAGATTGGATGATGAAGATAATTGATAAATGCTAAACAATGTTTCCCCTCTTAGGAAGAAAGGGAACCACAAAAGTGTGCAAAGAATCTTCCCATTCTGGATAAAAACATACAAGAAGAAGTATGAAGGTCTCTAAATTATGCACATGATTTCTTCAAATAATTCTCAATGATCTTGAACCCAATGTTGTCGTGTGATGAAGATTCAGTATTAGGGACCAAAGATGTAAGGTGAACGGTAATCCGATGTGAATCTAATACTTTTGCAAAAGGTGTCAAAATGGATGATGATGAAGTCTGATATGTAGACTCATATGTAACTACAAAATCAGCCATGATATAAGCTGAAATAGGAAAGGCATGAACAAGTATATATGAAGATGATGGTGATGCAACTTCATCAAAGCTAACATCAAATAGAAGATGAATATCCTCATGACATGATCCAAATCTGTAATGTAGGATTCTACAAACAATGAAGCAATTTTTGGTAGATATGCATCCCAATGTGGCAGATTTGGAACAACAATGACAATGTTTTGATGCAAGGAAAAACTGAAAGCCATCCTGAATGAAATGTCATGTGGTGATTTTGAAGTCTTACAAAATATTGAAAAGACAATGTAAGAGAAATGAGGACATAGTGCATCACCATGTTCAGTTCTCCCACAATAAGTAAACTTGACTTTGAAACATGTAGACATGGTAAAATGTGCAAAAGATGAAATGAAAAAAGCCCCCCTGAAACTGTTGAAAGAGAGATACCCCTAGATTTTGGCACTTTATAACTTAGTGAATTTTACAAAATAAATTTGACCAATGCATGGAAAATGAAAAACCATTCAATTTTGCAAAAAAAAAGTTCTCCATTTTGATCTACCAAGCAAAAGTAATTAAACAGTTAATTTTCAGCAAAAATGATCTAATTTAATTAACTATCTCAAAGGTGAATATGCCCTTCCAGCCATTTGTTGGAATCAGGGTGAAAAAAAGAATATAAAAGGTTTGATCATGAGGGGGAATTCACCTCCTGCCAACCTGAGTCTCACCCTTTGTCTTTGATAATTGATTAATATATTAACTTTATATGTTTATTTTATATGTTTGCAAGTAAATGCAAACATTATATGTCAACTTTATATGTTAACAAAGTGGATGAACTTCTGGTCATTTGGTACTAAATGTTGATGGAGAGAAAGGAGTCAAAATTGGACTATATAAAATTATTACAAATGAGTCGTTTGAAGAAGGGCAACCTAGTCAAGGGTCAATGAGCACATTGAGGACCAATGGCAAAGGCTTGAGAGAGTGATGTATGGCCAATTCAAGGCTTGAAGTGGTTGATTGAAGACCTGAATTTCGGCTTGTGAGGTTGTTTGGATAAAACTTCCGCTGATTGAATGTTGAGGAGCCATTGAGAACACCATTGAAGCAGGAGTAAGAAGATCCTTGGCAGCGTTCAAATGAACCATTAACCAGTACTGTAGAATTGAATGGGAGTCGTACATAGATTTTGAAGTGCAGAATGAAGAGTGAATACGACCATGCCCTTGGTGGCTAGTTCCTGCCTCTCCCATGGTGAAAACACTTAGGCCCACTCCTTGAAATGAAGTATTTCCTCTATGAGGCCATGCTGAGGAGACAATTAGCAATTTCGGCCTGTTGACGCAAAAATGAAAACGCTTGCCTTGATAAATCAAAGGGCTTCATAACTTTTGAGAGATTTATGTATTGAAGCCCACTGAAGTGGTAAATTACCAGAAGCTAGGAAGACCTAGACACTTAAATTTTGGTTAGAATCTCTTCCAGTCAGGATGCAAGAGTTATTAAAGCTAGGTGGCCTTCATGATAGGCCTACAGCCTTCACAATAATTTCATGAACCATCTAAACATGCCTAATACTTTGTGTGACTGTGTCGGCCTTCTGCAGGCTATCAAAATATTTCAAGAGCCTAAAGGCTTCCTTCTTAACGTATACAGAGGTCAGCCAATACACCTAACATACAAAACGAACCTCCTTGCACCTCGGACATGCCTTTCACCAACAAAGTGCAAAGAGACGAATATGGATCTTGCAAAATATTAATTTTACCCAAATTGGGTAGATGGGCAGAGGGTTGAAAGGCCCTTTACTAATTTTTATTTTATTTTTTACAACTTTTCTATACAAATTGATTTTACTATAGGCACCTAATTGCAAAACAAAAAGCATCGAAAATTTAACCTTGAAATGGCTTAGTGCTTGATTTTTCTCAAAACGAGAAGCATTTCACTTGCATGGCTTTGACAGCATGTAATTTTTAACCAAGATCTGCAAACAAAAAAACAACATAAAATTCTACAAAGCATGGGCACACAAAAAACCAAATTGATATTCAAGAGATAATGAAAAAGTACAACAAGCCTTGCATATAAAGACAAGGATAATGAGTTGAGAAGGAGACAACCTACTACGACTAACACTCTATGAGATCAACATATGGTGAAAATCTGGAGAGTGTTAGAGAAATGTCTCCAACCTCCCATAAGGTGAGGAGAGTATATCTCCAACCTCTATTGAGGTTGAGTGTCAACATGAATAACCTCATGTGAGCAGCTGTGGTGAGATAAAAAATTTTGTACCTCAAAAGTGAACTTAATCTTTAATGTTAAGCTTACATTAGCCACTAAGTGTGACTTAAGCCTAGGTGTGGGTTAGGATAAACCCAACACACTAACAACATCTATGCTCATCATGTCCAGATTTCCTGCAGTAAGCACATTTGATCTTCTTCGTTTGTGATGGTTCCTCTTTAGAAGAGGTCTAGGTGTCAGGAGTAGGCTATTAAGGAGCATCCTAAACCTCTTCTTTAAATTTAGAATCATTACTCTACTTCTTGTCCTTGCTAGTTGATTCCTTAGGATCTTTTGCAAGAAGCGCCTGAGACTTCATAAGTGTCAATGTGCCCATTTGTAACAACTTTGCTTGTTCCCTTGTGAGTTGCACTATAAAACCATCAAGACAAGCGATTTTGTGTGTGTGAACCCTAGTTTTATACCTGCATAGACATGACAAACAAACACATTATTATATCTATATTCAAGATAAAAAAAAAAGTATTCCCCATGAAATTCATTTAAAAATACTTAAAATAGAAAATGAAGAACAAAACATGTAAATATAAATGAAATCCTAATTAAACATACAAACTCTTGATCCAATGGGGGAGTTGGTGCCAATTGGTGTGTTGAAATTAGCACTTTCTCAGCTCTTTTGTAAGATTTGTGATTTGATGTGTGATTGATCCACTTTGTTGATGAAGAACAAGATGAGTTCTTGAGAAAACCTGTAATAATCTAGCTAAGATCTTACACTAAGGATGAAGTTGAGTAGAGTAAGTTTACTCAAGTTGTGGATTTTAGAATGAGAGGAAGAGTCTCTCATTTATATATTTTAAATTGGAAGAATGAATAATATTTGAGCAATGTGTGACAAAAGACCAACCAATGAGAGAAGGCCACTTGTTTACATGTGATTGGAGGAGTGAGCACATTTTAGTCAATGTGCATGATAAATGCTATGAGAATCCAATTTGAAATTTGAATGTGACATGTTGGAGGGAGGAAGAAATGGAGTTAATGTCACTTGGCTCAAGGCACAAGGACATGTAAGGCATTAAACGCCTTGTGTGAAGGACCAAGCCCACTTGAATTTCAATTAAAATTTGAAGGAATATTCCCCTTTTATTTCATGTGAGGGAAAATAGGAAAATTATTAAATCAAAGTAATTGATTTATTGTGCAATTTGAATTCTCTAGAGGATGTGACATAGATTAATATTAAATTAATCAAAGCTTAATTAATTTAATGAGGAATTAGGAGATGTGACAACTTTGACTTGAATTTATGAGGTAATTTAAATCAAGAATTGTGAAGAAAGATTTAATTAAATAAATGATTTGATTTATTTAACAAAAGGGGATGATGTTAGATTAAATCAAATAATGTTTAATTTATTTAATTTATTACAGGACTTTAGAGACTTGATTTAAATAAAATGAATTATTTAAATAAACAGAGATATAAAGTTAATTAAATTAAATTGATTAATTTAATCAATAAAGGAGAAAGACTTAATCAAATAAATAAGGATTTATTTAATTAAGAGACGGAAGGTGATGATAAGATGAGAGTATGATTCAGGAAGAAATGGTGTTAGTAAATCAATATCCAGTGTGTTAGATTGAATTGTATATTTTCCATGTTTACAATGTGCACTACCTAGAGCATGCATGGTAGCATAAAATGTAGAAAAAAATACATAATAATCAATACCTAACTTAGATAGATTAGATAGAATAAATTGCTCATCATCCTCTTAAACCCCACATTCAGACAACTGCAAGCTAAGAGAATTAAGCTTTGTGAAAAAGTCCTAGATATTATCAAAATGATGGGATCTAGATTTATTAGTTCATTCTCCAAATAAAATTTTCTCATCTTATCTGTCTTACCAAAAATATTTTATAAGGTGGTCCAAATATCTTTAGGATGCTTACAAGATAACACATGATATCTCATATCAGGAGAAATTGAAATAATGAGAGTATCAAGAGCTTCATCTCTTTGGTCAAACCATTTCCTTTTTTCTACAACACTAGTGGGTTTAGGATCTTGGTAAAAAAAATCATTTGTAACTTCAACTTTAACAACAAAATCTCCATATTAGATTTCCATTTAAGACAATTTTTTGTAGTTAGAAGTTCTACTTTAGGAAAATCCATGATGAAATGAGACAATGCAACAAACATCCCTCACAATGTAAACAATCAACCCCTTTGTTCAAAAGAATTGAGAAAAACCAATATAAAACTTCAACAGAGTGGTATGACCTCTGCTAGGGTTTTTTGTTTGATGTGGTCATCCTTGGCCCCTCTTGCATCATATTGCACCTATTGAGAAGGAAAATTCCTCCCTCATTGAGTATGGCCACATTTACTACAGTTTTAGGGGTTTATTATTCCTTCAACTGGCTCTAACCCAAAAAATCATGTTGGTGTTAATGGTTCCTTGGTGCAGTTCAATGGATCCTCCTTCGAAAAAACATCTTCAATTTTTTATTCTAAAAGTCTTTCACGAGGTAAGAATTTTCATACCCTAGCTGATGTGATTTTTCTTTTACCATATTTTGATTCTTCTTTCCAATGGCTTGAACAACACACCCTTGTGGGTTATTTTGTTGGCAATACTCCCCCTAAAAGTGTGTTGAAAGAATGGGTCAACAAGGCTTGGGTCCCTCATGGGGTTCGCCTTGATATGGTCCAAAACATGACCAAGGGTTTTTTTATGTTCCACTTTGTGAAAGTTAATCATGTCCAGGATATTTTAGGCCATGGCCCCTGGTATTCTAGGTCATCCTTGTTGGATTTTTAAGAATGGACCCAGGATTTTGCTGTCTCAGATGACACCAAAATGCTGGTTCTGATCTGGATTGAGTTCCTTGGTATTCCTTTTCCTTGTGTGCCCTTTCTGAATCACATTGATTCCTCTTTGGGGAGGGTTGTTTGTATAGAACCAGATAGGTTTTTCCAAGCTTGACCCCAAAAGCAAGTCTGTGTGGAGGTGGACATTCAAATAGGAGCTATTAGCCACACCTATAAATTCATGTATTTAAAATTTCCTAACACATGGTATCAGTGCCAGACAACTGACCACAAGATCAAAGAATGCCCTTTGGCAGTGCCTTGTACACCATCCTTGTCACGAGATGTTGAAAAGCCTCGTTAGATAGAGCCTTCCGCTAAGGCTGAAATAAATTAGACCACAGTTACAAATTGGAAAAATAAGTCAACTAGTTTTGGGTTAGCCCACAAGGCTTGTAAACCACCCAGAGTTGTTTCAAAGCCTTTAGAGAAGGGCACAGACACTCCTTGTGGAGCTGCTACTATTTCAGTGCAACCGAGGTCAAAGGAAAACCCTCAACTTGCGGTTGTTATGTATGCTCAGCTGAATATCCCTCCCACAAAAGGAGCTCAATGATGGTCTTGCAATCTGTCTCCACCACCTAAAGAAGGATAATTTTTTTCCAGAAAAGAGGAGGTTTTCACCCTCTATTCATCTTTGTTCAGTTACACATGATTTCTTGAAGAATAGTTTCTCTTCCTTGGTTGAGGAGGAACTAGGTTTCAAAAGCATGGAAGATTTTCATCCATGAATTTCATATAATGAAATGTTTGATGTCTAACTGACATCTCCAGAAATTACTCTGTTAGAGCTACCTTATAGAAATAATTAGGTATTGAAGTGTGTTGTCTCCAAGAAGTTAACATTTCTGGGTTTTTTCTTGCCTCGACTTGCCATTTTATTTGGCCAGCTAGTACTATATTTTTCAGTTTGCATGAATTTGGGCATGGAAAATTAGTCACTCTTTTGTATCTATGCTTGCATTCTTGTGTTGTGGATCATGGGACTAATCCTTCTCAACAAATAGTTTGGATTCTCCTTAACATTGATAATCATTCCTTGATGATTATTAATGTTTATGCTTCTAATGATGTTGCGGAGCTCTCTTTGCTTTGGTGTTGGATTGTTGATTCCTTACTAGTTGTCATTTGGTTACTCTATGAGGATTTTAATATGGTCAAGGTGGAATATGACAAGGATGACACCTTTCCCTTCCATTGGCAAGTTTGTGAATGGGAGGTGTGGTTTAACATGCATAATAAATTGGGTCTTTTTGATCCCAATATTGGTTGTCGTCATTCTCATTTTATTTGGCACACTTGGTGTAATTACAAGGCTGATTCTGATAGAGTATTTAAACACCTTGATCATGTCATGATCTTGGATCGATTTCTTTTTTATTTTTCAAGATTTTCCTTGCCAGTGAAGCTGTTAGTGGATGTGACTCTTTCTAATCACTTCCAAATTTCTTTTTGTATTCAATGGGTGTCTTGTCAGCCTCACACATATAAAACTAAATTATTTTGGAGCACATATTTTCTCTACCATAAGCCCACTCTATCCCAGATTTGTCGAGTGTGGAATTTGGAGTGCAGACCAGTTGGCCAAACATGTTGGATTAAATTTTGGAATGAAGCTATCACTCGTACTGCTTCATTTTCACACATTTATGGGCATCAACTGGCCATTTTCATCAGTGTTTCTATGAGGAAACCACTATTGACTTGTGTTTAACTATGGAGGCTTTCACGACCGACCCTTTTTCTTTGTCACATCAAGTCAAGGTGGAAGAATGAAGACACAAAAAGAAAGTGGATAATAATTACAGTACCAAAGGAGCACAAATATCAAAGGTCAACTGCATTGGCATAAGATCGGTGATCATGACTGCAAATAATATTTTTGGCACTTTGTTCTAGACACTCTTCCCTAGGAATCAAAAATATTAAGGATGACACTCAGGAGCTCTCTAAGCTCCCTAACATTCTCCAAGCTTTTGTGAGACATTATGAGAAGTTTTTCACTGCATAGGACTCCATGCTTGTGTGACAACAAGCCCTTAATGACTACCTTGTTTTTGTGCCACATAGGATTTCTTCATCCCAAAAAAAAATTTGTGATCAATCATTGACAATTGTTGATCTCAAGGAAGCTATTTTTTCTATGGCTAATGAAAAGGACCCTGAAATTGATGGCTTCCCTTCTGAATTCTCGAAAGCCTTTTGGCACTATGTTGGGCATGATCTACATTAGGTTTATCTTGAGGATTTTCAAACCAACCCTCTAGGAAATTTAATAAACAAGTGCAATGTAAATTTTATACCTAAGCTTGGGGATCCGGATGACATATGTAATTGGAGGCCCATCACGCTTCTCAATGTCTCTTACAAAATCATTGCCAAGACTGTGGCTCTTAAAATCCACCATCTCTTGCCTTAGATTGTGTGCCTAGAGAAAACTGGTTTCATCAAATCTCGGTTCATTTTGGGTAATATTAATGTTGTTTGGTAAGCTATGGAGTGGGCTAGATGGTGAAATAAAAAAGTTGTGCTCATTAAAATTGAGTTGCCAAAGTCTATGACCACATTGAATCGCCTTTCATTCTTTCGATGTTGCAATCTTTGGGGTTTGGGCCCAATTTCATTTAGTCTATCGTATGCTTTTTTTTTATGCCTCAACTTGCATAACCATTAATGGCTGCCAATCTTCTATTTTTCGCCTTTTTCGCTCAATCTAAAAGTGGTGTCCTCTCGCCCCCTCTTTGTATGTGCTTGTGGCTAAGGGATTTGGCTACCTTTTGGCCCATGCTATTTCTTAGTAGTGTGTCATAGGAATTCTTCTCCCCCAACTCTCAGGTGCAGTTTCTTAATGGACACTTTGCGGATGACTCCTTTCTCACTCTATTGGAGGAAGAAGAATCGATCACTGTTGCCCTTGATTGTCTTAATACTTTATGTTTGGCCTTTGACTCTACCATCCAATGGCACAAGACCTTATGTTATAGGAAATTTGTATTACCCACTCCTGCGTGGCTTTAAAACTATAATTGGAATAGGATTGAGAAGAGAGAGAAATTTCATTTTTTTGGCATCCCTTTCGCTTTCAAAGCCTCTCCTAGGGAGCTTTTCCAAGTTGTGCTCTCCAGAACTGAGCAGAAGTTTTCTTACTAGATTACCAAGCCTCTTTCTCTAGCTGGAAATTATAGTTGTGCTATTAATTTTTGGCGGCCACTCATGTTTAGTACTCTTCGTGTTGGGCTCCCTCCAAAGCTGCCTATTGTAGGCTTGAAACATTTCTCTAGGATTTTGTATGGGCCTCCTTTGAAACCCATAAGGGTTTCCAGTTTATTGCATGGAAGCTTTGTTGCCTCCCCAAAGATTCTGGAGGTCTTGGGCTTCTATCCACTCAATGGCAAGGAACTGCTCTTTGTGTCAAGTGTATTATCTAGGCCCTCACCCGAGATGAAGCCTAGAAGATTCTCCTTAGGCATTATATTCATTCTAAATTTCATGTTCATAGACCCACCTAGAAAGGAATAGGCTTCCAAACCCTCTTGGTTATGAAGGAGCATGTTCAAATTGTTGACACTTTTGTGGCGAAAAACATTTGGCGTGCCTGAGAGGCTATTAAGTTTTGGCTCTGATGGTCCAGTGCTAGATTTTGTGATGGGCTTTCTCTCAATCAGCAGAATATTTGATGGTCTCCTCTTCTTCGGCAAAATGGTCCACCTTTGGCTAATTCACCTTGGCTTAAAGTACTCATATTTCACAAAAAGGGCATTTAAAACTTGGAACAGGTCTTTCAGCGACCCACTATGTGCATTATGAAGTGGGATATTTTTAAGGCCAAGTACAAACTTCAATACCAGGACCATGCTACCTTTGATGGTCTAGGGAAATTCATTCGAGCAGAAATGCTTCGTAAATTAGGAATTTGTCAGAACAAACCTTGATGGAAAGACTGGAAGTGGTTTTTAGATACTCCTCTCAAGACCTACAAGTCGTGGCTTGGTTACAAGTGGATTTCAACCCATTTTCCTATGATCAATAGTTTGAACCAAAAGTGGCTTCTTCACTCCTCTGCTAATGTTTGGTGAAAGAGATTCTCTCCCACTTGGTCTGCAAGTGTTAATCCGAAGCTGGCGCACGTTTCTTGGTGTATTCTTTTCTAGGGCTTGCTTGTGGGTTATTAGCTTATACACTTGGGGGTCCAGGACCCTCATTGCCCTTTTTTTGGGCAACCTGAAAGCTTTAAGCATCTTTTCTGGTTTTTTCCCAAAGCTCAACAACTTTGGACTTGGATTTACGACTTCTTTTAGCCCTTTTAGTCGAAACATTTTTCTTGGCATATGGTTCTGTTGGGTGATCTGCCTGTGATCCCTGCTAAGTTCACCCAACTTTGGTACACTTTCAGGGTGGAAATCCTCTTCAACATCTATAAAGAAAAAAATTCTTGCATATTTTATCATTCTCAAATGGATATTAACGTTTCTCTCTATGCTAAAAGAGGGTATGTGTAGGATCATCGCGGAAAAAACAAGTCCTTAAGTGGCAATGAAAATTCAGAAAATCAGAATTGGGCAACTTGAAATGAAAAATTGAACAAGTTATTTATATTATTTCAAAAATATGTAAGAATAGAATTTGTGGAAAATTGAATGTAGTTTCTAAAATATTAGGTTAATTTTTATAAAAAATAAATCTATTTGGTGAAAATTTGAAATTTCAATGCAATAGTACTAAAATTTCAGGGAAAAAATAAAAAGTAGGTGTCTGTCTGACTATCCTAACCATAATAAAATCATAATATTTTTTTATAAAATTATAGATATAAGTAGAGGAATCATGTCTGGATGTGATGCATATATTTTTGTAATTTCTTTTCAAATAAATAATTAATTATGAATTTGTTATTACAAATTTTTAAAATATTAAAACTCGTATGTCTGACCACCTTAACTTGGTCAAAACTTAATGGGATTCATTTTTTTTTTTTAATCCTATAATATGCGAAGCATATAATGTGACACATGTTTTGAATTCAAAAAGTGTGATATCGTTTGAAAGCTATAGATGTTTTTCTATTAGACTATCAATCAGGACTTTAGTCATAATTCTAAAAAAAATTTAAAAAATTATTATTTATTAGATTCTAAAGAAAATATAATTTATACTGGTAGAAAGTTGAGAAGCTCCTTTACAAACCCTTTTCGTTTTATCAATTTTAGGTAAAATAAATGTCATCAGCCACATGGGCGAAGTCTGGAAAAACAAGGTAAGTTGTTAAACTCGTTTTACATGTTGACTTTAGGATTGGCAGGTCCGAACCAAATCCTGAGCCTAATACCAAGGCATTAAATTTTGTGTCAGAATATCGGATATCCGATTCAAATGGGATATCCGATTTGAATCCAATATCGGATTTGAATTCAATATATGATATCTTTAAGATCAGTTTTAAAACAATTTATACAATCTTTAATATATTATTTAAAAATACAATTAAGTTTATAATTTAATATATATATAATATCCAATAAAGTATATAATGTAATATATTTAATATACAATTTATGGTAATCTCTTACCAAATCATGTATTTAATATATAATATATTATTAAATGTATAATATTTAAATATTATTTCAATATTTTAGTTAATCTATAGATATTTTAATATTATTTCAATATTTTAGTTAATCCATAAATAATTAAATATATATATTACCAATTTATAAAATATTTAAGTATTATCTCTTTCCCTCTCGCTCTCTCCACCTCTATCTCTCTTAAGTCTCTCACTCAATCACTCCTCTCTCTCTCTCTCTCTCTCTCTCTC
>CM021105.1:616399197-616671087 GCA_007115665.2 Sequoiadendron giganteum | reverse complement strand
CTCTCCCTCCCCCTCTCCCTCTCCCTCTCCCTCTCTCTCTCACTCTCCCTCTCCCTTTGGTCTATGTGTGTACAAATCGGATATCTGATTTGTGAAACTCCATTGTGTAGAGGTTAAATCTAACCATTGGAGAACATGTTTTATAAATCGGATATCTGATTTGTGGGCCATAGAAAAACCTCAAGTGGGTCATTTTTGTGCATTCCAACAGACCCTGCATTCTATTTGCAGCACTTTGCAGGTGAAAAACGTGTGGTTTCAGATAGGAAGAGACAAAGATAAACTTTTAGGAGATTCTTGTACTCAAATTTGTCATACATATTGATTTTTAGCATCTTTTATTTGGTATAATGGGGAGCAGCAGTCATTGGAAGCAAAAACATAAGAGAAAGCTGACAAAAGAATAAATTGAAGGATATAAAAAAACAAATAGAGAAGGTCATAGAAAGAAAAGACAAGGTATGTTAAAAATTGGTGAACCTGAGCCCAATGGTCTTTCAAGTGAAGAAGAAATTGAATATGTCCAAGGTGAAAATGTAGAACATGATATTGAAATTGGGAATGAAAATGTTCAAATTGATATTGAAAATTTTCAAGGTGAAAATGTTGGAATTGAAGATGTTGAACATGATATTGAAATTGGGAATGAAAATTTTGAAATTGATAATGAAAATGTTGGAATTCAAGATGTTGAACATGATATTGAAATTGGGAATGAAAATATTGAAATTGATAATGAAAATGTTGGAATTGAAGATGTTGAACATGATATTGAAATTGGGAATGAAATTGTTCAAATTGATATTGAAAATGTTCAAGGTGAAAATGTTGGAAATGAAGATGTTGAACATAATATTTAAGCAAGTGTAAATTATGTTTCACCAGATTACATGAGAAATGAAGAACCTTGTGTGGAAGAAAGAGGTATTCCAAATTCAAGACCTTCAAGGACCCCTAAATGGTTAGTTGAAATTGATGATAACATTATAAACAATTTTGAAGGCAAGAGGTCAAAACGAACTATTCGGTTGTGGGCTAGAATAATTTTCAACCAATATTTTAGTGATAAGACATTGACCGAGCAATGCCAACTTTTTGTACAATTGCTAAAGATGCAAAAGATGAGACCTTTGCTAGCCAAATTGAAGAATCGTCTGAACAAGAGGACCGAAAAAAAATCTATTATTGTCAAAAATCTTTTTAATGCTCTCAAGTCTATTGGAAAAAATAACAAGGAAAAAAATAAGAGAGCTACTCGAAGAGTCATTACCACATCCATAGTAAGCCATCAATTGAAAAAGGCTCGCTTTATGAGACAAACTTGTATTGATTTTGACTTAAATCATAAAACTTTGGATAGGGCACTTGCAAGAAGAGAAAGAATAGATGATCCTCTTCAAAATGATACATGGGATTTTTCCGAAAGGCTTACACGTGTTGATAAGAAGCTAACCGATAATGTAAAGCAAGAAATTTAGCAATTTTGGCATGATAACTCTAGAGTATCACCCAATGCAAAGGATGTTTTAAAGTTAAGAATTGGCAGTCGAGACCGTACACCGCATCCTAAACATTTCTTGGAATCAAGAAAAACAATGTTGTTCAACAAATTTAATCAAACACATTAAAATATGGAAATCTTAGAAAGAACTTTTGAAGATTTGAAGCCATTCTATTGTGTGCCTCTTAAGATTTGTAATATTTGTTGTTGTAAATACCATGTGGAGTTTTCAATGTACCATGAACTATTATGCTATATCCTTTCTAATTTGCATACTAATGAAATGTTGTAGGAGTGTGGTGCAATGCATCTTCTGAAATCATCAAGGGACTTGCTAGATCTATTTTTATGTTTTAGGGATGATGGTTCCTTTTTCTATAGAAATCATTGTTTAAATGTGAGGTGCTCACAATGTGGTGGCTTGTCAAATTTTGTTCAATGTTTTCATGAGGGTTCGAAATATGAATTTGGAAAGAATCTTGTTGAGAAAAAGAGATATGAGATAGTAAAATCTACTTTACAGAGTGGAGGTGAAGGTTCTAGATGTGAGTTGGTTACAAAAGAATGCAGTGTTGCTGATTTTATTTTAGATTTTAAGGACAATATTTTCTACAAATATGCAAGGCATAGTCATAGGTCTCAGTGGTGGGATCAACAATTCAAGATATGTAAGGACTCTTTTCCGATTGGCACTATTATATCAGTGGTTTATTTTACTGAAAACTACACATTACAACCACAAAACGAGGTACAATCTTAGTATTACAATTCCATTCAAATTGCTATTTTTTTCCACATAACGTTTAGACATGCACCTAATAGTATAGAGGAGGATTGAAAGATAATCAGAGAGTATCAATTTTGTATGAGTGATGATAGATCTCACTCGTCCAAGTATGTCCAACATTGTTTGAAGAATTTTTTTGAGTTCTTGCAGGAGCATGATATAGCACTGGGCCAACATCTCATTTGGTTAGATAACTGTACAGGTCAATTCAAGAGTGCTCGTATCTTTTATTGGTTGAGTAGAATGCATGTAGAGAGGGGTGTACCTAATATTTTGAGTTTTTTTGAAGTTGGGCATGGGAAATGGGAGCATGATGGAGTAGGTGCATATGTAAAAAGATCTCTAGTTAAGGAGAAATTGAAGATTTCGGGAGCAAAATTCAGTGATGCACATTCTATTGTTGATTGGTGTAGTTCAACATTGTCACAGGGAGGGACACTTGATTCAATAGTACACAGATTCTTTTGGTTGGTTGAGGAGGGTACAATGGGAGGCAGATTGTATTGTCATACAATCAAAGATTCTTTAAAGATGCATTCATTTTGAAGCTCAGATGCAAGCACATGGACCATTTGGACACGACAGTTGGCTTGTTTTTGTCAGAGCTGTATTCAGTGTGAGTGGGATCAATGCAAGTCAAGTGAGTGGGTGGATACATGGGTTCCACAGTATCTAACTCCTTTATCTCAAACTATATCCATGAAAAATTACATAATGGGAAGTTCACTTGATTACGACCGGATTTCAGATCTACTACATTGAGGACATGTTTTTGTAGTTGTTGCACCACAGGGGAATGAAGACAGATCAGGATATTGGTTGGCTCGATGTGTGCGGGTAAAGCACAAGCTAACACAATCGATGGAAGATGATGATGGGTTCGTGTATCCTACAGGTTTAGTTGTGGTTGCAGGAACTTGGTTGTGAACATACATGATTAGAAAGAATGGCATACCTACATTTGAAGACTATGAGAAACACAAAACCATTCTCATGTATTCACACCTTGTTATAGCAACAAATGTTAAGTTGTTGAAGCATCATGCCAAACCAAAGACAAAACAACTATGGACACTTAGTAATGTTGATCATGAAGCAATATTGGATACTCTTAAGCAAAGAGATGACCCTTCAGGAACACTTGAATAGCATATTCAAGAATGGAAAGTACAATGCTTAAGCCTCTTTTTTGTTGTGACAATATAGATATATCATTTGAAAAATTTTGTGATATTCTTGGCATGATTGATCATGGACCTGCTACAACAATAGCCAACTCCGATCCTTTCAAAGAGGTATGTGACATATTACTTGAATATAGACTGGTTATTCAAAGCATATTTTATAGTTTGCATTACCAATTCATCATCATTTAGTATGTTTAGATTAATATGGATTTGTTAGTCTAGGGATATTTTTTTGTTGTTACAATATATATTTATCATTTGACAATTTTTGCGATATTCCTGGCATGATTTCTCATGGACCTGCTGCAACAATAGGCAACTCTAATCCTTTAAGGGAGGTATGTGACAAATTACAATAATATCGATTGGTTATTCTAAGCATATTTTCTATTGTATGTAGTTTAACTACTACCTTGATGGTTTGTACAGGTGCTTGTCACTCGAAAATGACAACATACTATTCTTGTGGAAGACTATGCCTTGAATGCCTCAAATAAGAAAATTTTGTAAAAATTGAATTTTGAAATGTGAAACAATGTAAAAAGGTCATAACTGTGTATAGGCATAATCTATATCCAGTGATGTTTTTTGAAATATGGTTATATTGTCTGCCATTGTACTTAATCAAGCTACAACCGGATGTTTTCTTCTTGGTTCTTTCCTGTCAGTGTGCTTGGTTGAACCAGGTTTTGTAATATCTCCTATTTATATATAACAAATTACAGTGGCTTGCCACTTTTTCGAAAAACAAAAAAGTAAAAAGTTCATTGTGAATTTCATTTTCCATGTAATTGATTCAAGTTGATTGGGCAAGAGCTAGGATGTATTTGGGTGCAAGAGAGAACCAAACCTAGCATAAACGTACCTATCCGGACATGTTGGAATAGTCTATTGGGTCGTACGAGTTCGAGAATGAAAGTTGCACCACTTTGCAAGTTTACACTGCTTGCATTTGGCAACTTTTCCCTCAACTGAAAACTCATCACCACGGGAAAACACCTTCGACATAGAAAAAACTGAGAGAGGTTATTATAGATGGTCTCAACATGATCCCATATCTTCAAACAAAGATTTTTTAAGAATCACGGTTTTGGAGAAATAGTCTATCAAAGTTTGCTGCCTTTTAGCACTTTGGACTCTTAAGGGAAAACATCGCTCCGATGCAGCTTAGAGTGATTCGACATATTTCGGTGCAAGAGAGAACCATACCTAGCGTAAAATTACCCATATAGATGTGTTGGAACATTCCTTTGGGTCGTATGAGTTCGAGAATAAAAATTGCACCACTTTGCAACTTTACACTGCTCACATTTGACAACTTTTCCCTCAACTAAAAACTAATTACCACGGGAAAATGCCTTCGAGATAGAAAAAATTGAGAGAGGTTATTGTAGATGGTCTCAACACAATCCCATATCCTCAGACGAAGAGTCTGTAAGCATCATGATTTTCGAGAAATATTCCATCGATGTTTGATGTCTTTTAGCACTTTGGACTCTTGAGGGAAAACGTCGCTCTGATGCAGCTCAGAGCGATTCCACATATTTGGGTACAAGAGAGAACCATACCTAGTGTAAAGTACACATCTAGACATTTTGGAATAGTTTGTTGGGTTGTACAAGTTCAAGAATGGAAGTTGCACCACTTTGCAACTTTACACTACTTGCATTTGACAACTTTTCCCTCAACTGAAAACTCATCACCACCGAAAAATGCCTTCGAGATAGCAAAAACTGAGAGAGGTTATTGTAGATGGTCTCAACACAATCCCATATCCTTAGATGAAGAGTCTGTAGGCATCATGGTTTCAGAGAAATATTCTATCAAATTTTGCTGCCTCTTAGCACTTTGGACTCTTAAGGGAAAATGTCGCTCTGATGTAGCTCGTAGCAATTCGGTGTATTTGGGTGCAAGAGAGAACCATACCTAGCATAAAAAGTACCTATCCAGAAATTTTGGAATGGTCCGTTGGGTCGTACGAGTTAAAGACTTAGGGATGTCCTCTTCAGATTACTCTATTCTAAATAGGTTTGCAGATCTACCAATGTTAAATCCAAGTTGATTGACTTTGAGAAAATCGTATCCCAGTAAAAATGATAGAGGTCCCACTTCTTTTTGAATGCAGGAGCACCATCTGACCCTTTATCTCCATTCCTCTTGAAGCATCTTTTCTTTCCTCCTTTTCCTTCCTTCTTCGAGGATTGAGCAGAATACCTCTCGCAACCAACCTTGACTCCCCTTGAATACAGTAAGCCCTCAACCGATTAAACTTGGGAAGTTTTGATCTCACGTCGATTCCTTGAATGTAAGACTCCCAAGATGAAGGAAGACCATTAAGAGCCAACATGGTCAAATATTTGTCATCAATAATATGACCATTTCAACTTAAAGATCAGAGAATACAACTAAAAGCACTCTAAAAATGAAACACATAAGACAATAAACACAACAACAAATTTTCTTACAACTCAGGACCAACTCATGGATGAATTTGATACAATGAATAGTAGCACCTCTCATAGATGCAAAGATACAATCGAATATGCTTCTCCTTGAAATCGGCTTGCTACTGCAAGATGAAGCATTGCTACTCAAGTGCAAATGTTTGCTTGGATTGCAAATTATGCTGAATGAACTTGATTGAGGAAATGAAAAAAAATCACCTCGTATTTATAAAAAAATAAGGTGAATCTTCAAGGAGGCTAGCCTCTCTTGAAAATAATAAATTACAAAATAATATCAAGGAAGTTTGGTGGTGCAGGAGCACCTAGAAAACACTAAGCAATTAGGAAGTCTAGGATGATTTTTTTTTTTTTGATGTGTTACCTTGAAGGTCATGTTGACCATTGAGATAGAATTAGAGGCTTACGAACATTTCTTGATCAGGAGTGATCAAGAGGATAAGGAGTGGAAAGGCTTACTGATTTTTGGAACTCATTTTACTGATGAGATTAGAAACTCATCTTACTAGACATTGGCAAAAAGTGCAAAATGGTACATTTTTGCAAATTTGCCACAAGGTAACTACAATGTCCAACCAAGGGGAGGCATTAATTCTTTTGTTGACCTATATAGGGTGTGCTCGACCTAAGAGGAAGGTTGCAAGCTTTTGCATTATTGGAAATTTATGATTACAAGAGAAGACATTGATAAATTTGTGTAATTTTTCTAATTTTTGCTTTGAATTGTGTGTTAATGGAGTGATCCTGACACTGCGAATTGTGTAGAATTTAGTGCAATTGTCTTCCAAGCATTGTGTGGAACAGTAGGTAGCTAGTTTCTTCGGTTCAAGCATTCTTTTGTAGTTAGTTTGTTTCTTTTGACCATTGAGATAGAGTTAGAGGCTTAGGAACATGTCTTGATCAAGAGTCATCAAGAGGATAAGGAGTGGAAAGGCTTAATGAGTTTTGGAACTCATTTTACTGATTAAGGGTAGATTAAGGGCTTTAGTTCTTGGAGAATTTTAGTCTTTAGGGTAGATTAAGGGCTAAGGAAGAGTTAGAGACATTGCACCAAGATTGACTTGGTAGGTTGATTTGTGATGGTACTGGGGTTGGCCAGGAGAACCAGGGGTACCTAAACATGAAGAAGGTCCTAAAGGTTAAGGTGATGAAGTAAGACACCAAGGAGATCTTGCAAGCAAGACCTAGGGCATGGAACAGTGATTGTTCCATCCAACCCTACCCTCAGTCGACCTCATCCATTTAAATAAAATGAGTATAAATTAAATAGCCATAGGCTATCATTTAATTTATTACAACTTAATGTGATCGGTATCATGTATGAAAAATATGGTAGCATAGACAAGGCAGTGGACTATTTCAAAAAAAACTTCAAATAAATGTGGTCTCATAGAATTCAATGACAAACAAATGCAATTGACAATTGCTCATAGTTTTTTGTTATGCAATGTGAAGTAATTACATAACTGCTTAGGTTGAATTTGCAAGAACTATATTGTAATTGAAACTTTTTCATCTATGAACATCTAGTTGTTAGTTATGCAATGTGAATTAATGATTTGAGTTTGAAAGATGTGTAATGCAATGTAATCAATGATATAAATATAAACTACATAATATAACTATTCAGTTTTAAGATATTGTACATTGATATTTAACTATTACTCAAGATAAAATTTTCAAAGAGTTCAATCATGCACATGAGGAACAAATTATATTTCGATTGTCAACTTCTATATATCAAATTATCCAATAATCAAGTGTATGTCCATATACAAAAATGGCATCGATGCCTCAAACAAAGTTTTACAAAATGTGGCATATGCCATCTCAATATGTATTCAAAATTTACATGCCAAAATGTCTATCTCATCCTAAACTACTGGTGGATCATCAAAATGCAGCCTTTTTGAAGCACTCGTTGGCTCTGAAGGTAGCTACACAAGAAAAATTCAAACCACAATTGAGATTAGTTATACTATATAATTTAAAATTGAATAATTAACATCAAAATAAATATACATTGAATTTTAATTGAACTCTAAACTTGAAATCTTGATTACCTAAAATATACCAAATCAACTTTTGAAATTCCAATCTATATATGTGAACAAAAACATAAAATTGATCCAAGTTAGCATATGATTATTGGTAATAAGAAATTATTTACCAAACACAAAATAAAATAAGCATATATACCTCTTTAGGTTGATCTTTTTCTTTATATCCTTTAGGTGTTTCAACACCTCCTCGTTGATGAATTTCAACACCTACTCTTTGAGGTGTTCCAATAATTACTCCTTTAGGCAGTGTGTCCCTTGTCAACATATCTGTAAAGCTCATAATTTCTTGTAAATAAAATTGACAAGTACATATGAAACTACCAATCTATGTCGATGTATGTATAATCAATATAAGATCTTAAAAATCTTAATTCAATCAAATTTGAGTTCAATTACCTTTCCCTTATCTCGATTTGTGCCTCAATAGTCTGGATGAGGCTGCACCTCACTTACACTGGGTATTTCCTACAGGAGGAAAACAAGATAAACATATAAGCTATTATATAATTTCATTAATGACAATTCAAATGACAAGCAAGTATATAATATAAAATGTAAACGAGTGAGTGCGAAAATATATACTGCATGTGTGTCCAAGCCAAATGAAATGGCCCTAAGGGTGCTATGAGTCACCCATGTGAGCTCCTCCTTAGACATCAACTATTAAATAGACCATGTAAATAAATACTAGTACTTGATACTATCTCTTATTAATATTCATTTAAAAACAAATGCAAGTTATGAAATTGCAACTTAAATCTTACCTGTGTCACTATTCCAGCATCTCCCTCTCTAGCAGGGGAGGACTCTATAGGGTGCGCTCCACTCCCCTACAACTGATCTATAATGCCTACATCATAGAGGTCATAATCAAAAGTGTCCAAGGGATGCTCAGTGGGATGTACAAGAGGACCCAAGCATATCTGGTGGCACACAAATATGTGGACCTAAGGAGGATGATCCAGTAGCACTCAAGCATTTACCAACATAACCAAAATGTGGCTAAGCTACTGTAGAAGCATGCAAAACCAAATGACCACTCAAAGAGTGAATAGCCTAAATAGTCTGTGTGGATGCATCCTCGATAATGTCTGGATTATATATTGGAGGTGGGGAAGGAAGGGGAGGAAGGGGAGGGAGGGGAACATTTGGGCATGGGAATACTCTAACTGCCCTTGGTCTATCCTAGGGCATACCTCCCCCGACGCCCTAGAAGGGTTTAATGTCAAAGTAATTGACATGATGCCCTAACACAAACTCAACATATAATTTTTTAATAATTTAAAATGTTATGTCAGAATTATTGTTCGGTGGTTTATCAAAAACCATACACCAACGATCCCAAAATTGAGCTACAATGTCCCTATGCATGCACCATTTTATGGAAAGTTTTGTTCTATTAACATTCACGGGCAAACTGGTGTGGGGGTCAATGAATAAAGAGGCTATTTCGGCTTTGGTTATTTGGAGATCTTTCACATCATCATAAGACAATCCACATCGATAATACTTCCTCATGTCTTCTCGACATGAATAAAAGGAATTATGTTGGGTGGAGAGGATTTCTATATTTTTAATTATTTCTTTCAATGTGTTTGTGATATCTCTCAATCGAGGCATTGTCTGATAAATTTCACAAATGCCCCTCAATTGCCCCAATTTTTCACCAATTAAGTCTTCAATTGGTGGCTACGGAAGTTGTGGAGCATTTGGTTGTGGAGGTGGTGGAGCATTTGGCATTTGTGGATTTACATTCGCAGCCATAATACCTAATTAAAGTTAAAAACTAATTAAACTAATTGAAATTACACAATATAAATGAAATTATTGTAAAAAAACCCTAATTTTTAATAAAAATCTAAAACAAACCATACTTTTTCACAAAAATCAATAACAAACTCTTATTTTTGATAAAAATACATCAACAACACTAGATTTTAATCAAGATCCATTTCAAAATATTAAGTTTTAATAAAATATCAATGTAAACTCTAGTTTTTTTAAAAAATCAATAGAAAACTGTATTTTTTAATTTTTTTTAATAAAACCTACTGAAACTTAACAAAATCCATTGAAAAATCTACTACAAAATCAAAAAAACCAAATACATACCTTTCAAATAGGATTTCGGTTTCTCCTCTTGCGCCCACATCAAACTATGAGAAATGAAATTAAAGAGTCGGTTGCTTTTTTTATACAGTTTCCAAAAATTGGATATCCGATTTGGATCGGATATTCGGATATCCAATTTGGATCGAATATCTGATTTTAATAGGATATCCAATTTGTGGAAAATACTGTTGGTTTTTGGTTAGGGTAGGAGTACTATCACCCGAACCTAGAAAAGTCAACTAGCCCATTTTGGAGTTTTTGAGCCGATTCAAAACGTGATTTTTTCTCATTGCCACTTTTTGGCCCATCATGATCCTGCACATACCCAAAAGTTATTTGTTCTAATATGCTCTTAAAGATCCAGGTGGACCATTGGGGCAATACCCTATGCACTATGGCTCGGAACCCCAATTCTCCCTCCTTCTCTTATGGTTGGTCACCCTCTCAAGGTTGGCAACAAAGTGGATTTGTGCATCCCTGCTCTCAGATTCTTGCTCGACGGGACTCTTGCCCTCCTCAGCGTGCTTGCTCTCCTCCACCATGGTTTGTTTAGGGATGGCCTTCCAGCGGTGCTTCAAGGAGCAATGATTGTGGTTCTGGGTGGCCCTCTAATACTTCGCCTACCTCTAGTTTTGGATGACCACCTAGTGGTAAAAATTATCCACGACTGGCGCTTGCAATATCACCCTGGCATGAGGATGAATATAAAGATAAAAAAGATGATGATGATGGCTAGGGTGCTCCTCTTGATGTCACTCCAAACCCCACTGATGTATGGGGGAAAAATTTGGATGAAAAAGACCCTCATGGCTCTTTTGGTAATGCTTTGGCCACTTATTGGTCTATTTATTTCTTTCATTTCTTATGCTCTTGGAATTATGGGCTAGGCCCACATGACTTATTTTTTGGTTATTTTTGGGCACTGCCCATGTGACTTTTGGGGTGTGCCTTTTTCCCACCCACATTTTTTTTGTGAATAAGTACTCTTATCTTTAAATTAATATAGATAACTGTGTATTCATAAAAAAAAAGCATCAACGTAGTAAAAGCACCATTAAAAAAAAAATCCAAAAATTACTTCAGCCATTGCAATAGTGATGAAAATACCTTTCTATCAATATTTGGTTTACAAAAATTGGCCTCAATTTGAAAAAGTTATGCAAAAAGGTCTATAAACACACTTTTAAGGCACCATAAGCCCCTAGTTACATGATATGACCACCACAATCTCTCAAGGAGTAAAACTTGGGCCTCTACGGCTGAGTGGATCTTGATAGTCAAAGCATGGTGGTGAGTGACCCACACCACGTAATCTCCACCAAGTCAACCAAGTCTTAATGCCAAATCAACAAGTCGAGAAGCCCCTAATTACACCATATGACCACCAAGTTGAGGAGCCCCTAATTACACCATATGTGGTGTTGACTGACCATGTAATCTCCACCAATTCAACCAAGTTAACAAGTCGAGAAGCCCCTAGTTATACCATATGACCACCAAGTCGAGAAGCCCCTAATTACACCATATGTGGTTACACCATATGACTAACCACCATAAAACATAATCTCCACCAAGTCAACAAGTCAAGAATCCCCTTGTTACACCATATGACCACCAAGTTGAGAAGCCCCTAGTTACACCTATTGGGGTTACACAGTATGACTGACCACCAAAGAATGTCATCTCCACTAGGTCAACCAGTCGAGAAGCCCCTAGTTACACGATATGACCACCAAGTCAAGAAGCCCCTAGTTCCACCATATGTGGTTACACCATATGACAGACCACCACAAAACGTAATCTCCACCAAGTCAACCAGTTGAGGAGCCCCTAGTTACACCATATGACCACGAAGTCGAGAAGCTCCTAGTTACGCCATATGTTGTTACACCATATGATTGACCACCACAGAACGTAATCTCCACCGAGTCAACCAATTGAGAAGCCCCTAGTTACACCATATGACCACCAAGTCGAGAAGCCACTAGTTACACCATATTAACCACATATGACTATCCAAAAAGCCCCTAGTTAAACCATATGACCACCAAGTCGAGAAGCCCCTAGTTATATCATATGACCACCATGTCAAGAAGCCCCTAGTTACACCATATTAACAACATATGACTGAATGAAAATCCCCTAGATACAACATATGACGACCACCAAGTTGAGAAGGCCCTAGTTACACCATATTAACCACATATGACTGGCCGAGAAGCCCCTAGTTACACTATATGACCACCAAGTCAAGAAGCCCTAATTACACCATATTAATCAAATATGACTGACTACTAAGTCCTAGTTACACCATATGACCACCAAGTCGAGAAGCCCCTAGTTACACCATATTAACAACATATGACTAATAGAAAATCCCCTAGTTACAACATATGACGACCAAGTCTAGAAGCCCCTAGTTGCACCATATTAACCACATATGACCGAGTGAGAAGCCCCTAGTTACACCATATGACCACCAAGTTGAGAAGCCCTTAGTTGAGAAGCCCTAATTACACCATATTAACCATGTATGACTGACCACCAAGCACCACATAATATGACTGACCACCAAGTGTCTTCAGGAGTAAAAATTAAGTCGAGAAGCCCTAGTTACACCATATTAACCACATATGATTGACCAAAGCACCAAGTAATATGAAGACCACCAAGTGTCTGAGGGAGTATAACTTTGGGCCTCTAGGGCTAAGTGGATCTCGATGGGTCGAAGGGTGGTGGTGAGTGACCCACACCACGTAATCTCCATCAAGTCAACCAAGTCTTAATGCCAAATGAACAAGGATGAGTGGATCTCGATGGGTCGAAGGGTGGGGGCACAACCACATATGACTGACCAAAGCACCAAGTAATATGATAGACCACCAAGTGTCTAAGGGAGTAAAACTTTGGGTGTCTAGGGCTGAGTGGATCTCGATGGGTTGAAGGGTGGTGGTGAGTGAACCGCACCACTTTATCTCCATCAATTCAACCAAGCCTTAATGCCAAATCAACAAGACTGAGTGGATCTCAATGGGTCAAAGGGTGGTGGTGAGTGCCCCGCACTAGGTAATCTCCACCAATTCAACCAAGTCTTAATGTCAAATCAACAAGTTGAGCCCAAGGCAACAATTTCAACAAGGGTTTCCTCAAAGATGTCTCTTTACATGAAAGAGACACCAACGACAATGTGCCAGGATGAGGCTTACCCAAGCGCTGCAATTTATTTGGTGAATACTGGGGTACATTTATAGGAAAAGTATCATCACATCAACTATGTGGGACTAAATTCTTGATCCATGCCCAACAAATGATGATAGATGAGCCCACCATCAATAGCGTTGTGGATATCTAATGAAACCAATAGTGGTGGCTTTTGGTTTTAAATTTCAGAGGCAATGATCTTCAACGTAGAGAAGAGATGGTGTAAATCAGAAATCACGAAGAAACTACGATGGGAGAACTTGCACATTCCACATTGGTGTTGGAAATAATTCCAACTTTTGGTTTTACCATGTTACCTCGGCATTGACTTTTGGCCTCTTGTGGTTGGGTAGTTTTGGCACCATACTGCAGCCTGCTTGTTTTCTCCCCACAGTATCGTGCTGCCTTCGTTCTTCGCTGTGTTGATCGGGTCTTAGTGGTTTCCATGGCCACCGTGGTCAGGCTTGTCACCCCTCATGGTAACATCGTGTCCATGTCTACCAGACTGTTGATCATCAATGGGCGGTTACCATGGCCACCGCGCTCTAATTCTTAACCGTGGTGGTAGCGCGGTAAGCCTATTCCTTTAGACCACTCACAGTTAACGTGACCACCACAGTTTATTTATTAACCATGGTGGTAATGTGGTAAGCCTTTCTCCATTAGTTCTCGCGGTTACCGCGGCCACCTCGGTCTCCTTGTAAACCGTGGCAATAGCGCAGTAGTCAACCCATGTTGATTTTTTGACTTTTCCATGTCGGCAGTTTGTGCGCTCCTCGTTGGCTTGAAAAGATGGCGTTTAAATGCGATTGGACTTTGTTTTAATGTGTTTTGTGCACGCCATCTTGGCTTTTCTTAATGGCCTTTAATATTATTATATATGTGGTTTTTCTGGTCAACTGGATATATATTATATTTATACATGTTTGTATTGGTAATGTGGTGTGGCAATTATGAAGTGTGGAAAGAGGAAGGTGACATGAAAAAATCTCTCAAGAGCAGAGGAAAAATATATTGTATCAGAAGTTGAAAATTTTCTCAGAAGAAGCAAGATTTCAGAAGAAAAGAGTTGAAGCTCTATAGTGTTGAAATATGTTTTTGAAAATCAATATAATATCAATTTATGGGTTTGGTGCATATGTCTAAATTTTTAATAATTTTAGTGTTTATAATTATGAATGATGTTGTGTTTCTTTTTCCATGCCTCCTATTATTCCCCACAAAGTTTTATTAGAGCCTTGTCAGTCAGGTTGACTGGGAGTAGAATTTTATGGTGAATTTGTGTGAAGTAATCATTGTCTAGATTGAGAAATCCATAGAGTGTCTAGGACTTGTTTGTTTACAAAATTTGAGAAGTTTGTTTGAGTTTAGAAATCTATGAAGAGATTTGATAAGAAAAATAAGTTTTTTGATTAAAGAAAAAAAAGGGTCTTTGCTTTAGGAAGCCTCAAGTGCTCTGTTAATAGAAAATTGCTTGTGTCATATGTAGTTGTCAAGTGAGTAAGAATTCATTCCTAGAAAGGAGGATATCAGAATGTGTTGAAAGTTTGTAGAAGTTGATGCTAGGTTAACTAATAGAGAGATTCAAGGTGTGTTTGAAGCTTTGGAAGAACTTTCTAAGTTTGTTACTGAGAGAAGTAAATAGGAGGCTGTATGCATCAGAGAAAAGAAGAAGAATGCTTGAGAGTGAATTATTAAGAAAATCCAAAAGAGCTGTATTTTGAAGACAAAGAAAAGAAATCATTGACATAAGAGAAGCTGAGCAAAAGCCCATAAGTAGAAGAAGTTGTTATAAGAAGGTTTATCAAATTTTTGAAGATAGTTGTTGTGAATTGACAAAAAGATGGAGTTGTGCTAAAGAAAAGGAACTGAACAGAACACCAGTTGTTGGAGTAATCAAAGAGCTATAGACCCATTTGCAGAACAAAGGAAAAATAGCGGCTGAAGAAGATTAGAGTCACATGAAGCTGCTATATCCCTAGAACAAGTTCAAAAGAGGTAAGTTGAAATTTCCTTTACAAATGGGGAAAGTAGGAAAAAGAGTTAAGAAAGAGAATGAAAATTTTTCATCTGCAAAAGATGTTTCAGAAGAAGAGTTAATATTGCTTAAAGATGAATTGGGTATTGTTAAAAAGGACAATGGGTGCTTTATTGAAAGAATAAAAGAGTTGTTGAAAGAGAAGTGTATACTGTTAGATGAAAATGATGATCTAGAAAAAGAATTAAGAAAGGTTAAGGAAAGAAATGAAGACATAGAAGATAGGTTGAAGTCCTTTGAAGAAATGAAGAAGAGAAATGAGGAGGTTGAACAAAAAATGAAGCTATTTGCTGAAATAAAGAAAAAGAATGAAGATTTGGGAAAACTCTTGAAAAGGGTAGAAGAGAAAAAAGTTTCACAGTTGAAGGAGCTCACGGAATTGAAAGAAGAAAATGATAAATTAATCTTGGCATGTAATGATTGTGTGAAAAAAAAATATTCTATTTGTGATGTCTCATGTGACACAACAGATTTGTGTTCTTCATTTGAAAAATTTGTTTCTATTGAAAATGTTGGTGATAAAAAGTGTCTAGATGAACATGTTGATGAATTTGCAAATATGACTAGCTCTGATAAAGTGTTAGAATATTCAAAAGATGATGTTTGTTGTGAAGAGAATGCAAGGTTGAAAATCATGAAAAGAATGGGTTATACTAGACAAGGTCTAGGAAAACATGAACAAGGAATGAGAGAGCCAATTGTGGCTACAATGAGGCTGAAGAATGAAGGTCTTAGATATCTTTAAGGAAAAGGAAATGCTGCTACAAGTGCATGTAAGTTTGTTAGAGAAATGAAGAGTAATGAGTGTTCACACTGTCATAGAAGAGGTCACATCAAGGAAAAGTGTTGAGATCTGCCTCCTTGCACGGTTTGTGGTTCAAAGAATCACTGTGAAGAAATGTGCTGGAATAAGGTGTCAAAGAATGAATCTGGTTCAAAATTCATAAAGATGGACTATGGATGGGTTTGTGATTCAGGTTGGCACAAGATAATTGGTATGCTTAAGAGATTATACAAGTGTTCATATGTGAAGGTCAATAAAAATTGTTAGAGGTATGAACGTTCACATGAAATGAAAAATTTTTGGAGAGAAAAGAAGTTGCAGTCTAATGAGTCACTTGCAAAGAGTGAAGATGAAAATCTCAGTCTAATGTTTTGAAAGATTAAAGATCAGAAATGGCCAAAGTAGTTGAAAGGGTAAAATGGTTGATATTTTTTTTTGTGTGGTAAAACTTTGATTGTTTTAAAAAATGAGAAAACATTGCTGAAATAACAAAACAAAGGTGTGCTAGATGAAGTCACAACAACTTCTAATCTTGAGTAAAGAGTGGTCATGTGTAAGGAGAATTAAAAAGTTAGAAAAGTAGCTGATGCTACCACTGCAAAATTTTAAAAAGTTTGATACAACAACAGTTGTAAAAGAATCAGTTTAAACAACATTCAAGGATGTCTTTGGAAAAATATGATATGAAGCTGTCAAGAAAGAAAATTATAATTAAAATTTGTTTGTGCACTGGAGAGAATTCATAATATGAATGGATAAAATAGAGGTTACAACCGTAGCTGTTAATGGTCATCATCAAGAGTTGAATATGGACAGAGTCAGAGCCACAACTCTCAAAGTTACAACAAAAGTGTGTTTATGCATGAAGAAAGTAAAATGTGATGAAAAAAGATAAGACTCGGAAATTTGAAAGAAGAAGGTTGAAGTTTGTGTATAAATTGTTGAATCAGAAGTTTTGCCAAAGAGGGAGAAATAACACAATGAATTGTAGTAGCATTCTATAAACAAGAATGAAACCAAAAGATAAAACTAATGATTGGATTCCCTAGCACAAGCAATGTGCCACTATGGGAAGTGATGAATGAATTTAGTTCAGCTAGTTTGTGGTAATCTGAAACCACCTCATTGAAAGAATGAAATTGAAAAAGGTTAAGGAAAGAGGAAGATATATCACATTGATATGTAGCAACATTTTATAATCAATATGAAGACAAAAAATGGATTTAATGACAGAACTCCCACACACCTGTAGTGTGTTTTGATGGGAAGTGTTGAGAGAAATCAGGAATGAAGTCAGGAAATGAAATCAAAATATCCGAAAAATGATGGAACTGCAGAAGCAGTGGCTATTGGAAGAAGGATGAGATGAGGGAAAACAATGATAATAAGAATGAGAAAATTGGTGAGAAGACAGTTGCAATGGAGAGGACAGATGACAAAGCTGAGAATACAAATGAGAAAGTTGAGAATAATGATTAGAAGGTTTTTGAAAAGGTGGATAAGATGGAAGGATGAAGAAGCACTGTCAGAACTCTACAAATGAAAAATCCAGCCGTAGCTGAAGGGAAATATTTAAAGAAGATCCTGAAGAGATCGTTGTATTTCCGTGCAGTGAATCAGACAAAGTGAAGGCTCATCGAGCTATCAAAATTCAATGGAAGAGGAAAAAGTAGAAGTTGAAATTAAAGGGGAGTGTTGGAAATAATTCCAAATTCTGGTTTTACCGCGTTACCTCAGTGTTGACTTTTGGCCCCTTGCAGTTGGGTGATTTTACTACCGTAATGCAGCCTGCTTGTTTTCTCCCTACGGTATCACGGTGCCTTCATTCTTTGCCGTGTTGATCGGGTCCTGGTGGTTACCGCGACCACTACGGTCTAGCTTGTCACCCCTTGTGGTAGCACAGTGTCTATGTCTGGTAGACTTTTGACCCTCAATGGGTGGTTACCGCAGCCACCACGGTCTAATTCTTAACCATGATGGTAGCATGGTAAGCCCGTTCCTTCAGACTGCTCGCAGTTACCGTGACCATCATGGTTTATTTTTTAACTATGGCGGTAGTATGCTAAGCCTTTCTCTATCAGTGCTTGTGGTTACCGTGGCCACCGCGGTCTCCTCATAAACTACTGCAGTAGCGCGGTAGTCAACCCATGTTGACTTTTTGACTTTTCCATGCCGACAGTTTCTGTGCTCCTCGTTGGCTTGATAGGACGGTGTTTAAATGCGAGTGGAATTTTTTTAATGTGTTTTTTGCACATCATCTTGGCTTTTCTTAATGGCCTTTAATATTATTGTATATGTGGTTTTTCGGGTCAACTGGATATATATTATATTTATACACGTTTGTATTGATAATGTAGTGTGGAAACTGTGAAGTGTAAAAAGAGGAAGGTGACATGAAAAAGGCTCTCAAGAGTAGAGGAAAAATTTATTGTATCAGAAGTTGAAAATTGTCTCAGAAGAAGTAGGATTCTAGAAGAGAAGAGCCGAAGCTCTGTAGCGTTGAAATATGTTCTTGAAAATCAATATAATATCATTTTTTGGGTTTGGTGCATATGCCTAAATTTTTAATAATTTCAGTGTTTACAATTATGAATGATGTTGTGTTTATTTTTGCATGCCTCCTATTATTCCCCATAATTGGAACTAATTCTTGGCGACTTCTGCTTAATAGCTTCCACAGGAATTTGATCTCCTTTGCATTCCTTTATCAATGACACATTGTATATCACTTTTTGTGTTGGGAACAAAAGCTTGTATAGTACTTGTTATTAGATCTATATGGTGATCGCGATGGTAATGGTGAGGGCGAGGGCGAGGACGTGGGTTACCATATCCTTCATCGAGTCCTCATGATCATATTGAACCCCACAAAGGTAAATATATGGTTGTTTCTTCCTAGGCATCCTGCATCTTCCAAAACATGCCTTTGCACAAATTTCAACCAAAAAAAATGTATTGACAAGGTGAAATATAAATTTGTGAATATTTCAAATGCAAAAAATATCGTTCCACTGGAAAATGCATGAAATTTTTTTTCTATATCACCATTTCATTCATGAAAACTCTTAGAATTTGAAGGAGCTGCAAGAAGATCTCTCTCATATCATGTTCGTGTCAAGCACCTCCCAAGGGCACAACATGCAGATAAACACCTTCATAATATGAGAGAAGCACAAGGCTATTTCATTAGAATGATGAAAATATATTGAGATCTGAGATGCAAACATATTGTACAAAACCTTTCTTATAAAGGCAAGGAATGATCTCAAGGAGGCAACAAATTTTCCAACTACTGAAATGATAAATAAAAACTAAAAAACTAATATGCACCTAATGGTTGATGGCTAAGTAAACTTAAGGAAGGTAAATAGTAAAAACCCTTTTACTCCAACAGTTGTTAAGTGAAATGATATCATAAATTAGAAAGATAGAATATGGCGGATCTACTTTAGATCATTGGCCACCATATTTTAGGTCTTAGGTGCCGAGATGGTGTGACATCCTTCCCACCTTATCTTCACCAACATTGATTCCAATCACCTATCTTCCTCAACATTAAAGCTAATAATCAATTTAATGAAACCTTGCAATAAAAAGTGGTGAAATCTTTATCATTTGATTCTTATAATTAATTAATATTTTGTTTTGATAGTTCAACAAAATTAGTTTACATACTTCTTGTCCAATCTCTTTTAAAATTGAAAATTATTGAACATTATTGGGACTTTTGTATTTCAAATTTTTGAAAATAGATTTAACTATGTTTAATTAAATTATATATAAATAAAATAAAATGGGTGCTCTATTTAGTATAGAACTACTGTAACATAGAACCTAATGCATTATTTTGAAACATTCAATGATTCGATGATCAAACATTCAATAATAATCTTACAGATCATCTATGCACAAAAATGGTAATAGTTCTCCTATTTATATTGGCCAAAAATTACCTTTGAATGTTGATCTAATTAATGTTTAAGAGTAGTGTAGAAAACTAAGATAATGGAATAGACTAACAAGCACATGATTGCAATGAAATCGACCAATTTGTATTAGGAAATGAGGGGAGTATAAAGAGAGAAGTTAGCTATCTGAACCTCCATGAAAACAGGGTAGGAATCCGATACATGGAGTTGTTGCAAGTAACATACCACAAACATAGCATGAGGTGTTGATTAAATTGACACCTCTCAAAAGAACCCAACTACTTTGACAAGTTCAAATGAACATGTGTTAATATGCCTAAGTAGGCCTAAATATGTAAATGTGTACGCCTATAGATTAAAGGTATACACTAACACCCCCCTTAAGCATAGCTTAGGTGAGTATTATGAAAAATGGGTCCTGGCTATAAGCCTAGTGAGGTGCCTAGTTATAATGCAAAAGAAAAATGAGTCCCAACCATGAAGCCTATTAAGGTACTCAAGTACAATGGAAACTCTCAACATTAGAGAAAGATAGAAAACCCATTGGGAAACAACTACCATCCAAAAGAGATAAGAAAGAAACCCCTAGAAAGTCCCCCAAAATATGATGTTGATGTCGATGTAGAGATGAAGAACTCTTGAAGCATGAAAAAATTGTAAATTTTTCCCTTCCCTTAATTCTAAGAGAAATAAGCAAAATAATTGGAATTTGTAGTGTGCAAGGAATTTGGTCTAGAAAATGGACAAGATTCTTAAAAGAGGATGTGCATTAATGATGAGGGTGCAACCCGAGACACAAAAAATCACACAGAAGAACCAACGAATCTTATTATTTTCAAAGTATGAAATTCTTACATGCAGACGATCTCAAAACCTCGAGTTCTACAATACATGCAAATTACATAAAGAAACTACAGAAATTCCCCTATTCACAACATGTGATCTTCTTTCCCTAAAAACTACCCACAAAAATCATAAACTACCCCATAAATAACCCAATTCTCCATTTGGAGCCAAAAACAACATTCTAATTATGCACAAACTTCCGGAAGCCCTAACTTAAGATCTAATTGTTGGATCTTCAATCATAATGCCTTTCCGGAAATGTCTTGTTAAAATGAAGTGCTCGAAAGTGGGGCCTAAAGGCTAACCAATTTCATTTTTGGCCAATTTTCGGGCCCATCCGAAGCCTTTAAGCCCCTTGAAATTAGCTCCAAAGATTTTGTAGGACAAAAAGAAGAAATTGAAACTTGAATAACTTTTGAACTAGGAATGATCTTAACATGATTCTTTTACCGAAGTGTTTATTATTCTATCCTGAAGCTTCCCTTAATTTTTTGTCTCCTCATGCCTTCAAATTCATACTTGCTAAAAATAACAGTTGAGCAAAAAAAGCAGAAAGGTAGTTCTAAAAGTTGGGACTTCTTCTTCGATGAAAAGGGTATCCACAAATGCAAAAACATCTACAAAAAGCTAAATGAAAGTAAGTTTTTTTTGGGTGATGTAGGATTGCCCTTACACCATTGGATGCTCCTACATCAATTAATGGCACATACAAATGAGAAGATAATTTGAAAGATTCATTGTTATGATTGTTACAACCCCCCATTGCACTTTATAGATCAATGTGAGTACAATTTTCCCAATTTCCATTTATGTGTTACACACATTCAATTATATAACACTTTATCAGTTCATTTAAAAACATATATGCTATTGGAGTTCAACATCTAGCCAGACAAAACCAAATGAGCTAAGTTGTGAAGTAAGACCGGGCTTTGAAGTTGAATTTTGAGTGTTCTCTTCAACTGATTTAAAGTGTGGAAAAATGAAGTTGTAGACAAAGTGACAAACCTTCACTATTGTGACAACATTTTGATTTTGTGATTCTCAAATTAGGGTTCTCATGACCGTGAACTCAACTATTTTGTCAGAACAGGTGAGTTGATACACAAAGAGATGATTCCTTAATAATTCAAGAATGGAAACACATTGTGTAAAAATCTATTACCTAATTTTAGGGTTCCCTTAGCACACACATTATAATAGATATCATCCATCACTGTTTTGAAGGTGTTGCATGCTTTTATTGTTGCAAACACCTCTTTGTAAGGTGACATGTGATTCATTGCACATGAATTGAGAATCCATTTTATGAATTTTGATTTTGAAGGTGCCATAGAATTATCTTTTTACCCTCCTGAAGTTGTCTTCCTCAATTTTGCAAATTATACTCCTAATTGAGCTTAAATATTTAGTTCAAACTCGGTTTTTTTTAAAGGTTGTCACTTTATAAGTTTGATTGTGTGATTAGTCTGGCTTAACTCCCCCTCAAAGTGACACTTCATAAATCAATTCCTTTTAAAAAATGAACACATAGTAAACCACATTAATTATGTTCCCCCACCCCCAAATTTAGCACTTTATAGAACGAGTGCTTTAGGTCACCCAGAAAAAAAGAATAAATAGGCACTTTATAATTTTAGTGTGATTTTATGCTAGTTAGATCTGTGACAAAAAATAATCAATCTTTCAAAAAGAAACACTCGATTTTGAGTTGATTTGTAGAAGTTATTGAAGTTGCAATATTGGTGCAATAAAAAAAAAAACTTCTTTGAGCAAAACAAATTTTCAGATTTGAAAAAATAAATTTTGCATGCAAAAAGTGAGTGAGAAATAAAAAACCGGAGGAAAAATACGCCTCGTTGGGTTGTGCTTGACTAGGGGCTATGGTTTTTAAATGGTCTCCCCTACCCCTCGCTAACATAACCCCCCTAGTTTCTTACCTCCATAATTTCACCCCTTTTTTGGATGAATAGTGTTGTAATTCAAGAAATTAACTTTGAGAGTCATTGGTCATATGTTTTCTATTGCAAAGAGGGTGAACATGGGTGATAATACCTATTAGAGGGGCGAAATTGGATGAGGGCTAAGAAAGGGCATGTTCACGCCTGTTAGAGGGTTATTTCCCATGCTTGAGAGGACCCATATGGAGGTCATAATGTGGGCAAGTGAAGGTAGCATGGGTTGATCTATTTGGGATACATCCTCTTATTATTCCACAAAGATCAATGTACTTGTGTGAGGCACTTCATGGGCCTTCCTATGTAGAGCCCTTCAAATGGAACTCAATAGAATGCTACGCAGGCCCTTCATAGGGCATTCAAATACTTTGCAAGACTTATCAAAGGCTTCTCACCCATCCTCTCTCATTTGGCCCTTGTGTGGGCATGGATACAAATGAAAACCAGCTAAAATAAATAAAACCATAAAAAAAATTGAATCACTCATAGATGAGGCTCAATTCTTTTCAGATGGAGGAGAGATTAATAGTTGAACCACAAATTTTATGGTGAACTGGGGTTCATTCAACAACTTCTAGAGCTTCCACCTAGAAGAAGGGAGAGTCCTCTTTGATGCTTTAAAATTTGGAGCTCATTCAAACTAATATAAATTTTATTCGATTATGAACAAATAGAATGTCCTAAATGTAATAAATTGAAAATACACATAAACTATTGAAGCAAAAATAATGAAATGTACATTGTTGAACACACATAATTTTATACAAAAAGGATAAATTTAAGACCATACAAGACAATGTAGAAGGAAAGATAGGAAGAGTGCACCTGGAAACTGAAAAGGGTTGAAGTGAAGATTGTAGAAGCCTCTAAACATTTGGAAAATCTTCTTTTTAGACCAACTAGAATACTTACGCCAAGCTGGGCAACTTAGTCCTAGTTCTAGTAAATTGCTCTCAGCTCCATTCTAGCCAACTGGGTGTCTGAATCTTTAATAATCCTTAATAAAACCATACAGTGGGACTAAGTTGCCATGGTTGGTGAATTAGTCCACTCCTACTTTTCTTAAACATCAGAAGTGGAAATGAAATCCTGTAGCTTACAATATGTTCTTTTGTTGAAATTGGAGTCTAAATCTGCAAAAACATCTACAAAATAAAATAAAATTGGTTTCTAATGTGGGGTTTGCCAAGTGGTGAAACCCCTAGTTCGTATTTAAACTTTGGAAGACATCAGAAATTTGCATAGAACCCTAGCCCTAAGTTTGTCTAAGAATAGGAGATCTCAAGTATGATGCAACCCTATTCTAATGTGTAAGAACAAGATGCATACAATGAAACTAGAACAATGCAAGAATCAATACAAGAGACCATAAATCACATTGGAAATGAACCTTTATGACATGCAAACCTTCCTTAGGTTGAATATTGAGAGAAAATAGAAGATGGAATTACTTTGAAAACAATTTTTTAGATTGTTTTTGTGGCTAGTTGCACCTCCTCAACCTATATTTCTCCATGATTCTCCATAGGAATCCATGATCAACCCTTTGCAATTTGAAATCTTCAATAAAGAGTGAGCTTGAAGACCTATGAGAACCCTAGCTTGCTGCCATAACCTTCAATTTTGTTGGAGAAAGAGTAATGGATTTTCTTGTGGAAGATGTCCAACATGTGATTCTTGATTTTTCTTGTGAAAAAAATTACAAAAATATCAAAAAGTCCTCTAAAATGACCTAAAAAAATGAATTTTTAAGCATCAATACCTAATTGTCAGTTATTTTGACCTAAGAGGCTAACATCCATCGGGAATTTTCATTAAGTTGTAAGTTTTCCCACTAAAAAATGCAAATAACCTCAAAAGGGACTAATTTGCCACCTTGGGCGACTTAGTCCCACAAGGGGTTTTTGAGGCAGGATTTGTGATATTTGAGTGATTTTGATACTATTTTCTGAGACTTGTATGATTTCTTAGGTGCAATATGCCTCAAATTCAAAGATAATGAGTCTCGGGGGCCTATAAATTCTATTTTAGAGGGTGATTGATGCAAGGGTGTCTAAAGTAGGACCAAATTAGGCCCAAAATTGTCCTTTTCTTCAATGGTGTACATTTTTTGGTGACACAACAACATACAAATGTCAGTTCGAAACTATCCCAAGTTGCTCTGGTACCATGTAGAATAGCAATATCATGGAATAGACTAAAAAGAACACAAATTGCAATTAAATTGACCAAGTTGTATTAGCAAACGAGGTGAGTATAAATAAAGTTGTTAGGTACCCAAATCTCCATGAAAAAAGGATAGGACTCCTATACATGGAGTTGTGGTGAGTAACCTCCCACAAACATAGCGTGAGGTTTTGATGCAAGTCAACAACTCTTAAAATAACCCAACTACTTTGACAAGTTCAAATGAACATGTGTCAATATGCCTAAGTAGGCTTAAATACAAATGTGTATGCCTATAAATTAGAGGTATACACTAACAAGTAGTAATGTTGGAAACATGAAAGAATATAAATTTTGGAGCCTTTTTAATAAATTGAAATAGTTGGAGGCATGTAACATGATCAAAAAATAGTAGCATCAATTTCCTCCTTTTACCCTCCTTAGTGAATGTATACACAATCTTTCTAAAAGGATACAATAATTAAATATGAAAAAAACTTTTAAAAAATAAAATAAATTAATTATTTTCTTTTAAAAAAGCATTCGATTGATTTTAAAAAAATCAAAATTTGATGGTCAAACATCACACTATTGATAGATTTTCACTTCCATTTTAATTTGTAATCTATAATCCTAAAAAGCATAAAACTTGTTTAATTTTAAATACGACATTAATAAAAAGAGTTACAGTTAGTAAATAAATGTATAATAATCACATTTAAGATGTTGCTAAACATGATTTTTTTATTAAAGTAAAACCATTGCACCTCCTAACACTGCACCTGCTAGTAATTTATAAATGACAATGTAGATTTATCTTTATATTTACACAAAAGCTTTGAAGCAATGAATTGACGCTGCCACTGTATAAGAAATAGGTATCGGTACTTACGACTGACGACACAAACCATAAGGAAATGGGCGGGCGAGTGATTGTTACACATATTTAGCATGAAGTGTGTTACCTATGAAAACCTAAATACGTGTATAGATAGGGTTTTCTGTAGTATTACATCAGTGTATAGGTACTGTTTCCTGCACTGCATGTTCGATCCGCACTACTTTGTGTTTCCTGCAGGGCTGGATGTCGGATATGAGGTGTTTCCTATACCTATCATAAAATTGATAGGGACATCATTGGTGAGCGTGGCAGCGCTTGTGGTAGTGCTAGTGGTGGTGCTAGTGCTAGTGGTGGTGCTAGTAGTTGTGGTAGAGGTGGAGGTGGTGGTAGTATCCCTGGTATCGGTTGTGTTTCCTGTAGATGTAAGGCTAGGGCTACTGGTTGTGCTAGTGGTGGTGGTATAGGTAATGTTTACTCTAGCGTCATCTATTGGAGCCTCAGCAGTTGCCCTATTTCTTGTAAGGCTGCATTTTGGATCCCCCCTAACCATCAAAATTCCAACGCCCACACTGCTTCCCAAACACACCAACAGCACTAACACTGCCACGCTTGCCGTCTTCTGCACTCACACAGCATAATCTTAGTCCCAGTATTATGCTTCTAGATTCAAACTCAAATGAAACTAAAATCCTATTCTATATTCTATATTCCTACTCAATATATAATATACCATTGCCAGATCTGAAACATACACCCAGAGCTGCTTGCTCTCTCTTTGATTGTATGATGGATTGGCAATGCCTTTAAAATTTATTTATACCCACCAAGAGCTGCTACTGTTACTGTTACAGCTTGTATTTACTCTCACGATTTAAATGGATAATCCCACTCTACTTAAGAATAACCATTGTAACTCGCCTTTCCTTTTCAAGCCAACTATACAACATCGTTGAAATTTACAGGTCATTGGACGGTTATAGGAAAAAATATACCCGAAACAATTTGGGTCATGGGAATAAATACGGGATCCAGGCACTTGTGGCCCAATATTCCAGTAATTTAATTTAATCCCTTTGAGCCAATGTAACTGTTAAGTATCGGAGAGTAATACAATATCGTACTTTTTGACTGTTCTTGAGAATTCACATGCAGCCATTTTGAAAAGAATAGCGACTTTTACTCTTACTGTTACCGTTACAGCTTGTATTGAGTCTCACGATTTAAATTGATAATCTCACTCTACTTAAGAATAGCCATTGTAACTCGCCTTTCCTTTTCAGACCGACTATACAACATCGTTAAAATTTACAGGCCATTGGACGGTTATGGGAAAAAATGTACCCGAGACAATTTGGGGCAGGGGAAAAAATACGGGATACAGGTACTTGTGGCCCAACATTCCAGTAATTTAATTTAATCCCTTTGAGCCATTGTCACTGTTAAGCATTGGAGAGTAGTACAATATCGTACTTTTTGACTGTTCTTGAGAATTCACATGCAGCCATTTTGAAAAGAATAGCTACTGTTACTCTTAAAGCTTGTATTCATTCTCACGATTTAAATGGATAATCTCACTCTACTTAAAGAGTAGCCACTGTAACTCGCCTTTCCTTTTCAAGCCAACTATACAACATTGTTGAAATTTACAGGCCATTGGACGGTTATGGGAAAAAATATACCCGAGACAACATATACTCGAGAGAATTGGGTCATGGGAAAAAATACGGGATCGAGGCACTTGTGGTCCGACATTCCAGTAATTTAATTTAATCCCTTTGAGCCATTAAGTAATACAATATCGTACTTTTTGACTATTCTTGAGAATTCACATGCAATCATTTTGAAAAGAATAGCTACTGTTACTATTACTCCTACAGCCTGTATTCACTCACGATTTAAATGGATAATCTCAGTCTACATAAGAATAGCCATTATAACTCGCCTTTCCTTTTCAAGCCAATTATACAACATCGTTGAAATTTACAGGCCATTGGACGGTTATGGGAAAAAATATATCCGACAGAATTTGGGTCATAGGACAAAATACGGGATCCAGGTACTTGCGGCCCAACATTCCAGTAATTTAATTTAATTAATCCCTTTGAACCATTGTCACTGTTAAGTATCGGAGAGTAATACAATATCGTAGTTTTTAAAACTGTTTTTGAGAATTCACATGCAGCCATTCTTAAAAGAAAGGCTACTGTTACTCTTACTGTTACAGCTTGTATTCACTCACGATTTAAATGGATAATCTCACTCTACTTAAGAATAGTCATTATAACACGCCTTTCCTTTTCAGGCCAACTATACAACATCGTTGAAATTCACGCGAGATAATTTGGGTTATGGCAAAAAATATGGGATCCAGGCACTTGTGGCCCAATATTCCAGTAATTTAATTTAATTTCATACTTTTACGTGTTTACCTATATGGTTATTTATTTAATTTTTTTTTCTCTATCTTTTAAAGTTGCATTACATTTATAAAATTATAAGATCAGAAATATTCAATATTTAATAGATAATAAATATTATATTGAGTATTGGTCATTTTGTATAGAGTAAATATAATATTCTTTACGTTATTTTATGTTTAAATTTTATTTAGTTTTCTTTCTCACTTGTTGGGCTGTGTAGTCCTCTTATAATGGCCTCATGTATGTTTTCTACAACAATTTTAGGCAACAAGGATGGTGTTAACATCTGATTCAAGAAATTATTTACATAGTTTTATGTCTTGCTATTTAGCCCTTCATGTTTACGACTAATCTAAGAAATGTAAATGAAGGCTTTGTGTTGTGCTCATAGCCTCATACTTTGTGAATTCTACTCTCATTTTCTTTGTAAAGACATATGTGGTATGTTCCCTTTAATGTATAGCGCCATATAGCATGGGGGAATACTCCTAGCACATGTCTCATATTATTCTAGTTTTTTGTACTTAATGCATATCTCCTCCTAGGGCTATATTGCCATTATTTTGGTTCTATGGTATTTCATTTGTGTCTTTTTAATAATATGTATTATACCTGTGTCACAAAAAATGTATCTTTGGACATTTGTACGCTCATTTCGACCTTTCTTATGGATTTTGGTTTGATTTTGCCTAGAGTTTAAGTTGTAATGCGGCCAACAAATTCACATTAGGCCTTGAACTCTTGTAAATCAGTAAAAACTTTATGATGTATTGTAAAAGTGTTGTCAAGTGTTGTAACAAGTTTTCACACTTTTCTAGGACCTTTCTAATGTGTTTTAGTTAAATAACATCTTTTTATCATTTACCAAACTTTTTTTCAAAGTGTTGTAAGTAGTTGTAACAAACTCTAACACTTCTCTAGCTTGTCATCAATAATTTGACCCTTTCTTATGTTTAAATGGACCTATTATGCATGTATAGGCCTTACTTAAGTATTTCTCAGAGAATAATCTCATTAAACGTCATTAAATGCACTTTAATTTCTGACACCCATTTAAACTACCTGGTTGGACCAAGTTGCCACTTAATGGCGACATAGTCCCATTTGGCTTAAAAATAAAAAAAAATTAAATTTTTTGGTGGGATATTATTCTCTAGACCTTGAGGTTGGCCTGTGATGAGGTATTTTTAGGAATTAGGGAATAATTATGTATAAATGGGTATGTGTGGGATCATCATGGAAAAAACAGGCCCTCAACTAGTAATAAAAAGATAAAAAATTAGAGTTAGACAATTTGACGTAAAAATTTTAGTAAGTTATCTATATTATTTCAAAAAAATGTAAAAAACTAGAATTTGTAAAATATTGAATTTACTTTCTAAAATACTAGACCTTTATTTTAAAAAATATAAATCTATTTGGTGAAAATTTAAAATTTCAATGCAGTAGTATTTAAATTTCAACTTAAAAATAAGAAGTAGTTGTGTGTCTGACCACCCTAACCACAATAAAATCATAATATTTTTTTATAATCTTTTATATATATAAGTAGAGGACTCATGTGCTGATGTGATGCATATGTTTTTATAAACTTTTTCCAAGTAAATAATTAATTATGATTTTTTTATTACAGCTTTAAAAAAATATAAAATCTCGTCTATCTAACCACCTTAACTTGGTCAAAAATTCATGAAATTCAATTTTTTATTTTTTAATCCTATAGTATGCAAAACATAGAATGTGACACATGTTTCAGAGTCAAAAATTGTGGTAGCATTTGAAAGTTATAGATGTTTTAGAATCAGCCTATCAATCAGGACTTTATTCGTAATTATAATAGAAAATTTATAATAATTATTGATTAAATTCAAAGTAAATCATAATTTATATTGGTGGAAATCTGAGAATCTCCTGTAAAAGCCCTTTTCGTTTCATCAATTTGGGGTTAAAAAATGTCGTCAACTACATGGACCATCATATGGCTTACATATCGCCACTTTTTGGCCCATCATGATCTTACATGTACCCAAATATAGGATTTTCCTCTCATTTTCATCTCCCAAAAACTCATTCCTCAAGCATTCAAGCAATAATCAAGCATTCTAGGCACTTCAAGCATTCATCCATTGGAGCATCTACTTAAATATCTTTAGATATCTACATGAAGAGTTTGGTGAGTTGTAGCATTGCATGTTGTTCATTCATCATTATCTTTCCATTTAATTTCATTTTCAAGGGTTTAAATACCAAACCGGGGTTTGACTTAGGAAAACCCCTATTCTCTAACTCTTACCCTTTTTCGCTCTTTGCATGTGTGTTTTGCAATTCTTGTATGCCCATTTGTAGAAGAGAAATATGTTAAAAGGTGTCAACATCTCATAAAAGTCATTCAAAGTCAACAAAGCCCTAAAGAAGCTTGGAGATCACCCATAGGTCAAGATATATAGATTGAGATCCAAATTATTGTCAAGAGATGAAGTATAGACCGAAAGCTATAGATTGCAACTTCGAGATTATTGAAATTTGAAGGTAGATTAAGTCATCATTAGTGGTAAATTAGTCCCATTATCAGGCTTGGAAAGTGTTTTCTATAGTTCTAGATACCTAGTTCGTTGAAACCTATTTTGGTAGAATCTCCTCGAAATAGGATTAAGTCGCCTAGCTTCGTGTAAGTATCCTAGTTGGCTTCAACATTAAAATCTACAGGATTCTAGAGTCTGTCTACATCAATTTTCAATTTCCAAGTTCACCTCTCTAGTCCCTTTAGTTTTTTTTATTATTAATTTACTTTCTTAGGTCATTTTTCATATCACATTATGTTTTCAAACATCTTGAATTTCATTAGCTTTTCATTAATAATTCATCTTTTTTATCATTTGATTGCATATAGGGGATTTCATTTAGGTATATTTCAATCAAATTTACATTATTCTTGAGTGAACCCCCAATTTTTTGTGGGAAATCTCTCTCCTTTTAGGTGCAAAACCCTAGAAGTGCAAGAGAGCACCTTTCCCCCAAAATTTTTGGTTAAGTTTGGTGAACCTTACTTTTGAATATTTTTACTTCTGATTTCAAGTGCATTTGCATCCTAGGAATAACTTTCATCACTATTGCATGAGGTTTTGAATTGTTGTGCATTCTAGATTTTTCAAATTTTTATTAGTCAAAAGCTCATATAGCTTTCACTTTTGCATTGTATTTCATTAAATTTAAAAAAAACAATACATTTTCATATTGTATATGCATCTAAAAATCTAAAAATTATAAATATCCATTTAAAAGTTCTATTTTTTTTTTTAAATCACTTCTTCGACTAATTCACCACCCTAGGCAACTTAGTCTAGTTGCATATTTCTTATTGCATTTTCTCGAATTTATTTTTCATTTCTATTTTAGTTTCCATAATTTTAGTTATCATCATTTTAGTGCTCTTATTTTGCATTGAATTTTCATTCACCATGCATTTAGGAACCTTTGCATGAGTGTTTGGTTTCCTATTGCTAATACCTTAGTGAGAAAATTTTTGAGACTCATGTCATTTCATGATAATAGACTCATTATAGATCTTGAGTTATCTAGAGCTTCCACTCCTACTATTGATAGAAGTATAGTAGGCATGGAAAATACCCTTAGTAACTCTTTGCATTCTGGTAAATTATGCATATTGAACATAGGCATGATGATATCCCACACTTGACAAGCTCATTCAAATTCATGACGACTTAGTTCACTTGCAACATCAAGTGAGTCTTGAAAAAATTTTAGCCACTACAATTGCAACCATCAAAAATATCCATTGCATGCTTGAAAGTGAACAAGGCTTAGACATTGTGAAACAAATATTTGAGATATATCAAAAACATGCTCTTTCCATGTCTAGTATCTCTCAACCAACAAACATTGTGCTTAACCAAGAAGGGCCTCAAACTCCTCCTCCTTCAATAGTAGCTTCCATACCTACTTATAGAACTCCTAATGTCACCACCATAATGCAACCAGTTAGTAATGTGATTCCTTCCACATGTATTCCTAATAGCATTCCTAACTCCTATGTGGCATCACATGTTTTATATTCTTATACTATACCATTTGTCAGTATTTCATTCACTTTCCCTACCACTACCTACACTCCATCACCATTTACCTTCCACCTCATACAACTTGCATGGACCCTCTCATAACAAAACTTTTCCAAACTGTCTCATCCATGCAACAAAAAATATCTACCATCAACGAGAATTAAAATGGAACACCCACATATTATGTTCATAGTAGCCCATTGTCCTTGGAAATATTCTGAACACTGATACCACAAGGAGTAGAGATGCCTAGATTTGAGAAATATGAAGAGAAGGGAGATCCTTCTAATAATGTTAAAATGCCTACACCGCTTTATGTGGCGACTTTGTCCTTGATGATAAACTGTAAGCCAATCTATTTCTTAGGAATTTAAATGACATTGCCTTGGAATGGTTTTCTTCGTTACCAAACAATTGAATTTGTTCATTTAATGAACTTATTGATGCTTTTATCAATCATTTCCAAGTGCATATGACTCGCAAGAATACCTCGGTTGATTTGATGCGATGCAAGAAAAATATTGATGAAAAGATAGGTAATTTTATCTCACAATATCAATTTCTCTATTCCAAAATCGATGTCAAGATTCTTTATGCACACCTTCCAAAGATGTTTATAGAAAACTTGCAAACTCAACTTCAGGACAAACTCACTATAATAAAATTCCCCTCTTTCATGCATTTATGCATGACCCTTTTTAATTATCAAAATTTTATTAGTAGTTGAGATACAAGGTCTGATTCTAGTCAAATTGAGAGATATGAATCTACCACCCAAAAAGAATCACAACTATATAGAAAGAAAAAAAAGGGTTCTTAAAGTTCAATTCCCCTCAACAACCAACCTAGCCTATCAACAACCAAGTAGAATTTGTTAAAAACTTGGTTCCTTTAGTTATGTAGATCCAAATAGACACTTCACATCTTTACCATAGACCCTTCATAACACAATGTATGAACTATTACAACAACAAATGATTACCTTTCTTGTCATTAAAGCACCCAATCCCACTAATCCCCTACCTCTGACCTTTAAATCTGATGCTTATTTCCATTATCATAGAAAAAATGGACATGACACGAAGCATGTAAAGTGTCTTAAGCATCTAGTTCAAGACCTCGTTGATTCTAGCCATTTATCCATTGCCGATTTTAATGATCAAGGCAATAAGTTTGTTGCCCCTCCAAATCAAAACTTGAAAATTTTCACTAATACAATGCCCAAACATAATATTTCTTTTGTCAAAGCCAGTGAAACTACAAAGAATGATGTGATGAATGTTGCTACCAATGATGAACATTTTAATCCAATCACACATGTGACCCATGTTAATCCTATGGATGAAATGGTAGGTAAAATAGGTGTTATCCCAAATAAGGGCCAACCTAATAAATATCTTGATATTTCTTTCTCCTCTCATGACATACTTAAAAACCTCCCTGATGGTCCTCTTTACATAGCTAGTTGTATCTATGACAAGCCCACTATGGGATATTAATTGATCCCACTTGTGGAGAGAACGTGATCACTAGGAAATTTTTATATTACATGATCTTTATCAAGATGACTAAGATACACATAAATCCTAGATCAAAACACATAATGGTTTTGCTTTCCCTCTTATAGGATCAATCACCCTTCAATTACAAATAGGACCTAAAACATTGGATGATACATTCTCCATCATCCCGCACTCAGACTAGTTTCATTTGAGGCTAGGCCATCCATGGATTCACTCAATGAAATTTGTTCCTTTGGCTATTCACAAATGCTTAAAGTTTTCATTTGAAAATGACATATTCACTATCCACCATGGCTACTTTAACCCCTTTTCTTCCAAAGGAAATTTTTCGTTATAATCCTTTTGCCCCAAGTCCATGGAACCTATAACACCTTGAAAATATTTCTTTTTCATTGTTTACCACAAATTTAAAGCCAAGAAAATAGCATAATTTTCTCTCCTCAACATGTCCCCATCCACTTCCAATACTCATATCCTAGATGCAACAATGCTCCAACTTGAACAAGATCCAAAAAACCAAGACTAGCCAACACCTGCCACTTCCCCGACATCATCCAAAAGACCAAGAGACTATGAATGTAACTTCGTTATGCCTCCTAAAATAAAACAAGTTTACAAAGCCAAGGATAAAGTGAATGAACAACCTTCCATGGTTCCTTATTTTCCTCCCCTTAGGAGAGAAAAGAAACCTATGGTTGATCAACCTACTCCTTCAGAAACACAACTCGACAATAGAATAAAAATAAACCAAGGTGCTAGGGTGCATAGGCCTCGATGATGTGCCCTTTCTCACAAGTTACATAAAGAAGAAAATAAAGGAAATCGCAATCCACACTTGGCAGAAGCAATGAATGATGATCCTCCTCCCCAACCACAACAAACCAATCCTATACAACAATCAAAAACAAAGTTATACTCTTCAACTGACATTACCATTTTTCCTCCTATTGTGATTAATTTGGATGACGATGACGAGGTTTCCAAAGTCGATGAAGAGGTGCATAATTATTTGAACACATTGTTTTCCTCTTACATGAGCTTGCATGAAAACTACCTATGATGAGTATTGAATTTGATACTAGTCCTACAATTTTTGTTGTCCCTCTCGCCAATCGCCCACCCTCACTATGCACTGAACAAGATTGGGAGGCAGATGACATGCTCGATGGTTGACTTGCATTTTCCTTACTAGTATTTTGCATTTTCTTTTGTGTCTTTACATGTGCGTAACATCTTCTCCAATGATGTTTTGTTTGATATTCTCTCTCTTTGTAACATTCCTCTATTCATACTTTCATTCTTTTATATTCCATGCATTTATTTTTCTTTTTTCTCTTTTCACTTTTGTTTTTCCTTCCATTTGGGGATGATGCAAGACATTGAGACTGCAATGTCTCTTTCATGTTGACTAAAAAGGTCCCCCTATCTTTTTATTTTTATTTTACTTTTTCTTTTTCTTGTGTTCTCCTTTTGGGGATGATGCAAGGCATTGAGACATTACATGTCTCTTTCATGTTGACCCAAAATATTTTCATTTTTTTCTTTTCCTTTTTATTTTTTTGTTTACCCTATGTCTCTTCCATGTTGACCCAAAAAGATCTTTCCTTTTCTTTTTTTCACTCACTTTGTATCATTCTTCCAGTTCTATGTATTTGGGGGATGCTAATAGTTCCAACCTCTCTAAAAAAATTGCAGCAATGAACATACTGACCCCAAATCCATAGATCTCGTATGTGTTTGTTATTTTCATTCTAGGGAAACCCCTTCCCTTTCCTTTCTTTTTCTTTTGCATGACATAGCTTTACTCGAAAACATATGAATTGGCATAGGGGATTTCCAAGTTATATCTCATGCATTTCTTCCTCTTTTCTTTTTTCATTTTTCATTTTTCATTTTTCTACTTTAAATTAATTTCTCACAATATGGTGTGTTGCAATTCCTTTAAACTCGGGGAATACATTTCCATTATTCATTTTCCTTTTTTTTCCTTTTCATGGTTCTTAGTGTAGCCTTACTATTTCATACAATGCATTTGTCACTTTTTGGATGACATTGGGTATAATTTCCATCATGAACATGATCTATCTTAGTATATTACAATCCTCTTGGTGGCTTGATGTGACATGCTACATCTCGCAAATTGTCAATTTTCTATTCTTTGATTGGCCCTCTCTTGGAGACATTCAACACAATGTCACCTAAGTGAAAGACCTCACATGAACTATGAAAGACTCCTTTGAAAATTATTTTTCATTTTACATGTTGCTTTTTGTATTTTTTCATTTTGCATATATGGCCACCTTGCATAACATAACTTGCATGCATGTGGTGCCATCCTTGTTTCCTCATAAGCTCCAAGCATACAAAGTTTGTCTTGTCTCGTGAAGCTTGAAATGCCATTTTATTTTGTGGTGCCTTATTAAAGTTATAAGGAGGTGTAAATTTGGTATGGTTAAGTGGGAAACCCAACCAATTACATGACTTTCCCCATAGCCACCTGCGTGTGTGTGAGTGCATACCAACCATGAGTGTATGCTTCTCACCTTTTTTGGTCTTCTCACTCGATGAACAACCATGAGTTTCATCAGCTTAGAGTGAGTATGCATTTCCAAGAAAAACATTCTAGATCTAGTCCACAACAATCTATACAAACAATTGAAGCTTGATTTGATTCTCTCTTTTCCTTTCCCTTTCATTCTTTTACAACACTTTCTTGTGTATTCCTTTGTGCTAATGTTTTGTTTTCCATGGGATCTTGATCTTGGGGGCTTGATCATCCCTCTCTACTATTGTTGTCTCATCTTACAAACATGAGTACATGTGGATCCCTCTTGATATGCATGTTGGGCTACATTAGTGTGCATTTGAAGAATATTCATCCTCTCACTAAAGTGGGGGCTCAATATGTTAAAAAAAATGTATCCTTAGACAATTTTATGCTTAGTTGGGCCTTTCTTATGGATTTTGGTCTGATTTTGTCTAGATTTAATGTTGTAATGTGGCCAACACATTCACATTTGGCCTTGAGCTATTGTAAATCAATTAAAAATTTATGATGTCTTGGAAAGGTGTTGTGAAGTGTTGTAATACACTTTCACACTTCTCTAGGACCTTTCTAATGTGTTTCACTTGAATAGTTTTTTTTTTAATCTTTTAACAAGCCTTATTTCCAAGCGTTGTAAGGATTTGTACAAAAATCTCACACTTTTCTAGGCTTTTCATCAATAATTTTACCCTTTCTTATGTTTAAATGACCCCATTATGCACTTACAGGCCTTACATAAGTATTTTTGGAGAATAATCCCATTGCACATTATTTACACTTTAATTACCAATATCTATTTAAATTGCGCTGGGTGGACCAGGTCACCAGTTGGGGCAACTTAGTCCCATTTGGCTTAAAAATCAAAATTATTTTAATTTTCTAGCAAGATATTATTCTCTAGACCTTGAGGTCAGCTTGTGATGAGGTATTTTCAAGAATTAGGGCATAATCATGTACAAATATAGGGTTTTCCTCTCATTTTCACCCCCAATAATTAATTCTTCAAGTATCCAAGCATTTAAGCAATTATCAAACATTCTAGGCACTTCAAGTATTCATCCATTGGAAGATGTACTCACATATCTTCAAATTTATACATCAAGGGTTTGGTGAGTTCTAGCATTGCATGTTCTTCATTCATAATTATCTTTCCATTTCATTTCATCTTGAAGGGTTTAATTACCAAAATGGGGTTTGACTTAGGTAAACACCTATTCTCTAATCCTTAACCCTTTTTTCCTCTTTGCATGCATGTTTCGTAGGTCTTGTATGTATATTTGTCCAATAAAAAGGTGTTAAAAGGTGTGAACATCTCATCAAAGTCATTCAAAGGCAACAAAGCCCTAAAGAAGCTTGGAGATTACCCACATGTCAAAATTTGTAGATCCGGATCCAAATTATTGTAAGGAGTTGAAGTACAGACCGAAAGATATAGATTGCATCTTCAAGATTCTTGAAAGATTAAGGTGGACTAGGTCACCATCAGTGGAAAATTAGTCCCACTTTCGAGCCTAAAAAGTGTTTTTTGTAGTATTGGATACCTAGTTCCCTAAAACCTATTCCAATAGAGTCTCTCTGAAATAGGAGTAAGTCACCCAACTTGGTGTAAGTGTACTACTTGGAATTAAAAAAAAATCTATAGGATTCCAAAGCCTCTTTACATGAATTTTGAATTTCCAAGTGCACCTCTCCAGTCCCTTTCATTTTTTTTATTATTTATTTACATTCTTAGGTCATTTTTCATATTACATTATGTTTTCAAACATCTTGCATTTCATTAGTTTTGCATTAATAATTCATCTCTTTTATTACTTTATTGCATCTAAGGCATTTCATTTAGGTGTATTTCAATCACATTTACATTATTCTTGAGTGAACCCCCAAGTTGTTTTGGGAAATATCTCTTCTTTTAGGTGCAAAACCCTAGAAGTACAAGAGAGCACCTTTCCCCTAAAATTTATGGTTCAATATGAAACAACCTTTTTTATGTTGTATGATATGTTCCTAACTGTTTGTGTAGTACCATAATAAAATTTGTGGCATATGTGGAGTTTTATAATCATCCATGTACGCCTTATGGTTATAATTCTAGCTTTGATTTAAAGTCTCTAGTATTGGTGCTTTGTAACTTAGCTACTAGTTCACTATGTTTGAATCATTTTGTTTCACCCATTTGTTTTTGTTCTATTTAAACAATGACTTTCTACAAGTGGTCACCAATCACTTAAGTGACGCTCCTTCATGTATGTGATGGCTAGCTACCAACTATTGGGAGAACTCTTGTTGTTACTGTTATAACTTGTATTCACTCTCTTGATTTAAATGGATAATCTCACTCAACTTAAGAATAACCATTGTAACTCGCCTTTCCTTTTCAAGGCAACTAGACAGCATCATTGAAATTTACAGGCCAATGAATGGTTAGCTACATATTCTAGAGACTAGACAAATTTAAATGTTTTGTATTAATGAGACGATTTATATTACTTGTTGTGAGTTGTTGATTTAAAATACATTTGAATTTGTGGGATAATTTTTGGTATCTAGTTTAAATCAGAGCTGAATTTCGGATGGAAGTAATTTATTTTATTTTCCTAAATTATGAATGAGTTTATTTATAGACTAATTCAAGCCAAAATATACACGTGACAATTTGCGTCATGTGAAATAATATGGGATGCACAGACTTGGCCAAACATTCCAATAATTTAATTCAATCTCTTTGAGCTTCTTCACAAGATTCTCATTTCATATATTTGAGTGTGTACTTATATGGTTATTTAATTTATGTCTATCTTGCACAATTGTATTATGTTTATTAAATTTGATGATGAAATATACTCGATCTATAATAACTAAATATTTTATTGAGAAATGAGCATTTTATAGGGAGACTAAATATAATATTATATTCATTATACTTTTGTATTTTAGCATGTCTCTTACATTTCGGGACATTAGAATGTATTTATGTATTTAATTAGCCTTCAATCCTTTCTTTTAGGTGGAATAGGGCTCTCTTTTTTTCATATTGAAGAAATTTTGAATTACAAATAAATAACCACATCCATGTCTTCCACACCCATGAATTTTTATTAGATTTGGGTCACAACTTTTCCTACTAAAAATTGTCCACTAGATAAATATGTAACCTCATTTTGGAACAAATTTACAAAAAATAAAATAAAATTGGAAGTATATATATATGAAAATTAATGTTCTCACAACTTCTAGTGACATAAACAACATTTAAACTAAAAACTGTATATATATATATGAAGAATGTCGTCACACTAAAGTTTTTTTTTAACTTAAAAATATAGTGCACTAGGGGAGACATTCCATGTTGTGATGATATATAAATGATATAATAATTTTATATTTTTGACAAAATATTAAGGGAAAAAGTATCATCTTATCAAAACAATTCTGTTTTCAACACACAAATTAATATATATATATATATATATATATATATATATATATATATAGAGAGAGAGAGAGAGAGAGAGAGAGAGAGAGAGAGAGAGAGAGAGAGAGAGTCTATGCACTAAAATTTCAAGTTATAATTGTAAAAAAAATTATTGCAGGGAAAAGTATGAAATTCATTATATGAAAACTGAAATCCTACTTAACTTCTTTTTTTGACTTTTTGTTAGAGGGTTACATAGGTTTCTTCCCTAGTCTAGACCTAGAGAAACCCTTACAAGGGATCTCTTCCCATGGATTTATCATTGAGACCACCACTGGGTAGTCTCAATCTCCATGGCATTATTACCTTGTTCAAACCTATGAGCTTATTAGCCCAGCGAAGTCCCACAACCTGCGAGCATGCCATCACGCCGAAGACACATATCCTATGAGCATAAAAAACTAAAGAAGGATGAAGGCCTATGAGTTTTTTGTCCCAAGGGGGGTTTGAACCCCTATGGAAATCACAACAAACAAGTAAAATCAGCACCACAAGGGACCCTTATAGGTTTCATTTTTGATATTTTATCAACAAATAAATTATAGTGTCAATTTTATTAGTTGACATTATTTGACAATTCAAAACATATATCACTTTCTAGTGATTCATGTTAAAAAACTAGATTAGTGTTGGTTGTTTCATTTATATAAGTGGAACACAACTTTATAATTTTCTGCCCTTGATTATGATTTTATAAAGAATCATTTTATATGTACAATATATTTGTCATTGCCTTGTTTAAATTAGCAATACCAAAGAGCTTGAAATAAGTAATTTGGGATTGATGAAATATATTAAAGAGGTTTAGGATGATGAATTGCAAGCCAATAATAAAACCAATCTCAAGGATTAATATTGAACAAAGAAGATAAAACCTCTAATTTAGATCTAACTTTGTACAAAAGACTTGTTGGTAGTTTAGTGTACATGACAATCTTAGGACTTGATATCATCCGTTAATATTTTTAATTTGAAGGTTCTTGGAGTCACAAAATGATACTCATTTGTAAGCTATTAAAAAACTCTAGATATATTTCAATGACACTAAAAATTATGTAATTTTATACTTCACATCTAATGAATTTGAGCTAAATTCCTACAAAAATAGTGACGGGGTAGGGAGCATTGATGATAGAAATATTACCTCATGATATATCTTTCACCTCGCTTTAGGAGTAGTGTTATGGGATTCTAAGGAAAAACCCATTATAACTCTCTACAATAGAGGTAGAATATGTTCCATCTACATTAGTAAAATGTCAACCAATTTAGATAAGAATAATGCTATTAGATTGGAAGAAAGATCAAGAAGAGAAGTAAATAAAAATTCTAACAATAATCGAGAAATAGATTTATCAAAAAATCATGCCTTTCATAAGAGGATTAAACACATTGATATATGATATCATTTCATCAAAGAATTGGTTAATACTTATGACATATATTTAGAGTCTTATGGGTCAATAGATCAATTTATAGAAATATTTAAAAAATCCGTATCAGAAGAAGGTTTTGAAAGATTGAGAGAAAATCTCAAAGTCACCAATTCAAGATCAAATGCATAGGAATGCTTAGGTCATGACTAAGGAGGCTATTAGAAAATATAATATTTCCCCTAAAGATTTTATTGTACAAATGTAATCAAGTCAAATCATTTCAAGTTAATGTAAAGCCTTATAGTGCATGTCAAGGTCATGTAGATTCTTATAATGCAAGTCAAGTTAGAGACTTCGAGTACAAGTCAAGTCATGTGAATTCAAGGTAGAGTCTTGGAGTGTAATTAATGTTTCAAATTTCTGCAAGTATGTGATAACCAGTGTTGTCATTGATGTCAATATATCTTTTTTTTCATTCATGTCAACTATTCTCTAGTTTTGATTATTTATTGTGGTTAGTTAGTTTCTTTATATTGTCTTGTAGAAGAATTGAAGATGACGAGAAGATGTTCCTGATATTGAGTTTCCAAGTGCTTTTGAGAAAATTTTCTCTCCAAGTGGAAATAGTTAATATATAAGAAAGAGAAGCTAGTGAGTCACAAAACTATGAAACACTCACATATTTTGTGTGTGATTACTTTTTTTTATCAATGTTGATTTATTTTTCAACGGAGAGATTTTTGTAATGTTTTATATTGTTTTCAATTATTTGATGAGAATATATATTTTTATATTATTTAGATTTAGAAATTGAGTATTTATTTTTTCCATGTCATTTTGGCACAATTTTACTTTCATCTTTTATTTTTACATTTCTACAAGATTTGCAATTTACTGGGTGTAAGCAACATGTAAGTATCTTTATCAATTATGCACAACCAATTGAAATACAATCCTTTGATTAAAAAATTCTTTTTTATTTTAATATAGGCTAACAAAAGAATTGATTAGTCACATCATCTCTAATATTATGGTGAAAAATGCATGAGGTTCATTTCATGATCATTGTTCTTCATGTAATGAACACTGCAAAATTGGTGTATTTTTTGTACAAAAGCTAGTAAATAAATTGATTTTAATTTTTTTTTTTTTTACACATAAAAATATGGATTGGTTTTATTCTTTAATTGTTATTATTGATTTAAATTAAATTTTTAAGTATTAAAATTATTTCATTTTACTAATTCTTTTAAATTAGTTGTTATGAATAGATTTAAATATAAAATTTATTTACTTTTGTGTTAGAGTGTAGTATTTAAGGGTAAACTCTAATTGATTTAAAATTATCTAAAAAAATTGAAGAGTCGTTATCCATATTTCATTATCACATACAAAGCACATCATATAATATTAACATTGCATCATTAACTTATATCAACATCCTATATAATCATTGCAAGTTTGCTAAATATGTTCTACCTTTCTTACCAAACCATTAAATTTGTAACAAGGATTTGACTAATGGAGAAAAACTCTATCCTAATAATTTACTCAATGGTATCCATAAACACCACACCTTTGTAGAAATATATGGCAAACATTAAACTAAACAAATTTCATGCATCTAAAGACCATATTTGCAGGTAAAATTAAAAACTTGAGTAGAGTTCATATGCACAAACACCGAGTTTAATTATACTAGTGAAAAGATAAATTATACAAGGAATAATTTAAAAAAAGGATTTCATTTGATCATTTCAAAAGAACTAATAAATTTATAAATTAATTTGATATCTATCATAGAGAATCTTCATCAAGTTTTGATCTAGGTAGTATTTATTTATTTATTTGATCTCTATGAATTTATTGTAGTGCATTAATGTGTCACAAATATTTATCCTAGCTTATAGTGTTTATTCATTTTGTTTCAAATTAATTAACCAAGGATATTTTTAAAGGGTTTAAATAGAAAATACTTAAAATTTTATATTAGATCTAAAAGTATCCAATCAAAGAAACAAATTAAAAAACCATTCAAAGAGAAATAAATAGAGACATTTATAGTTTCAATAGATTTAGAAATCAAATAATATAATAAATTCAATTGAATGAGATAGTGAGTAAGAGAGAAAATACGGGTTGCCTCGATATGCCTCCCAAAAGAGAAAAAACATGGGTATTTCACCTACGACCAACTTATTCACATGAGTTTTATATTTTAAAAGAGAATACTATTTATCACTCATTCCTTTACATTCATACCTTATGAGATTGATTCCTTGGTATCTATAATATCTTATTTCTAAATTTTCACCTCATGTATACTTTCAAATTTGATGATGCAAAGATAAATTTATATTGGGTATGAGATATGATACACTCCTAATCCCTAATCCTCAAAAAGTTGTATGAATTATGAGGTATCCCTAAACCTTGATCCCCAACATGTTTTAAATCCTAAAACTCTCACATTTTCCAATCTTCACTTCCATATACCACTCTACACATTCCAAATCGCCATTAATGACTAGATATTATGTTGCAACTAATCCAAGGACCTTTTAATTCAAAAAAATATTTCTCTATCTCAAGAGCATGGATTCACATGAAATTTTATTGTAGAAGATTAGGAGGCTATTCCTATTATTGTCGTGTTTATGTATTTTATGGAAATATTTTTCATACAAGATCTAAGATACCATTTTACTATATTTCATAGGATATTAACTTGTTTAACATGTAACATTGATGGAACCCAGTTTTTTGTTATTTTTTAGGGATTAAATAATCAAATTATGTTTTATAAATACTAGTTCTCTAATATTTTAAAATTTATTCCTTCTTTATTTTTCATGTGACTATAATGTTGAGCAAGATATAGGATTTTAGCCCTTGCATGTTTAGTCACTATTAGAGAATCTCATATTACAAATCATAGAGAGATAGCTATCTTTTAGAAAAAAAATGTAACTAAAAGTACCCTTAGCCTATTATACATTTTTACAAAAACTTCCACACGAAAATTGTGATAGGTTCTTCTTAGCTTAAATTTTTATCTCACTACTTTAACTTTGATGAGGGTGCAACCTGAGACACAAAAAATCACACAGAAAACTGAGATCCTTATTATTTTCAAAAATGAAAATCTTACATGCAGAGGATCTCAAATCCTCGAGTTCTGCAATACATGCAAATTACAGAAAGAAACTACAGAAATTCCTCTATTCGCAGCATGCGATCTTTTTCTCCCAAAAACTACCACAAAAAATCAGAAACTACCCCATAAATAGCCCCATTTCCTCCGTTTGGAGCTAAAAACAACATTCTAATTATGCACAAATTTCTGGAAGCTCTAACTCAAGATCTAACCGTCGGATCTTCAATGATAATACCTTTTCGGAAAGGTCTTGCGAAAATGAAGTGCTCAAGAGTGGAGCCTAAAGGCTAACCACTTTCGTTTTCCGCCAATTTTCGAGCCCATCAGGAGCCCTTAAGTCCCTCAAAATTAGCTCCAAAGATTTTGTAGGGAAAAAAGAAGAAACTGAAACTTGAATAACTTTTGAAATGGGAATGATCTTCACTTGATTCTTTCACCAAAGTGTTTCTTATCTTGTCCTGAAGCTTCCCTTAAATTTTTGTCTCCTCACACCTTCAAAATCATACCTGCTAAAAATAGTAGTCGAGCAGAAAAAGCAGAAAAGTAGTTCTAAAAGTTGGGAATTCTTCTTCGACGAAAAGGGTATCCAGAAATGAAAAAAGATAAACAAAACTCTAAATAAAAGTAAATATATTTTTGGGTGATGTAGGATTGCCCTTACACCATTGGATGCTCCTACATCAAACTTATGTGAATATAATAATGATTTGATAAGTTTTTTATCACTTTAATGAATTTAAAATGTTATTTGTAATTTTTTTTCCAATATTTCATATAGATTTCTATAAGTTTGGAGAATGATTATTAAGCATGTTCAATTGTAAAATATAATATCTCTTTTTTCTATGGGTTTTTTCTTCTAGCTTTTTGTGACTATAGCCCAATATAAGGTATTGATATCAAATAATTTGACCCTTAATATACTTTAAGATTGAAAAAATATTCAGTAGTAGTTTAAGATTAAGAAATTATATATCTCTCCTAGTTGAAAATTTTAATTAGAGAAATATCTCCAATAATCGTTGAAGTATTTCACCTTAAGGTAATCATTTCCTACATATCCACATCTTACAATCTTTCACAATGTCATCATTAGCATTAGAGAGGTCATTTGTGTTGTAGGTTAGTCCTTGGGTCTAGGGAGAAATTTTGGGGTTGAACATACATTGGATACTATTATAGTTTATTTACTTGCATATCTTTAATTGTGTTCAAATATTGTTAAAGGTTACATCTATGAACACCCTCTTGGGTTAGAATATAAGAACAAAGTGAGAGAGATATTATCTACTATATTAATTGGGCCATCGTCCATCAATATTTTTTTACAAGTAATCCATCCACCCTTCATAAATGAAATTTTCCTAGCCTTGAAGTGGATTGGTTCCTCTAGAAGTGTGAGAAAGAAAAAAATATGATCCAAAAACTAGAATATGAGGCATGAACTCATTGGTCTAGTAGTGATTATGTGGAGGAACTTATTAGCTATATTGTGTGCAATAGTATCATAACTTAATGTGGTCATATGTGGTAGGAATGGTAGGATTATTTTGAGAATTTGATTTTATGTTTGTGGAATCATAAGTTTTATTTAAAATAGAAAATATTTACATCAAATTGTATGCTTGGAGGACATTGTATAAAGATATCCTTGAGTGGATTGTGCATGGATAAATTAGATAAGACCATATGTTGCTAGGAATCTATGTTGGTGAACTAAATTAGTCTATGTATTGGGATCCCATAAATATATCTCATTTTATTAGTAGTACTAGAGTGTGCTACATGTCTCACTCTCATAAGGAATGAATAAATGATAAGATACTTCATATTTTTTCTCTTTTTCCTTGGTTAGGGGACCAGTTCACATAAATTTCACTAGAAGCCCATGGATATTTAATCTAATCTCAAACATACAAGAAAAAAAAATATTGAAAGGGAAAATCATAATTTTAAGCATCAAAATCAGTTATTTCAATGAAATAATTGGATTATGATGTTATTGTTACTTGTCGAAAAGGGTTTTTTTTAATCTTTGTTTCATTTGGATATCAACACTTCAATTTAAAAATTCACCTATGAGATTGACCTGAAATATCCCACACATGTATCTCATAAAAATATAGTTCTACCTACCATATAATTTGATAAAAAATACTCGATCTTTGAAGATATGTTATCATAAAAATTCAAGAATTTGGTAAAGGTACTAACATGACCTTATTTGTATAATAAATTTAACTTAAGTTGTGGATAATTCCTCCCTAATAGGGGGATTTTGGTCCCCAAAATCTGAGGGACTCATCGAGTGAGGATTTCCTTTCATCTAACCTCTTTGGGACTCAACTTAACCTTTCTTCCAACATTAATCCCTCCTATCCTAATTTTCCTTAAAATATATATGGAAAAGGATTTATTTCTCTTAAATATCCCAATCAAAATATCACAGAAAAATAAATGAAATCTATTTTCATAAGTCTTAGAAGGCTTCAATTAAATCTTATTGTATTTACCTACATAAAAGATTATTGTTTTTAATATAGAAATAAATTGGGAATTTGACATCTATAGTATCCTTGTCCTCTCTTTTGATAACTAAGCCTCTACACACTTCTTATCTCAAATAATTTTTCCACTTGTTTTCCAAATAGTAATGGCAAAATGTAATGGCCACACTTTTTGATAAGAAACGCTACGTATTTTTCTATTCATTCTTATTATTTTTGCCAAACATAATATGGATCTCCTTGACACAATGAACCCAATTGGATTAATTCAACACTCCAATATCCCAATGAACGATTGACTAAGAGTACTCACACACTCTAGATTAGTGTTACTCTTGAGTCCTAGTGTAGTGACTAAGCTCAAGTAAAAATAGACCAACTACTATAGAGCTTAAGGGACTACTCATTTATAACAAGGAGGAATCATAAAGACAAAATCAAGAGAGTAGTTTGTGGGTCTCTTAGTTATAATTGTAACTATATGCTAGCTTGTGCAAAAAGGTTTATGGTATAGAACTTAAGTGATGCATAGGTTAAGATAGATGTTTATTAAGTAAGGTGTTGGTTAATTGTAATGTTAGAATAGTTTTCTCATTTTAACCTCAACAGAGAATACTAGGATTATCCTTACTATAATCACTCTTTTCTTTTGTTAAGATAAGAGGTGGGTATCTTGTGTATACCATATATCTTTACCCTCAATCATGGGAACACTAGACATGGTATAATCAGATAACTTAGTGTTTGAAGAATATTCTTGATATAAATTCCTATCATGGTATCTAGTTGTTGGTCTTGTGGGATCCTTAGTTTCTTTTATGGCCTACAATTTCCATTGAAGCACTAAGTACATGGATCAGTACAAAACTTCTCAAGTGTGTTTTTAACGAACAACAATGATTTTATTTTTTTCGTGGTCATCTAGTCTCAATGGCCATGGAGAATTCTCTTGTTTACCGCTTTGCACCTATTGGGAGATTATTTGATTACACTATTTAGCTCTATAGAAAATAATGGATCCTTTTTCCTGATCCATAACATATATAATTTATTGTTTCTTTATATATTTTCTTTGGAAGATAGTGGAAAATAGTTCTAATAGATTTCATATTTGCAAATCTACTCTTACTTTTTTTCTTGTATATTAGGTGTGTTTTGTTGTAGTAGATGTTTAAAATTCAATTAACCCGGGGTTTAGTGGAAATAAGAGAGTAATCATGCTTTTCTTTTTTAATAGGCTGATTTAGGAGAGCATATTGTATGCTAAGCACTCACTAGGTCCAAAACTTGAGGGAAAACACTTCTGCAATTATGTAATATATACACAAATAATAAATAACTTATTTAGTTTTATGGTTCAACTTGCAAAAGTGGACAAGAAGATTTTATGAAGAAAACAAGACTTTCTTACTTTAAGGCATAGAGAATCTGTTCTTTCTTTCAGTAGATATGTAGAAATATTCTTTAAGTACCTAGTAGTTTTCAGAAAGGCCTATAAGATTCTAAAATTTCATTCTTTTAATTTTTTATTTTAAGATTAATTTTTAGTAAGGCCTGTAATATTTCTTCACTTCAATTATTTAGATTTTTTCTTTTTAGATTAGATTTCAACTTCAATTCATTTTTTAATATTTTATTCAAAGATTAGTTGCAAGAATACCCTATATAATATTTCTTCAGGTCAATTTTTATAATTTGACGGTGGTTTTTTTGCATTCTTCTTTCTAAATCAACCACGTAGAGTTTTTAGGATCAATTGTGTATGTTGTTTAGATTTGCAATGTTGATTTCTACTACTTTTATTTATTTTTTTCATTCTATTTTTTAACAATTTATTAGACATTATGCTTATTATTTAGGCATGTCAAAATACCCCAGAGTGGAAAGATTTTTATTTTTAAGATTTAAAGTGTTGATTTCTAACATTTTAAATTTTATTTATGCATCTTATTTGACAAAAAATAGCAATTTATTTGATATTAGATTTATTATTCAAGTGTGTCAAAGTCTAATAAATTTTTCCTACATTATCTGCTTAGATATTCCTTAAGGATAAAAGGATATTCTATTTTTACTTAATTTCTTTGGGGCCTATGATATTTTTATTTTGTTTTTTCCTTTAATAATTTCTTTTCTTTTCCCATTATTTTAATATTTAATTTCAAAGCTAGTTTGTTTGCAAGGTTGTTGTTGGTCAATTGTGTGGGTTATTTAGATTTTTTGTTTTTGGTTTGAATCGTTTACAATTCTACTATTGTGTACCATTTGATGTAGTTTTAGCATTTTCTTATGTTATATTTTTTATTTGGAATACTTCCCCTTTTTGTTTCTTTTAATTTGAAATACTTCAACATGACAATATGAATTTTGCAATGTACTAGTAAGAAATTTACAAAGAGGAATTTCTCACCAACAATGGTGGCCTATAATTTAAACCTTACAAAAACTCTATGAATTAATTTTATATGGCATTGGTACACTATGGTGCGAACAATAATAGCTCTCCCATATTTTGGCAGTAGATTCTCCCATATATGGTAAACGCATATGGTGAGAACAATGGTAACTATCCCTTATATGTGCAAGCATTGGGTAAACAACCCTTTGATAAATAACTTAGTTGTTCTGATTATTTGCAATCCCTACATTGTCTGGTTGTGATTTTTTCTTATTTGTTCAATCTAAGTCATTAAGAAACTGAAAGGAGCCCATATCCATTAAAAAATCCAACTAGAATTATATGAAAATAATAAGACTAATTAGTTATTTTGGTAGCAATAGGTGGAATAGTCCTACCATTTGAATAAATATTTACATGATTCCATTTATGTAATAAAATTAGAGGTTGTTTAGGCTATGTGATAACATATCATGCTATTTGATATGAAGTGGTTGAGTCCAAACATGTTAGTAAACTTGGTGAACATTGCCACTAAATATACACATAAATTATTTTTCAATCACAAGACCTGCATAAGACTCACTTAAGGAAAATATAAAAAATAAAGTTGCAGAGCATTATACATTATTGTAAACACTAAATTCAACACAAGCTTCAAAAGATGACCAAGATTAGTATTTTTAGTCCATTTAAAACAAGTAAATCTAGCATTCCTATTAGATATCCAAACATACTTAATAATGTAAATAGTAAAAGATAAAAGAAACTAATTGAAAGCGTATAAAAATCATTTTTATACTTATCTGATAGTGGAAGTGGTGCACCTTTGATGTGAAAAGGATTTGGGTATGTGCAAGATCATCATGGAAAAAATAGGCCCTTAAGTGGCAATAAAATTAAGAAAATCAGAGTTAGGCAACTTGACATAAAAATTTGAATAAGTTATCTATAAATTATTTTAGATATAATTAGGGGACTGATGTCTCGATGTGATGCATATTTAAAAAAAAAAAAAATCCAGGTATATAATTAATTATGATTTTCTTATTACAACTTTTAAAAAATATAAAAACTTGTATGTTTGACCACCTTAATCTTGTCAAAACTTCATGAAATTCAATTCTTTTCTTTTTTAATCCTATAGTATGTGAAGCATAGAATGTGACCGATGTTTTTGATTCAAAAAATGTCATATCATTTGAAAGCTATAGATTTTCTTCAATTAGCCTATCAATTAGGACTTTAGTCGTAATTCAAATAGAAAATGAGTAATAATTATTTATTAAATTCAAAGTAAAGCATAATTTATATTGGTGGAAATCTAAGAATCTCCTTTAAAAACCTTTTTCATTTCATCAATTTTGGGTAAGAAAAAAGTCCTCAACCACATGGACCATCATATCACTTAGATATTGCCACTTTTTGGGGCATCATCATCTTACACATACCCATTCCCTTTCCCACTCCCTTGATAAGCTTCAAATCATAATGGAAAAAAATTCATACAAAGATGAATTGCACAATGAAAGAAAAGTGCATACAGTGCAAATACTAAGATTGTGGATGGATTTGGAGTAGAAATGACTTCTATTTATAGATTGAAAGGTTGAAGAATGGAGAGATGGGGGGAATGTGGGATTAAAGAAGATCCAATGAAATTTTGAAACTTGTCACATGGCTGGTGGAGGAAGGTGGAGCACATTTTGGAAAATGTGCATGGTTAATGCGTGTGTAAGAGGCATTAAATGAACGTTCTTGAAGATGTTTTGGAGGAAAATTATTTGGGTAAGCAAGTAAAATAAGTGGAGTAAATGCAGGAATATTCCCTTAGAATATGCCTTGGTGAAGGAAAATAAGGTATTTAGTTAATTTGATGAATTGATTTTCATGTACAAGTGGGTGGGTTAGTCAGGGGTTTAGGTTTGACCCAGGTTGAGTCAAAAGCTACAAAATTGAGGGATTAGTATTAGGACCTAATTAATTTAGGATTCATTAACTTGGATGAAAATAGATCATTTATGACATTTAATTTAATTTTTTTATTTTATTTAAATCAAATGAGAAGATTTTAGAACATTAATAATTTAATTAAATATATTGATTTATTTATTTAAAAGAGATGACATTAGTTAGCAAAAAGTAGATTAATGGAATGAACTTAGTTACTTGATTAATAGTATAAATAATGCTAATTTGAGAAAAATTAGATGGATTAAGTTAGTTGATTATTTGCATGTCTATAATTATTTTTTCATACATGCAAAAATTGTACATCACAAACATGGTACTTAACTTTATTGATGGAGCCTAAAACCATAAAAGAATTTTAAAAGTCATGTAACAAATTGCATACGTAGGACTTAACTAAATTTATGAAGTATGAGACCATAGAGAATTTGAAAGTCACATAATAGTAAGAATGATTCTTCTAAATTAGACTATTGGTAAATCTACATCACTCTTGTTAGATCATATATATTGCCCTCCATTTTGGTGATAAAAAAAACTGCATATTTACTTTTGAAGGATCGGGTTTTGTTGTCTACTAAGTAGGGGATAAGCAATATACAGTTCATCACTAGTTTGCAAATACCTAAGTGAATTGATGAAGAAGAGGGAATTGTAGTTAAGATATATTTCCTTGTAGGATGGTGATAGTGTTTGAAATAACTTCTTTAAACCAACAATCATGTGAGTCATATTTTGAGTAGTGCATGATGCTTGATCCTGTACAGATGGTAGTGACTTGAAATTATCAATTTTGTTACAACAACTTGGGAAGTGAAGAGAGAAAATGCATTTGTGTAGGCATAGTCAATTATTATTTATTCTATTATATTGGATTGCTTCTCATAATTCAACACTCTTATCATAATTTATTTCATTAGATTTGGTTGTTCCTCAATCTAAATTCCTATAGATTGTTCAAGAGAGTCAACATGGATGAGAAGGATGAATTCAAGAGTCTTATTTATTGTTGATTCTTATGACCATACCCTAATAGCTTTTGGTGGTATTAAGGATCAGATCTAGAATCAAGAAAGATGATCCACCAAGTACTAGAAATTTGAGGAATATTTTTTGATTGTACACAAATAGTTTTGATTGAACACCTATGTTAGGGGAAGCCTCACTACAAGGTAAGCAACTCAATTTATAGAACAATGATGTAGATTAAAGAAGCTACAACTTGGAATAAGATTTTAGTGTCAATCTGATGAAACTCATCATTGAAGTAACTTCCAAAATTAGAAGTTTGCAAAATAGAATAGATCTAATGGAAGGTAAGAGGTAGCGATCTTGAAGAAGACTATATTTTGTGCCTTTACTGAGAGAAGCTTAATGTTATTAGATATGGTAAGGAAAAGTGAAGGAAACTCTTGAGATGATCGTATCTAAATGAAATGATCAAGAAGTTTTGATATAAAATTTTATAATATGAAGGAAGATATTTGCAACAAGATGAAGAGATAGACAAGAGGTTAAAACAGAGTGAAGAAAAAGATGAAGAAGAAGAAATGAAGCAATTAAGAAAGGAAGTACAAAATATGCTTGTACAAAGTATGCTTGATTCTGTAAACAGAGAACTTGTCATTTCTATAGAAAAAGTTGAGAAACCTTATAGAGAACCCAAAATTCTTGCGGAATATATTGCTCTACAACTAAAGGAGAGAGTTGAAATAAGAAAAATAATGAAAAAAGCTATTGAGCTGGCTGAAAAGGCAGATGTAGAAGGTATTAAAATACAAATTAAAGGTCGTCTTAACGGAATTGAGAGAGCTCGTAAAGAATCGGCCGGAAAAAGCCACTAGTTATGAATCAGGTATAGAACCAATGGGAGATACCTGGATCCAATTTAGAATTCGTTATTACATGTTTGCTTTAGTTTTCGTTGTTTTTGATGTGGAAACAGTCTTTCTTTATCCGTGGGCTATGAGTTTTGATATTTTGGGTCTATTTACATTTATAGAAGCTTTTATTTTCGTGATTATCTTAATTGTTGGTTTAGTTTATGCATGGAGAAAAGGAGCATTGGAATGGTCTTAACTCCCAAATTTTCGAGTGGTAAAAGGCGAGTAGAAAATTATCTAAATCTAAAGCCGGCGATAAATCCTATAGAATCCTCTTTACTTGATCAAGCAACTCCGAATTCAGTGATTTCAACTACTCTAAACGATCTGTCCAATTGGGCGAGACTCTCTAGTTTATGGCCGCTCCTTTATGGTACTAGTTGTTGTTTTATCGAATTTGCTTCATTAATAGGTTCGCGATTCGACTTTGATCGTTACGGTTTGGTGCCAAGATCCAGTCCTAGGCAAGCCGACCTCCTTATAACAGCCGGAACTGTGACCATGAAAATGGCTCCTTCTTTAGTGAGATTATATGAACAGATGCCCGAACCAAAATATGTAATTGCTATGGGAGCTTGTACTATTACAGGAGGAATGTTTAGTACAGATTCTTATAGTACCGTTCGCGGAGTAGATAAGTTAATTCCCGTGGATATCTATTTGCCGGGTTGTCCTCCTAAACCAGAAGCTATTATAGATGCTATAATAAAACTTCGTGAAAAAATAGCTCAAGAAATATCTGAAGATAGAACTGAGTTTAAACAAGGAAAGAGATATTTCACTAGAAAGCATAGGTTTCATACAATGTACACGTATAATTTTCTCTATTATGTTTTTATATATTAGAAATAATGTTTAAAGAATCTTGTAGATAAAGCTATTATAGATAGTAATAATAGTAAAAGAATACTTTTTAAACTATAATCAATTTTTTCATGTATATATATATATATTAGATAGATACTTTGACATTATTTATATAAATTATAATATAACATAGATATAAAACTATAAATTTTCATGTTCTGTGGATTAAGCACTTCCAAATATTTATCATTTTTTTAATATTATTATAAAATACTCCATTAATATAATATAATAATCTTTAAATATATTATTACAAAGACACAAATTAGTATACTAACAAATATAGTAATGTTAAGTAAATTATATGTAACTTATGTTAAATAATATAATTAAAAATAATGTTGGAAGGAGGATATATCTCGTTATTCATATAGATTATTTAATAAGATAGATAAGCTATGTAATGCCCCGCCACACAACCCTAGATGAAGTTTCAATTAATAATAAAAGCATACTATTTTTATTTTTATTTAAATTGAATTAAACGTACATGTTCATCTACAATTGACAACATCCCCTAAGGCTATGTAACTGAGATTACTTAAATTACCATTAACATACATCATTTAAAACAAATCATTGCATTTAATTACTCAAGTAGTAGCATTCATTCAACATACTTAAACAACAAGATGAGAAGATAAACAACCATAGCATAAATCCATTACATGAATATTTGATTACATCACTCATTCCCAGAATGAGGCAATAATACATAAGTGTTACAATTATGAAATTTCCATCTCAAATATACAAGAGGGTAGAACCAACTTATTACATTTTGAAATACAATAGTGTCAAAAAAGGAAACAAGATCCCCGAGCTGTGCAACTGGATGTCTCGCCACCGCGTATTGAAGATCAAGGGGGACCCAACGGTTTATGGTGCATGTTCCACCCAACCAAGTGGTACCCGAAGGCCCACCCCCCATTCTAGGAGATAGTAAAAATGAAACATGGACAAAGAATCTACTACCTCTAACCAAAGGCAAAATCATACTAATGCATATTGACTCAACCAAACACATGCACAATATAAGTCTAACATTAACATGGTCACATTGCTCCGAGACATAAAATCAATTGAGTATGAAAAAGAACTCGTACACATCACACATAACTCAATGTTATCCTAGACAGAGTGTCATCACACAGTTAGACATGAGATCTCCTCTAGGAATTCCTCATAGGCTCCAGAGTTCTTGGTGACCTCTAACGAATCCCGCCCCTCATACTTACTCATGCGGAACCGACTATCTCTTGTGAGGACAAAATAGTTGACCTTGTCATTCCAGGCCTTCCCACTCATCCCAAGTCTAAATGAGCCCTTGTGTCTATAAGTGAGGTTAAGATATACTAATTAATGTGAAGTGCATCCTAATCAACTAAGTACATTACTTTAATTATCACTTGATTAAATCACTTATGAAGGTTACTCGGTTTACCCCTTTGGGCTCTAGCACCTAACAAAAGCCACTCTTCCAATGGATAACACGATACACAAAACTAGACTCCAAGGGTAACTCAAGTGCTTATAGAACTTAACCAACACAATCTCTCCTATTATAGGAGGAAACAATTTAGGTAACTCACTACAACACTTGGAGGAAACAAAACACATACAACACTACCCAAGGAAAAAACGAATGATTGACTTAACAAAGAATCATCCCATAACCTCTGGAAGAATTTACAAGTTAAAACACAAATTCCCCTTTTTCCCAAAATAACCAACATAAGGAAATTTAATATCAAAATATACAGGCAAGAAAACATGCTATTTTTGGATATCTTAAATCCATTTCCTATTTAATAAATTTCACAAAAATTAAAATAATATTCTTCTAATATTTTCTTTAAAACATAATAATCTCTTCCCTTAAACTAAATATCTTTTCTCTATCTACTATCCATGCACAATATTTGTTTCAGTTAAAATTGCTACTGAATACTTGCATGCAATCATATGCCTAAAACAAAATATTCAATATATAATATATTTAAAAATATAAGCAACATACTTTATATATTTAAATTCATATATTATATTTATATTCAAAACTATATTTAAAAAAAAAGAACCTACATTAAGCATTGATTATAACCTTCTGTTTTACTAAAAAATTACCAGACTATAATATTATTTATAACTTGATAAACTACAAACAGATTATATATATATATATATATATATATATATATATATATATATATATAAATATACATTTATCTATATATATACATAAATATATGTATATAAATTTACATTAACACCAAAACATGTTGAAAACCTAACATAATTAAAAGTTAACAACTGGAAGTGGAACGGTGCAAATCCCGAAGCCATGGATTTCCGCACAGGGGTGCAGGAAATCAATGAAACGAAAAAGTCAAACCACCAGACTATACATTGTACAGTTGGACACCCAAAGGCATTGGGCGTCTGCTATAAATTTATATTCAGTCCCATATGTGTGGGGGAGGGGGGTGGTGGTGCCATGGGAACAACACTCTCCCATCAATGGGTAGTGGGTAGTGGGGTACATCTATCCCCACCTACCATTATCAACATCAAGTTATTTTTTAATAAAAAATTCATTGGTATTTCGGTATTCAATGAAATGATTTCATAAAAATATTCAATGAGTTTCATCAATATTCATTTCTCAGAAACATAATATGGATGACAATTTTTCAACAAATATAATAAATTAAATCTATGACAATAACATAAATATATATATTTATATGTTATATGTATATATTTACCAGAATATACTACATATAATATATAAATATAAATATATATATATATATATACACAAAATAATTTAATTGGTAAAATTGAGAGAAATAAATAAAAATAAACACCTATACGAAAATGAATAAAATTTTCCAAAATATTTTCTTAAATCCATAGAGATTTAAAAATTGAATTCTTTTAAAACCTTTCCTTTAAATTCCTAATAATACAAAAAAAATAGAAAAACTAAAGGGGATCTAAATTTCTCCATTACAAATTTTCTATAAAGGATTTGTTTTCAAAACCAGATCTAACTGTTGTCTAAAGGGATAAAATATCTTCAATAATCTACATGTGTTGCACAATCTAAGTTTTAATTTAACAATGATTCTACAAATTCGTCAATTAAAACTTAAATCCTCGAGTATATTTATACAATCTTGCAAATTTTTGATTAATTTGTACCTAATTTCCATTAATAAATTATAATTCCAAAAAAGTTCAACAAACAAATTTCTTAAACAATATATATTTGTTTTAAACATAACAAGAACAAAAATCACAACACAAAACCTGGGTTTTGAAGCTACAGGAAAAGATGAATTTTTGATGCAAAGCCTCTTGCAAGGATCTCACGAATTCTCTTCTACCATGCAATGAATCCAATCCAAAAGCTCAACCAATGTAAATAGACTTTCCTCAAATCAATTCTACAATCAAAAATTTCTTTAAACCCTTCTTTGTGCAATTTTTCCAAAAAATTATTCTATGCCTTCAAGAAGCTTTTCCCTTACCAAAATCTTCTTCTTGAATGAATGATTTTTCAATAAACTCTTTTTTCCTTAATTAAACATGCACTTGAGTCATAAATCAAATATATCTTAATCAACCAAATCTAATTGTGCATGCAATATTGAAAATTAAAATATCCACTTAATTCCAATTTTTGAAAACTAACTTTAAATTTAAGATGCAATTTCAAATATCTTTCAATTTTAGCTTTTATTTAATTTAATCTAAATAAAATTTAATTAATTAATTTTAATTATTTAATAACTAAATTCAAACCTTTTGAGATTACATTTAATTAATTAAATTAAATTAAATTTTATTAATAACTTTAGATATAACTTCCAAGCATAATTTTCATTTAATATAAAATAATCACCACTTTTAACCAATGTACTCATTCTAAAAATTGATTTAATAATCAAACACTTTTTAGAATCAAATAACATTAAAATAAGGTAAACTAGGACTCAACAAACAAAATTGATGACACACTAAGGCTAGGGCGTAGAATTGACACATGTTACCTAGCTACTATCTTTCGTTCAAGTTAACCATTAGATCGACACGCTCAAACCTTTGGAACTAGGTGGAGTCAATGTCATGTACCTACAAACTTGAGAACCAGCTAAACAACATCATCTAATATATCTAGCATATAACACACACCGTGAAGAAGAAATCACGGATTGACAGGGCACTCGCAAGCAAGTGATGTGAACTCATCCTATTCACCAATACACTCATCAAGGACTAATAGTAACATCATAATCAATAATCTTATATTAATATCTCATGTTATAACCACTAACATCATTACACCATTAAAGCATGTAAAACAGTAATCAAATAAATACATCACACAATAATAGTTCATCGCTCAATAAGTAGTGATCAAAACACAAATAATAAGGTGTGTCTAGTATCAAAGTAGCTACAACCAACAAAGCATAAAGAAAACCGAACAAGAAGCAAAACGGAGGGGTATTACAAGCTAGTTTAAATTGGGAGATAGGTGCATTCAATTTAAAATTGAATTAAATCCCATTAAACACATAAAGAAAACAATTATTGTTATGATTTGAATTAAGCTTACCATTTGATGAGGATGAAAACATATTGAATTAACTTAACAATATTACATGTGATTGATAATATTTATCTTTGAATTTATTTTATTTTATTATGTCGAAGGCATGTCCCTATTTGAGCTTGTGAATCTCACTTTTCTCGTCAGTGGTTCACAAGCCTTCAGAGGCCGTACAAGGGGCTTCAATGAATCTAAATCTCAATCATGCATCATTTTTTGTGATAGCTCACCTCTAGCTTTCAGTTCTCCTTCATCACATGCAAGTAAAATGATTGGATCGACCTCTCCTATGATCACATTCTCGTAGCAGATTCAAACGTGGAAAGAAGAAATCGTAAAAGCTTTAAATTCATGTACGCCTTTTCAAACATAAGCTCTTAGAATTTGAGAACAAAAGTGAAAGTTGTAGATTAATTCCAAAGAGTTCGAGGCATATATAAATTTTCTACTATGGCCTTGTGAGGTTTGTCATCATTCTCAGTACTATGCACTAGATTGCATGAACACTTGTCATTCAATAGTTTATTACACTTTCGACATTTTTATTTAAACGGTCGTACAAAAGTAAATAGGAATGCTTGGTTGTATAAATTATATAGTATATACTTTATATAAATTATAAAAAAATTAATTAATAAATATAATAATATAAAAATATAAAACTATAAATTAATTATATAAATTAATAATAATATTATAATTAAAAAATGAATATTATAAATTATAAATTATAACTTATAACTTAAAATTTTTATATAAATTATAAAAAATTAAACTAATAAATATAATAATATCAAAATAAAAGTAAATTATATAAATTAATAATAATATTAAAATCAATAAATTGTCGGTATTGGTATGGTGTGTTGGTTTGTAGGTGGCATTGTTGTTCTTGCCAACAAGGTTCAAACCCCATTCGGGTGGTATTGTTGAATGATTGTATTCCAGTTAATAGCTCCAGTCAAAAGTGTTTACCCCTTGAATAATGATAATATTAAAATCAATTAATTAATAATATAAACTAGATTTTTTGAAATAAATACAAAAAATATAAATTAATAAATATAATAATATAAAAAAATAATAAAAATAATATTAAAATCATTTTGTAAATGATCTATTAATTGATATTTAGGGTTGATCTCATGACAAAGAGGTTCAAGATGGATGTATGGATGATTAGACTAACAAATGTATATGATAATGATGATGAAAATGAGATATTTTTAAGATGCTTAGAATAAAAAATGTATATTATCCTAACCAACATAAATTCTTATACAATTCATGTGAGATGAATGATGTTTCCTATTATGATGATATGCAATGATTAAGATGGATGCATATGGTTTTTGGATGACATGATACCATGTTAGTGTGAAAGAGGCTAGAAGAATGATAGAGAAGATGCAGAAGTAAAACAAGTCTACAATTCATGGAAACTTTATTGGATATGATGATGAATGATGATGATGTATTGCTTATCCAAGGAATGGGATGTACAAAGCATATATTTCCTTATGTTTGATAAGACATAGATACAATGCATCAAGGTATAGACAACCAGGATGACATGGTATCTAGTGAGATGGACTTTGACTCAACAAACAGATAAGAGTATTCTTATTCACACTTGACATACAAAAACATATTAGGATGTACTTCAGAAATTTCAATCATCTCAAACCAAAACATCGAAAGGAAAAAACTCCCAATGCAATAGTCAACAAGGTATCCAAAACATTCTCCTGACATATCAAACAAAATTTTCATGACCAAGGTTATATTACAAGAATATCCAACAATAAAAACAAACAAAATATAATGACCAATGCCCTATTCCTTTCTCTCTAAACATTTTTTATTAGACATCATCGAGAGGTCATTGGAATGAGCGAAATAAGATAAATCAAAAGAATACATCAAGTAAACAAGTTATTTTCTTCATACCCCTAGCCAAGGCTAAACTATGGTGATGCCTAATGTTGATGTCCATTGTAAGAAGGATGCATCCTAGGACATGATGATCAGATGATGGTAAGACTAACGTGATGATAGGCTATTCATACCAAGAGTTTACCAAATTGTTTCCCTATTGACCTAAACTTGAGACCTTGACGTTCCTATTTTCACTTTCTATTCGCTAAACATGTTTCTGATTATTTTGACAAAGGTTGGGGGATGATGATTGATTTATTGTGAGTGGATGTTTATTGCAGGTGAATGGTGAAACGAGATAGATGATTTTGGTTTTTTTGATTTTTTTTGGTATTTTAAAATGTTTTGAGGCTATTTTGGGATGTTTTACAAATGTTTTGATTTTCAAAATTTCTAATGTTTCTGATGTTTTTGATATTTTTACCAACAACCTAATGTAAGGACCTATCCTAGGGGCCTCAAGAGCTGATAAAATATTATCATTTCTTATGTTATACACACAAAGACCATGTACTTTCACTGACACAAACTTGTTTATTGGTGAGATATGAACATGCGGACTACCAATTTATTATAATAGAATCCTAAAAGACTAACCTAATATCTCAAGGGATGACCAGTTATTATCCTTGCCTACATTTAAGCTCAAAGACAACGTAGTTAGACATGATGACTCTATTATTGACTTTTTCTAACCTTTTACCCTTTTTTTGGATTTTTTATATGCTTTGGATGTTCTAATTTTATGAATGGTTTTGGATTTTTTGATTTTAAGGAAGATTTCAAGAATATACATGAAACCAATCTAATGTAAGCATAAGCACATGCCCCCAACGTGATGTGATAGACTACTCTAATATTGGAAGGAAAAACTTACATTAGGAATGTGACATGTAGTTCTATGGTTGTAACATGATACCAATACAAGATCAAGCTATGATGTGGATATAGATGGGTGTTAGAAGGATCACTGGAATGCGATGAGCAATGATGGAAGGCGATGGTAGGTGATGCACAACAAGTAGAAGAATCCATGGTTGATGGAAAGTGATCTATTTACAGATGGGACCCATTTTCTAGGTTTTCACCAAGGTACTTGCCCAAAGTGCCACCGAAGGGGTTTTCACTAGAGGACAATTTTTTTCTTTACTATTTTCAATCTTTTTTTCTTATTTTTTATATTTTTTATACTTTTTTATATTTTTTGATTTTTTTGATTTATACCCTACAAGCTTAGGCATGGGAGCTATTGATGGTCTCCTGCAAAGGCTCAGCTTTGAGTGTTGACAATCGATATGATCTTGAATTATAACTTGTAGTCATAAAAAAGGGTCCCAACAAGTTGGGTTCAAATTTTCCCTTGCTATTTGGATTTCGCACATTTTTCTAATTTTCTTTCAACATGAGCTCTCTAACTTGAAATGACTAACTCTTGATATTCTTACTATAGATCATCTTTAATGGTAGACTTATAGGTGGCTGAACACAACCATGCATTACTCATCCAATACTACTAGCTCGTTCAATCATGACACCTGATATTCTTCATCTATAATGAAATTTTGCAGTGATATTCTTAAGGATGGGAGCTCGATCTCAACAGGGAGGATAGATTTTTATCCATAGACTAGGGAGAATGGGTTTGCACCTATTAGTGTGCAAATACTTATTTGGTAAGCCCATAAGGTAGGATTTAGCTATAGGTTCTAGTCACGACCAACTTCATTGACTATTTTTTTTAGGATTCTCAAGATGGTTTTATTTGTAGCCTTAGCTTGGTTGTTACGCTATGGTTAGTATGGAGTGGAGAAGTGATATTGGATAGTAAATATTTGGCATAGCTCTTGAACATATTGGTTCTTGAAAGGCATCTCGTTATCTGAGATAATTGCTTGTGGGACATCATATCGACAAATAAGGTAGTTTAGGATGAATTGAGAAATCTACTTTCCTGTGATATAGGTCATGGGTATGGCCTCTATGCACTTTTTCAAATACTTTGTAGCAGCAAAAATGAACTTGTTTCCATTAGCTGAGGTGGGTGAGATTTTTTCTGATGAGATCGAGCCCCCATTGTAAAAAGGGCCAAGGTGTTATAATTGGTTGTAACTCCTAAGCTAGTGCATGGATGAGGTCCCCATGTTGATGACATTGCAAAGATCTTCAAAAAAATTCATTAGATTCCTTCTCCATTGTAGGCCATTAATACCCATTTCTTATTAGTTTCTTTCATAAGGTCATATCGCTAGAATGCAAACCACAAATTCCAATATGTACCTTGGTTAAAGAATTCAAAGATTCCTTAGGAATAAGGCATATCAAAAGGGTTTTTCCTTTGATTATTCTACGGTAAAAAGTATCTGTTGGAGTGAAAATAAACTAAGAGGGGGAGGGTGAATCAGTGTTTATACCTTCTTTAACAAATTTAACTGAAACTCAAAAGAACCATACATATGTTCTCATTTATCAATGATAGAATAGTTCATGTATTCAGATGAAATCATATAAACTGAAATGAGTAGTTTAATGTTGAATTTTAAAGCAGTAAAGCATTGAAGAAAATGAATCACATAGACACATATAGACACAAGATATGTTGAGTGGAAAATCCTCCTGGGGTAGAAAAACCACTCTTGAACCTGTTGCCTTTTTAAGGCTTTTGTTTCAATAATTATTTTGAAAAACCCTCAATGGCGTATTTCTTAGCACCAACTCAAGGAGCACCAACCCCTTTTCTATTTTTTAATAGAATGTACAACAATATAGAGGATCTCTCTGTTTCACTCTCTTCTCTCTTAATAGAACTGCACACTTTTCATATTGTTTCTTTTTCAGGTTTTACTTTCATGATAGAGCACTGATCTCTCTATTTTTTTATTTTAACATAATACATAAAAAATTACAACTTTCGGTTACAGCAAAACCTTTTTGTTTTCTAACAAAAGAAGATGATATTTTTGACTATTTTTACATCTTTAACAAGTTTACTGTTCAGTTAAAACAAAGGATGTTTTGCAAAATATTTTCTTCTAGGTATGAAAAGAAAATGTGGTATGTAGAATATAAGTAAAATAACTCTAACTAGTCGAGTAGCCTACAAGAGCAGATCTTAACCAAATACAATCAAGACATGGATGTATGCATGAATAGTAACCACTGGAATAATAACAACAAGAAGTAATTGAAGTTTATTTATAGAAATTAAAACCTTATAAAGGAATGTTCCCAAAGAGTAGGTAGCCATGAATCTAATAAATTTGAGAGGATATTCAAAGAACAATACCCATTTTAATAGCTACAATTCTTTAGTAACTGAAATAACTAAGTTCTATAACCGAAAACCTTCTTTTAAGAGTTGTTACCAAAAGATTCCAAGAAGCATTTGAAGAGATACAAAGGTATTTTTATTACCCACACACATAAATTAAAAACCCTTTAAAATTTTCATGATGATCTTTAATAAAATTGCAGTCATGTTTTAAAACAATCATTTCAGACTTTTCTATTGAAAGGAATAGAAATTTTCCACTTTCGTTTTTGCATAAGAAAGAAAATTTATCTCGTAATAACCTTGACTGTGAAGAAATGAATCTGAAAAAGAATAATACCTGAGAATAGTAATGAAGCTGTTGTCATGGAGAATTTTACCAGTTCTGCAAAGTGATAGAGCAAATCGAGCTCTTTTCCCATTCGAGCTTCCAACAAATGCAAAGAAACTGACATGAGAAATGACCATTTTCATGGTCTTCCAATGTTACCAATATGTTGTCAAAGATTAGTGAAGCAAAAACAAGAATAGTAAAATGGTTGTGAGATACCTAACTTGATGATGGCAGCCACTAGGGTTCCAAACCCTCAAACAATGAATTATAATGAGTTGCCCTAATTTCCACACGAATTCCTTTACCAAGAATGATAATTTTTTGGAGTCCGAAAGGACATAGATGATTATGAAAAAACTCATAATGCCCTTTGAATTTCGTGGGCTTATCAAAGACGAGCTATTGACCAACATAAATTTCTTTGTCAATTAATTGACAATGTGAAACATCGACCTGAAATATTCTTTGAAGAAATTTAAATGAACACCTTACATTTCACATGTCCATTTCCTAAGGCATGATAATTTCCATATGATCAAAGCTAAGTCACATGCAATGTGACATAAAATAATCAATGTTAAGTCACATCCAATGTGACATTAACAAAATCAATACCTTTACCTGTTGTTATCCTTGAGGCCCAAATAAATATCAGCCAAAGGAGCCAAATCAAATATAAATAGTTGTTGATGTATTTACCTTTGACAAAAAGCCAGATTTCCACGTTAATAAAGTCCAATGCTATATAATTTGCAGTGTAAGATAAATTCTAATGCCTTGTGAAGTATAATGAAGGCTAATTTCATTTGAAGTTCAAAATTCCATTAGCACAATAATGATCAACCTCTTATAAAATGCCGAAATAAAAAGAATACTGAGAGCTTCAAAAAAATAATAATAAACTATTCCTCATACCCATGCCACTCACTAAAAATGGAGGAATATATCTTTGATGAATATCAAGACATGATTCATTTTCAAGATGCTTGTAACTGATCAAGCCATAAGTAACCAACCTGTAGAAGAACTGTAACTAGAGTGCCAAATACATGTAATTACGTGCATAACTCAAACATAATTGTTAGACCAGAAACATATCACCTCATCAATGGAGGACAAAACCTATAACCAAAATACCTCAACTGAGATTTGCACATGGATCCAAGATATCAGAGCCACCAAGATAATATAATCAATGAAGTAAATGTGCCAAATAGACAAGAATATCAACTAACCACCAAGATTCTAAAGTAACATAAATTGTCATCAAGGACAAAATAGCACAAGAGGGATTCAAAAAACTCGCCCTTTATCCTTGATGGAAAAACTAAGCCTCCAAGCCAAAATGAAATATACGAACCGAATTCTCATTATATGCTCCCTCTTTTTGTCACAAGGATAAAGGGAAGCAAAACCAGATAAACTAGAATTATTAACAAAGTATAGAAATAACCTTTGAGCAGAAAAGAATGAGCTACCGGAAGAGCTAACTAGCTCCCCCTATCACTTAGATAGACTTATTAAGATATCAAAGATTGAGAGACAACTCCCAATCTAAAACGAATTCTTTCAAATGTATCTTTAGCCAATGGTTTTTTAAAAATATTAGCAACTTGTGCTTGTGTAGGAACATATTGCATAGATACCTCATTAGCCAACACCATTGCATGAAGAAAATGAAATTTTATAGGTATGTGCTTAGTTCGAGAGTTCATAACTAGATTTTTTGAGATACTGATTGGACTAGTATTATCACATAGAATAGTAATAGGTTTTGGAATCTCAATACCCATATCTGATAATGTTTGTGACACCCGAATTACCTGAGTGCAGCAAGAAGTGCCAGCTATATATTCTGCTTCTACAGTAGAGAGAAAAATAGATTCTTTATTTTTGCTATGCCAAGCCACTAAACTATCACCAAGAAAGAAAGCAACACCACTGGTGCTTTTCTTGTCATCTAGACAACCTGCCCAGTTAGAATCAGTATCTGCTACTAAAAAGAAATAATTTCTTCTAGGATACCAGAGCCCATAATCAATCGTGCCTTGTACATATTTAAGAATCCTTCTCACAACATTGATGTAAGATTCCTTAGGAGATGCCTGAAATCAAGCACCCATACAAACAACGTGCATTATATCAGGTCTTGAGACTATTAGATATAATAGGCTTCCTATCATTGACCTATAGTCAGTTGGGTTGACAATAGGAGAGTCATCAACCTTGCTAAATTTACAGCCAGTAGCCATTAGAGTGCTTACAAGATGACTTTCATCCATTTGAAACCTTTTTAACATTTCTTTTGGATATCTTGCTCGAGATAAAAAGATGCCAGATTCAAGTTGTGAAATCTGAAGACCTAAGAAGAATGATAGTTCTCCCAACATAGACATTTCAAATTTAGATTCCACGATTTGTGAGAATTTTTTACTCAAGGCAATATTGTTGCAACCAAAAATGGTGTCATCAACATAAATTTCAACAAAAAGAATATCAGATCCTTCAATTTCAACATACAGATTGTTGTCTACTCCTCCTCTAATGAAACCTTTTGATAGTAAGTGACTGTCCAATCTAGAGTACCAAGCTCTAGGAGCTTGTTTTAGGCCATATAGAGCCTTTTTCAGCTTGTAGACATGATTGGGTTTGTTTTTACAGGTAAACGCTTCAGGTTGTTCTATGTAAACTTCTTCTTCTAAGTATCCATTCAGAAATGCATTGTTTACATCCATTTGATATATAGTAAAATATTTGAAAACAAAATATGCCAAGAAAATTCTAATTCATTCAAGTCTAGCAACTAGTGAAAAGGTTTTACCGAAAACAATACCTTCTTGTTGAGCATATCCTTTGCAGACATATCTAGCCTTTTGACGAACAACATGACCATTTTCATCATATTTATTTCTAAAGATCCACTCTCCTCCTATGAAATTTTGTCATCTAGTCTTGGGACTAGATCCCAAGTCTATTTTTTTTCAATTTGATCAATTTCTTCCTGCATTGCATTAGGCCAGCATTCATTTTTTAGAGCTTCATCAATTTATTGGCTGAAACTGAGTGATTAAATAGAAAACAATAAGCTCAGCTATGTGATATTTTTCATCATAGTTAACTATTATTTTCCTTGTTTGAACTCCTCTTAATTTATCTCCAATAATCAGTCTTTAGGATGGATTTCAGCAAAATATTTTGAAGGAGTTTTAGTTACACATTTATCTGAACTGATTTCAGCATCTTCAATTTTTTCTTCAGCAAGTTTATGACTTGTTGGTTTCATTTTAGAATTTGTAGTTTCAAAGCCTTCATAAATTATACCAAGTTCAAATTTGTCCACTTCATCATCCTATATAGGTTCAACATCTAAAAGCAGATTTTCATCAAATTTGACATTTACTGATTCAACAATTATATTTAGCCTATTGTTAAAGCATTTAAATTCCTTATTGTGAGTGGAGTATCCTAAGAAAATAACTTAATCTATCTTAGATTGAAAACTACATGAGTTTTCATTGTCTCTCTTGATAAAACACTTGCAGCCAAATATTCTGAAATATTTAATTGAGGCAGATTTACCATACCATAGTTCATATGGAGTGAAATTTGATTTCACTCTGATCTTGACTCTATTCAAAATGTAGAAATATGTATTAACAACTTATTTCTAGTACATGTTTGGAAAATTTGCTTCATTCAGCATAGTTCTTGCCATCTCTTTTATAGTCCTATTCTTTCTCTCAAGTACCCCATTCTATTGGGGTGTTCCGGCAACATAATACTTTTTTTTATGCCATGTTTGTCACAGTAGTATATGAATTCTTGTGAGGTGAATTCATCACCTTTGTCAAATCTTAAACATTTCAATTTTAAATCTGACTCTCTTTCTACCAATTTTCTAAAAACTTTGAAACATTCAAAGGCTTTTGATTTTTTCTTAAGAAAGGTAACCCATACCATATGAGAGTAGTCATCAACAACCAACATGAAATATTTATCACCATTGATGGACCTAGTCCTTATAGGACCACATAAGTCAGTATGAACAATTTGCAAAGGCTTATTAGAGAAGTGTTCCTTAGATTTAAATCTTAACTTAGTTTTCTTTCCTTTGAGATACTCTTTACAAACAATATTTTCAAGTTTTCTAAGAATGGGAACACCTCTTACATTCTTATTTTTTCTAATTATGACCATATTGTCAAAATTAATGTGGCCTTGTCTTTTGTGCCACAACCAGATTTATTCAACATGACTCATTAAGAATATACCTTGATTTTTTTGATGTCCAGAGGTGTCAAGTAAGTTGTAGACATTTACCTTGGTCCTTCGTCCAGTAGCAACAACTTTACCATACTAGTGTTTTATTTCATATCCTTGTGAAGTGAACAGGACTTGATAGCCACTATCACAGATTTTGCTGACACTCAGAAGGTTATTTTTAAATCCTTCTACATAGTATACATTGTAAATAGGAGTGTCTTGATTTCAGAAATAGAGAATCTCTATCGTTGATTTGAAATTTAGAGTTGTCTCCAAACTTTACATATCCACCAACATAGTCTTCTAGATTAGTAATTTTTTCTTTGTTACCAGTCATGTGGTTTGAACAACCACTATCCGGGACCCACAAGTCCTTCTTCTTGGAATGGAAAGAAGCTTGAACAAGCATAGTCTATTCAATGTTGTTAACAAATTTGGGTTTCCAGACTTTGATAGTTTTTAGTTGTTTGTTATGTTGATCAGCATTGCATTGCTTAGTAGTGTGACCAACAGAATTACATGTGAAACATCTGATTTGTCTTGTAAACCCATGATTCTTCCTAAAGCCAAATCTAGGAGTTTTAGAATTCATAAATCTGCAAGAGTTCACTTTGTGACCAAATTTATTGTAGAAGTAACAATATCCATAAAAAAGAGGGTAGGAGTTGTAAAACATTTTTTTACTCCTAAAAGGATGAATATGATCCTTGTCAAAATTAGGATGCTTGAGTTTAGGACTTTCATTTGCAGTGTTATTTGAACATTCACCTTTCATAAAACCAATTCCTATTTTATCATTGTTCAGTTTTTGTTTACTGAGCATGTCATTTAGTTTAAGAGTTATTTCATATTTCTCAATAGTCTTCCTGAGATTTACAATCTCATGTTAAAGTTTTTGAATTTCTTGGTCTTTAAAACCTATGCCAATACAAAGATAATCTTCAACTCTCTTCGATTCTTCAAGTTGAGTTTTTAATGAAATTATCTCAAGATGTATGAGTTGTTCTTTTGAACTATCATGAATAGTATTTTGTTCTTGAGCACACATCTTTTTTTAAAGTTTTCTCAGCTCTTTTAGAGGACATTTTAATTCTCCTTCATAATCCACTTCACCTTCTTCAACATCATTATTGTTAGTTTCATCTTGCTGAATGATTTCAGCCATGAATAGATTTTTATCCTCTTCATCTAAAGAATCTTCAGATTCAGAGTCTATTTCATTTTTGTTAAACATTCTTTCCTTCATTTTGAAATTAATTTTTTTTTTTGGCTCTATAAGCCTTTTTCTTGGCCAATTTCTTATATTTTTTGTTGTCAATGTTTGTGTCACCATAGGGGCACTTTGCAGAAAAGTGGCCTATTTTTCCACAGTGAAATCATTTGAAGGGAATTTTTCCCTTATACTTTCCAGAACCCTTTCTGAGTTTCCTTACAAATTGGGATTCTTTAGAATTAGAAAATTATGATTCAGATAGCTCATCCCTTTCTTTCCTTTCAATGTATTAAATGGTGATTCTTTTGTAGTGGTGTTGTTTTTACTAATCCTCATTTCATAGGCAATCAGAGTGCCTTGAAGGTTGTCAAGGGTAAGTTGGGTAAAGTGTTTCTTCTCTTCTAGAGTAGCTACCTTAGCTTCAAATTTTGCTGGTAAGGTTCTGATGACCTTGGTTACAAAATGAAATTCCTCGACTTCTTCTCCCAAACCCTTCATATAATTTACTATTTCATCAACTCTCAAAAAGTATTCAGCTACTTTTTTATCATCCCTCATTTTTCATTCTTCAAATTGGTGTTTTAAAGTGAGTACGTTAGACTATTTTACCTTTTCATTTCCTTGATAGATACTTTCAATTTTATTCTAGATTTCCCTAGCAAAACTACAGTGCATGACTTTGATGAAGACATCTTTATTCAAAGCACACAAAATAGTGTGCTTTTCTCTTGCATTGGCTTCATATCTTTTCTTTTCATCATAAGTAGTTGGCAAAGTAGCTGGTATAATGTACCCAAACAATACTATGCTCCAGACATCAAAGTCAATAGAAGTTAAATAAATCTCCATTCTGATTTTCCAGAATACATAATCAGTTCCATCAAAAAATGGAGCTCTATTCATGTAAGTACTTTCATGATCTTGAGACATTTTGAATAGAATCAAAGTCTAGAAGCAATCCTAGATTGGAAAGACCTATAAGAGGACCCTATGCTCTAATACCAATTGTTGGAGTGAAAATACACTAAGATGGGGGGGTGAATCAGTGTTTATGCCTTCTTTATCAAATTTAACTGAAACTAAAAATAACCATACATATGTTCTCATTTATCAATGATAGAATCATTCATGTATTCTAATGCAATCATATAAATTGCAATGACTAGTTTAACATTCAAGATATGCCAAGTGGAAAACCCTCTTGGAGTAGAAAAACCACTCCTGAACCTTCTGCCTTTTCCAGGATTTAATTTCAATAATTATTTTGACAAAGCCTCAATGGTTGATTTCTGAGCACCGACTCAAGGAGCACCAACCCCTCTATTTAGAGACACTAATCTAAAGGAGTAGCAACCCCTTTTCTATTTTTCAATATAAAGTACAACAATATAGAGGATCTCTCTATTTCACTTATTTTTGTCAAGTGCCTCTTGACAGACAATGCATAGAATTTTCAAGAGTCAATAATGACTCTTTAGAATTCCATACATTATCAAATCTTGATACAACTTGAGAAAAATATTTTAGTTATAGTGTCAATACAATTTATCATAAAAAACAATTACATTGATATATATTTTCTTTCTTTTCTCACTATTTGATTTTCAACCTTTTCCATACAGAAAACTACAAAACTGACTACACACTGTGTTCTCCAAATTTTCAGCATGAACATCAAAATACGCTCTCTTCTCTCTTAATAGGACTGCACACTTTTCATACTATTTCTTTTTCAGGTTTTAATTTCATGATAGAGCACTGATCTCTCTATTTTTGTCTTTTAACAAAATACATCAAAAATTACAGCTTTCAGTTACAGGAGAACCTCTTTGTTTTCTAACAAAAGGAGATGATCTTTCTGAATATTTTTACATATTTAACAAGTTTCATGTTCAAGTAAAACTGATGAAGTTTTGCCAAATTTTTTCTTCGAGGTATGACAAGAAAACTTAGTATGTAGAATAGAAATGATAGAACCCTAAGCAGTCGAGTAGCCTACAAGAGCAGAGCTTAACCAAACATAATTAAGACATGCATGTATACATGAATAGTAACCACTGGAATAATAACAACAAGAAGTAACTAAAGATTATTTATAGCAATTGGAACCTTATAAAGGAATATTCCCAAAGAGCAGTTAGCCACAAATTTTATAAAGCTGAGAGGATATTCAAAGAACAATACCCATTTTAATAGCTGCAATTCTTTAGTAACTGAAATAACTAAGTTCTATAACTGAAAACCTTCTTTTAAGAGTTGTCACTGAAAGATTCTAGGAAGGGTTTAAAGAGATACAAAGGTATTTTTATTACCCACACACATAGATTAAAAACCCTGAAAAATTGTCATGATGATCTTTAATAAAACTGTAGTCACATTTTAAAACAATCATTTCAGACTTTTCTATTGAAAGGAATAGAAATTTTCCACATCCCTTTTTGCATAAGAGAGAAAATCTATCTCGTAATAACCTTGACTGTGAAGAAATGAATCTGAATAGAAAACTAAAAGAATAATACTTGAGAATAGTAATGAATTTGCTGTCATGAAAACTTTTACAAGTTCTGCAAAGTGACAAAGCAGCTCGAGCTCTTTTCCCATTTGAGCTTCCAACTGATGGAAATAAACTAACATGAGAAACGATCATTGTCATGGTCTTCCAATGTTTCTGATAAAAGGGTAAAATAGGTTTTACAGGGACCTGAAACCACAAAGTTTACAAGATAGAGAAAGGACCACCAATGGTCCACCAAAAAAAGAAATAGCTGCCGAACAAAAAATAGTAGCAAATGGACAAAAAAGACCAAGAGGGTCAAAAAGAAAAAGACAGTAAAAGAACACAGGATTATTTCAAAGATTGAAGGATAGTCTTAGTCTCTGCCTCCAACGCCTACATATCAATGACCCCCTGTTTGAAAGTCTGCACCATTTTCAGTGTTGAGGGAGCCTTTCACTTCAAATTAGCTCTGGTTCTTCTAGATATACCACCATCAGTTTCTTGGATTTTTTCTTCAGTATCATCAAGATCCACCACCAAGGAACCCTGTTGAGCTTTATCAGGTTTTCCAATGTTACCAATACACTATCAAATATTAGTGAGGCAACAACAAGAATAGTGAAACGGTTGTGAGATACCCAACTCAATCATGGCAGCCACTAGGGTTCCAAACTCTCAAACAATGAAGCATAATGATATGCCCTACTTTCAACATGAATTCCTTTACTAAGAGTGCTAATTATTTGGAATCTGAAAGGACATAAATGATAATGAAAAAAAGCATAATACCCTTTGAATTCCATGGGCTTATCAAAGACCAGCTATCAACCAACATAATTTCCTTTGTCAATTAATTGACAATATGAAACATCGACAAAAAATAACATTTGAATAAATTTAAATGAACACCTTATATTTCAAATGTCGATTTCCTAAGGCATGATAATTTCCAAATGATCAAAGCTAAGTCACATGCAATGTGACATAAAATAATCAATGCTAAGTCACATCTAATGTGACATAAACATAATCGATACCTTTATCTATTGTCGGCCTTGAGGCCCAAATAAATATCAAACAAAGGACCCAAATCAAATACAAAGAATTCTTGATTTATTTACCTTTGACCAAAGCCTGATTGCCACCTTAATTTTTGATTTATTTACCTTCAACTTGTAGAAGAACTATAACAAAAATGCAAAATACATGTAATTAAATGCAACACTAAAACATAATTGTTAGACCAGAAACATATCACATGATGAATGGAGCATAGAACATGTAAGCAGAATACCTCAATTGAGATCTACACATGGAGCCAAGATATCAGAGCCACTAAGATGATATAATCAATGAACTAAATTTTCCAAATAGACAAGCAAATAAACTTAGAAAGTAACCACCAAGATGCCAGAGTAACATAAATTGTCATCAAGGACAAAATAGCAAAAGAGGGATTCAACAGTATCACCTAAGATAACAAAGCAAGATGACTTCTTAACAAATATTCTTTTAATGTTTTGGGTAATATCAATAGGGAGGACTCCTATTTTTAGGTAGGTGTATATTTCATGATACCAAGGGTCATTGAGAAGAACAATTTCACACATGAACTCAAAATTTGGTACCTTGAAAGATGGTAATAGAATCTTCTCTACCATGAATTCTTGTTTAGGGACATTGTGTGGGATATCCAATAATGATCTGATTGTAGCCATGGAATCTCTTGCTCTATTATTTACCCTTGGTATCTACTCAAATGTGATGTTGATGAAGAATTCCTTGAGATCCTCCACCAATTTCTTGTACGGGGTAAGTTTGTTATCTTATTTTTGGTATTCATTATAAACCTAGTTGATGATAAGATGCGAGTCTCCATAGACCTTAAGTACCATGATTTTCCACTATATTTTAGTTCAATGTCCTATTACATGGGACTCATACTCAAAAATATTGTTGGTCCAAGGAAAATATAATTTGTATGATTTAGGGATGCAGTATCCTTGTGCTATGATAAATAAGACTCCAAATATTGACCCATGTTTAGTATATGACCCGTCAAAATACACCTTCCAATGATCTTCTACATTAAGATTAAACATTTACTCATTGGATAACTCTGACATCAATGGATTCTCTACATATATCAGTGCCACAACACATTGATCTATAATTACCTATCCTTTGATTTCCTTCCTCTCTACAATTCAATGTCATATTCTTTTAAGATCATAACCCATTTTCCATTCGTCCTATAATTGTTTACTTTGACAGTAGATACGTGAGATGACTTATCTTGGTGATGAGCTTTATTTGGTGGGTCAGCATGTAGTGCCTGGAATTATGTGAGGAATACACCACTGCCAGAACATATTTCTCAATGAATGTGTATCTGAATTCTTTTTCTATCAAGGTTGTATAGATATAGTAAATGGCTCTTTATTTTCCTATTTCATCATGTTGTGCTAGAAGAGTAAAAAGGGTTGTCAATGTTCCTTATATGTATATGATCAATGGTTTTTTCAGGATTGGTGGCATAAGGACTAGTGGTGTGAGAAAGTATTATTTAATTTTATTGAGTGCTTTATCACATCTCTCATCCCATTTGTATGGTCGCCCCTTATGGAGTAGATGAGAATATGGGATAGCTTTGTCTTCTAACCGCACTATGAATTTGTGGATAGATTGGAGTCTTCCTTGCATACCCATTAACTGATTCAATGTTCATGGTGCCTCTATTTCAAGGATTCTTTTTACCTTTGCAGGGTCTATCTCAATTCCCCTTATTGATACAATATACCCTAATTTTTTTTCTGATGTGACACTGAATATATATTTCTTTGGATTTAGTCTTACCTTGTATTCTTCTAGTCTATCAAAGATAGAGCTTAATGTTGCTATGTGGTCTTGACACTTTCTAGATTTAGCTAGTATCTCATCCATGCAATCTTTGATAGATTTGTGAATCATGTCATGAAAAATAAAAGTGCTCGCTCTTTTGTATGTCACTCCACCATTTTTCAACCCAAATGGCATCATGTTCCAATAGTAGGTACCCCATGGACAGGTCAAGGTTGTCTTATACGAATCATCCTTTGCTATCATTATCTGATTGTGTCTTGAAAACTCATCTGTTAGTGATAGCATCTCATGGAATGATATTAAATCAACAATCATGTCTATGTTGGGTAGAGGGAAAACATCCTTAGGGCACACTTTTTATAGGTCCTGAAAGTCAGTGTAGATACAGATGCCTCCAATGAGCTTAGAAATAGGTACAGGGTTGGAAACCAATTCAGGGTAATCAATAGGTTGTATGAAGCGAGCATCAAGGATTTTTTGTAGATCAAGTTTGACCAACAATGTGATCTACGCATATATATTTCTCATCTTCTATCTTACTAGTTTTACCTCTGGATAAACTGCAATATGGTGCACTACAACTTCCAGATCAAGGCCTAGCATGTCAACATATTTCCATGAAAATTTACTTTTCTTTCCTTGAGAAATGTAGCTAGGATTTCTCATTCCCTTGTTAGAAGATATTCTACATAGAAAGTGTCGTTTGGTGTGTCTTATGTCCCTAGATTGACTGCATTGTGTTTTCTACAAGTACTGTTGATTTTTCCTAATGGATAACACTCAGGGGAAGATTGAATCCCTTATCCTTTGGTTCCTTAGAGAGGTTTTCTGATTGAGGGATTCAATAATTTCCATATAGAATGCATGTGTTTCTAGCGCAATATCAAACCCTACTTTTTTATCTCCACACGATAGCATATCCCCGAGTCCCATGAATTTTGAGAGATCCTCATTAGTTTTGAATGTGTCTAAGACTGGTGGTCCTCATTGGTCATATTTTATTAGTTGGGGATAAATAATTTTTATTTCATTGGTCTGGTTTCTGGACTCAAAATACATGGTTGTGATCATAAAAAGGGAGGAATCCTCAAATAACATTAGAAAATTAGAGATGGTATCATTGTTACATAAATTAGTTATACCAAATGTATAGTTATCTATGGGAAGGCTAGTGGATACCAATAACCAAGGGGAGGTTTAACTATTTTAACCTTGGCACATTTTCCAAGTATGGTTATATTCTTAGAGGTACACCCAAGGCCAATATTCTTAAGATTTATTTCAACAATGGTAGGCTCAACCTGACCATTATCATTTTTCCCAAGCCTTCCATTTTTTTTGTAGCCCATGCCAAGCATTAGTTGGAAACCTCTGTTTCTTTTGTCCATGGGGGGATTTGGCAAGGGCCTTTCATCTTGATATAACATACTCAATATATCTTTCTCATCTAGTACCTCTTTTCTTACGTCTCCTCGCCTTTTGAAAGTAAAGGGAGTTGTTCTAAATGTCTATGATGTTAGGTTAATGGGCTATGGTATTCCATGGGATCTAGGATATTGAGGTAACTCTCCTATCACAAAGGAATTCTTTTTCATTTTGTAATCTCCACATCCTTGTCTTGGATAATGACCTTAATATCTGGGATATCCACAATGAAAGGTGTCTTTGTCTTAGAAGTGGAGGCTAGGGTGGACAAGTCTACATATAGAGAGGTAGGTCCTTCATCATTCTTCGGGACTTGGGGGATCTTATAATATTTTCCCTCTAGATATTTTCAATAATAAAAAGGCTCAGGGCCGACATGGATTGTGACCTCTTGGTTTTCATAGGGGAGTTTGAATTATTGATGGAATGTGGATAAAACAACTTGCATCCCATGGATCCACGAGTGCCCCTAGAGAATATTATAAGGGAGGTCAAGGTCGGGGACTTGGAAAGTAGTCTCCATGGTTGTTGATCCTACTTGGATATGGAGTTGAATGGTGCCTTGAGACACCCTTTCTTGATCATCATAATCTAAGATAGTCATGTCTTTACCTTTTTCAATAAAATCTTGTGAGAATACTAGATTATTTAGAAAATTCAAATTACAAATTTTCAAACCTCCACCTCCATCCACCAAGACTCTTTTGACTTTTTTCTTGTGTACAAGGACTTCAAGATGGAGCACACAGTTATGAGATGGTTGGTTTGGGAGATATTTTTTAGAGAAAGTGAGAAAAATTGGTGTAGTGATATTCTGGCCATAGCTTGTAATTGGTCTGTATCAAGATTTGTGGGGACAAAGGATGTAGCCAATGCATTTTATAGGATTTCCCTATGTCCGATCAATATTTTCAGCAACTCGATGATGGAGATCTAGGTGGGGATCTTCTTTAGCTATTCTAGTACATTGTAAGCATTAGGTATGGCTTTTGTGGTGGGTGCCCTAGATGGTTGTCAGAATCATAGAATTGTAATTTTGTCACTATGTGTTGTGACTCCACACTCAGCTCTAGATCTTGTGATATTGAAAACATCTACCCACTCATCCAAAGATGCGACAACATGGTCATAAATATGGTTTAAATTTTTGTACATCTTTCATTTACAATTTTGATTTACTTTATTGTGATCTGACATCAAATTCATGTATATTTTAAGATCTCAATTCCTAGCGGGCAATTCAATGGTTATGGTTTTATCATCAATAAGATCTCGGATTAGTTTTTTAAGTCGCATGCAACTGGCTGTTGTGTGCTCTTTTATCTTAAGAAAATCATAAAGGTGCTTCTCATTATACCATGGTGGTTTAACTTGAGGCTCATTGTAATTTTTTGCACGATAGATTCGAATGGTTCCCAAGCGGTGTGTATTTTCATTTAGTAGGGTATTTATTCCTTGTGGACGGTCCACCTTGATCATTTACATTTTTGACTATTTGTTTGTTGGTTTGTTGTGAGGTGTTGGATCATAGGGTGTTTTGGGTGTTGTTTTGTGATTGTTGGTATGTTTGTTGTTGTGTATTTTGTCTTGGATCATTGATTACAACTTTAGCATCAATGACACTATAATTGGTAACATTCTTGTTATTTTCCCATATGCGACGTTTATTGATGTAGCTTGTTGATGGTCGATTATCTTAGTACGTGGGTGTGTCCCCTTGTGCTATAAGATATTTTTCAATGTTGAGCACCTTGGGAATAAATTGGTTATATGTGATTATGGATTACATTTTCAAATGAAATTATAAGTTCCCTTTGAGGTTTGAGATGATAGTCCCAATATTTTGTTCTTTCGATATAGCCCATCTAATCCTATTGGCCTTGGATAACCATCGTTGCAAGAAGGATTTGAATTTTTCTCCCTTGGCTTGTTTTAGGCTAGATAATTCTTCCAATTTGACATCCATTCCTATGTTAAACAAGTAATTCTATATGAATAATTCCATTATTTCTTAAAACTTTTAAATTTTCAGGGGGAGGTGGGAGAACCATTCCATTACTAGGCCAACAAAACTTCGAGGGAAGATCCACATTAGATATGAGTCATCATAGGAAACTTCCCTACAATGTACATGGAATTCTTTGATGTGATCTTTAGGATTTTTGGTTCCATGTTAAATTTTTCAAATTTTGGTATCTCGAAGCCTTGTGGGTATGACACCATCACAATACCTCTATCAAATGGACAAGGGCACAAATTCCCTTGTGATTTTGTTTATTTCATGATTATATGTCCAAAAATTGTTGTGAGAGCCATTTAATATATGCAGAAAATTTATTTTGCAGATCAGGTGATCGAATGTATGTGTTTTGGGTTGGTGTGGTGGGTTGAGTGATAGGTGGGGTGACTTGCGTACTTGGTGGTGTGCTTGTAGGAGGTTTTTGTAGCATATTTTGTGCAAGGAATGCTCGTTCATATTCTTTTAGTTGTTGTTGTGCCAACAATGCTTGTTGTTAGTCTTGCTGCTATTGTGCCAACGATGCTGGTTGTTGGGCTTGTAGCTAAGTTTCTTGTTGTTGTGCTTGGTATTGTTGGAAATCTTTTCTATAAGATTTTTTTTGTAATAAGGCTTGTCCTTGGGCTTTTTGTGCTGGGTATTGAGCTTGCTCCTACGCTTAATCTTTCTGAGCGGCTTGTGTAGCTTGTGTGACTTTTTTTTGTTGTAGTAAAGTTTGCACTTGTGCTTGGGAAGCCTAGTGTGCTTGTTGTGCAGCTTGGTGTGACTTGTTATGGAGCTTGTGCAAATTTTTGCATTTGTAATGGTTGAAGTTACGTTTTGAGAGGCTTCCTAAGCAACTTGCAATGTGATACTATATTTATTTTCTATATTTGGATTGGGTGGTAGAGGTGGAGGATGGTGTGATGAATTTTTTTTGAAGTGGTTATGGAGGTTCTTATTGAGTGATGATGAGAGATTGTGTGGTAGAGGGTATGGTTGATGCACTAGATTCTTGGGAGACCATGATTTGGAGAATTTGGGATGTTGTAGATGGTGTAATGGTTTATTGGGATGTTTGGATTGGTGCCACTTGGTGTTATGATATCAGTGGCATGCTCAAAGGATTTGGTATGATTGAAGTGTAGATTTGATTCATGATTGGAGGATTGATTTTATTTGATTTGTTTTGGACAGGTATGTTAGGTAACGAGGGTTTGCCTAAACTTTGGATTGGTGTGGATGTTGATGTTAAGAGAGGAAATGATGGGAATATTGGAGGTGTGTTCCCTTGTAAAATTGATGATGAGGCATCAAAATTTTGGGCCCCTTGTCAAAATAGACCCACTTTTCCTTGTGATGTACTGGGGAGAGAGACTTGTTTATCAAGAAAATATGCCATTGATGTGGAGAAGGTGGATGAATTGTTAGTGTCATGTAAAATGAGTGGAACATATAGATCTTTTGGGTCTCACAAGATGGTATTTTGGCAAACCCAAGATGGTGTTTGCATCCAAATTTTGGCTGTTTACAAGGGGTTGTGTTTGAAGAGCTTGGAGAAATTAACTCCCCTTGGTGATCATGGGTTGAATTGGAGCATGAGATTATGCTGGTTGTGGGATGGGTTGAATGATGTTTTGGAAGGATGGTGTGAATGATACCAGTGGCATAGTCGTAAGAGGTTGTTCCACGACAGTGATCACATAATAATCAAAAGGGAGTTTAGCCCCTTCCTTTGCTAATGCTAAAATGTATTGCCAAGGATTGAGTCTCATCATTTTATTGACAATCTTATGGTTTTCAGTATTTTGGACTATTTCCCTGATTTTGTCTTGGATCATTCCTTGGAAATGTTGGTGACATCCTCCACTTGGAAACCTCCCTCTTGAGGATTTTGAGGTATTTGAGGAGGATTATGTGGAAGGTTGATGGATATCCTATGGTTCAATTCTATTTTGGTTTGACTTAAATCACTCGAAGTGGATGTTTCTTTGTTTTTGTTCCATGATCCTCTTGTGTTGAGATCTAGTTTGGACCATAAAATAAGGATGAACTTTTAGGAATATGGGAGGTAAATTTCAAATTCCTTAGGTTGGTCTAAAATTTAGGTACAAAAAAGAAAATGTAGAATGTTAAGCATCAAATGATGGTAATGAGATAAATAGAGGATAAATGATGTGGATGTTTCAACTCTTAAGAACTTTGGAGGAATACAAGACTTTTAGGACTTCTGGATTGGTTTGGATTTTTTTTTTTTTATTTGGATAATGTACTTATAAACCCCAAGATTTTTGACGTTATCTTGGAATAAAATTTCCCACAAGGATGATAATTCAACTAAGTGTGTGAGGAAGGATTCATCCAAACATACTTAGCCAAACAAGGTGATTTTTATTTTGATTTGAAGGATTTTACCAAAAGTCTAGTATGAATGACTTTTACAAGGTTCTAGAAGATTTTTTTGAGACATGGCATTTGATTGATTGTATGAAAAGTGAAGGTGTTGATTCTGATCCTAGATGAACCTAAAGAGGCTTTCATTTACAAGACTTAGGTATTGAAGAATATGTTATACCTCTAAAAATTTCAAATCGACAAAGGGAGATACTCAAAATGTTGGAAGAGAGATAGATTTTGACAATAATTGAATGAATACAAGTTTGGATTATCCTTTGAAGCACATTTGTAGAGGTTATATAGAAATATATCTCTAATTTGGTAAAGTGTTGAAAGATGTTTCTTGAGATCTCTTGGACTAAGATGCCTATGCTGATGGATAGACTTTGGTTTTGGGATTTTTATTTTACGGAAAATAATTTGAACAAACACATGTGTGGCATTCAATTTTATTTTATATTTTCTTAATGAATTCCTTTTACCACATCTACACTTTCTTTCTTATCTTTTAAAACTAAATGTCTATGTCTCAACTCCTTTTCATTCCACAAGGTCCATTTTGTGAAAATCAAAGAATAAAAGGCATAGTTTTCCTATGTTGACTTTGAAGAGAACAAATTGAGATATGGGCCCAAATATTTAGAAGCCTCTAAGAATAAAAATCCCTGGGGAAAATCAATAACACGTGGAATCTTTAATGATATTTATTTTTTCCAAAGGGTTTAGAATTTTGATGACTTCTTGAATGTTTTTTTTTAACTTTTGGATCCAAGGAAAGTATTTAAACAACTCACAAGTTGCACAACCCTAGGATAGAAAGAAAAATATTTTTTGAGTCCCCACTTGGATTTCTCCAAACATTGAGACAAAGCAAACAACTAGAGATTTGGCAACATTGGATCCCCTCAATGACACACACTTCTTGGGACAACCAAATCTCAAAATACTTAAAATAATGAGATTAAAAGGATTTATTCTATTTCTACTTTGAATAGTACAAATGTGTGGATATTTAAGAACAATCATTCTTACACCAACAAATAGTAAGGATTCTGGATTTTATTCTAATTGGTTCTTAGTCATGGTAATCGGGGACATGGCACCTTGCAAGCATCCGACAAGCCACTAAAGTCTTTAATCAATCCTACTAGGGGATCTTATAAATCTTACAGTAGTACCCCATTCTAAAAGACACTGTATGGCTAAGGCATACATACCATGAGGACTTGACTATTTAGTCTTATCTATTTATATACTGGCCTGAGTGAAAAACCGGTTGGATTCGCCTTCGAATTAGTCTTAGGAAATCCCATATAAAGGTAACAAAGCTGAGGGTGTACACTTGTAGTTTTACCACCTAGTTCATGTAAAGGATAAGGAGGGAGCACACACAATGTCTCTTTCTCACACTAGCATGATTTGTTTAGTTTTAAACCCAAACTTGAAATGTGTAGGCAATATTTTAGACAACCAAATTCACTAAAACTATTTTGATTTTCAAGATCATTGTGAAGTGCGAGATAACTACATACGCATTTGAATGAAACAAGTTGTAAGGAAGATTACAAAACAAAGTAAACACAAGGTCATTTTGACTCTCAAAGAAATGATGAATTGTTTTTAGAGCACCAAAATCAAAGTGTGAATTTTCTTGTTCAATTTTGGCCAACTTGAAAAGATCAAATAAATGGTTAAATTTAAACCCCAAAAGGAAGTGAGCTGTCCTAAAATAGAAAACAAAAAGAGGAATGAAATCCCTAGGCTATTACAATAAGCATTTAAAAATTAATTTTTAAATTTAATTCCCACTTCCAGTTCGAATCTTGATATTTGATTCTCCTGTGAGAGAGACCACCAAAATTTCTTGATGCAAATCCCTAAAGATTGTGATGCATTTCCACTAGATTTTTTTCCTCTTTAACTCAAATTTTTAGTGTTCAAAAGTAGATCAAACTTGGAAAAATAGTCAATTACCTCAACCTTTGTCAACAAAACCTCATGTCATCAAGTCAATCAAGTTTCTTAGAGACTTCTTTTATTGTACAAGTAAAAAAGGGTAAGTGAAAGATCATGATGGGCCAAAAAGTGGCGATATGTAAGTCATATAATAGCCCCTATGGCTGACTACATTTTTTTACCCAAAATTGATGAAAGGAAAAGGGTTTTTAAAGGAGATTCTTAGCTTTCCACAAATATAAATTATGCATTACTGTGAACTTAATAAATAATTATTATTCATTTTCTATTTGAATTACGACTAAAGTCCTAATTCAAAAAAATCTATAGCTTTCAAATGGTACCACAATTTTTGAATCCAAAACATGTCTCACATTCTATGCTTCACATAATATAGGATTAAAAAAAATGAATTTCATGAAGTTTTGACCAAGTTAAGGTGGTTAGACATATGAGTTTTTATATTGTTTTAAATTTGTAATGAAAAATCATAATTAATTATTACTTGGAAAAAAATTACAAACAAATATGCATCACATTGCAATATGAGTCCTCTACTTATATCTAAAATATTATAAAAAAATATTATCATGTTATTATGCTTAGGGTTGTCAGACATACACCTACTTCTTAATTTTTCCCTGAAATTTAAGTACTACTACATTGAAATTTCAAATTTTTACCAAATAGTTTTTGTTTTTTAAAATAAACCTAGTGTTTTAGAAACTATAGTCAATTTACTACAAATTCTATTGTTACATATTTTTGAAATAATATGGATAACTTATTCAAATTTTTGCGTCAAGTTTCTTAACTCTGATTTTTAGAATTTTCGTCGCCAGTTAAGGGCCTATTTTTTCAATGATGATCTTGCACATACCCAATAAATATAAAGAAATTCACATTTAAGATGTTTAAGCACTTGAGATTGTCAAGAAAAATCTGCACAAGGTATTAGGTTATTAGAAAAACTGATGAAATATTTAATAACTTAAAAGCGATTAATACTCTTATTGATGTCAACCATGCACATTAAATTCTTAAATGCTGAAATCTTAAAACTTAACATATTAAATATTTCCCCCTCCAATCTATATTCAATAATCAATTTCTAAATAGCAACACAGATTATATTTTTATACCGATAAATATTTTTTGGTCATCATCTACTACATCAATCAATATTTGAGTAGACACAAGGATTTTTCACTTTTTTGTAAAATATTTCCATGGTACGTGTAGTAGTAAATGCACCTAAAGCTAGAAGCTTGTGTAAACCTATTATCGCCCTCAATAATGATACCACAACAACAAAGGATTTATACAACCTTGGAGTTTTTATGAGTGAAAAACAAAACACAGACTTTAGTTTCCTATCTATTGTGCCAATCGATGTTTAATGTAGAAGGCACAAAGAGCACTTACATCCATAAACAAGTGGCTTTTAACACATTAAGACTACATTTAGTAGTTTTACACCTTCCAACCGCTACTAAAAACCCAAATTGAAGCTAATATTATATTTGAACAATTGCTACTACAAAACCCACCTAGAAAGAAATCAATAATGTTCTTATTTTGTACTCACAAAAAACTATACATTTGCCTTGATATATTGAGGAGAATAAAAGGCATGCAGCCCAAGTAGACAAATGGAGAATCATTGTGATACAATACAAGGGTGTTAGGACCTTTCAAATTTTCAATACTATGAGCTTCATATAGATTCAAAAGACAAATCCCTCAGACCCTTTAATCAGCAAAAATTGCTCAGGCCTACCCTTATAGTCATCACAACTTGGTTTAATGGAATTTTCAGCCAAACTTCCCAGATGACTTGCCAAAATAAAATTGGATTAAGATACCCTTTTAAAGGCTACACAACATATATCAAACCCACTAATGACTCATTTTGAGCAATTACAAGAACCAACACTGACACTATTATCCTAGGCCTAGAAATAGGTCACTTTTACAAAGGAAGTCCCTAAAAAAATATTTCTCTCTACCCAAATAGATCAATCCATCTCATTCATGAGTGAAATCACTAAATTCTCAGTCTTATTACCCACACCAAGGTTTCCTTATGAATGATATCTCAAACCCTCACTCTCAATGCCAATACCAAGGGTTTTATTGGAAAAATCCCTTCCAATGTTCCTAGAAAAAAAACAATAACTCTAACACCCCACATATATCCTAGACACACTTAAAACCAACACATTGACCATACACTCATCATTTCTTCAAAACCATAACTTAGTAACCCATTTTCATATGGAGTTCATACAACTTACCCCAAGGAAACACTCCCATTAGCAACAACTAATTTTCACTTGCTTCCTAAACCATGTAAACACCTACTCTAGCATATAACTTGTTTTTACACCAAGGAACAAACCAAGACAGTAGGTGGAAATTCTCATTCCATCATTTTTTCTCCAAAAAAGGCCTTCACTAGTTTTTACGAGGCAACTAGAGAATTTAAGTGAGGTCTTCCTCTAAAATTAAATTAAGACTCTCCAACCAATGGAAATATATTAATAAAACATGATTTCATAGTATTACCAAAATTTTTGACCAATGGAGGACTGTATGAGACTGTACAGAAGCAAGAACTGAACAAAACATAGAAAGTATGTTAAAGCTCTTTGTATTCTTATTTGTAATTTGCATAAATGATCAACCACACCTTCTTTGAGCCTTGTGAAGGATTTACACAGCATTTTCAATTGATTTTAGACTTCTCCAATGTTTTGAACTACTTTCAAATTCCCATATGACCCTTCAACTTCCAAAAGCTGCATTTTACAATATTTTGCTGATGGCAACCTTCATATGTTTACAACATTTACAAATTGTCACTTATGACTCCAAAACACACCTAATTACAATGGAAATTTTATTTTTAGACCTTATATAGGTAAATTACCTCAAAACACCCTATAATACCCTTTTGACCTCCTATTAAACCTTAAAGTATTCAAATTTTTCAAATGGTGGATTAGGTGCTCCTGCACCATACACCCCCACAAATGAAGAACTCTTGTCCCAAGAGTCAGATCTTGGACAAGATCCTCTAGGTTTCTCATGTGAATTTTGGTCTACAAATGAATTCCAATGGTTATCATACAATGAATTTGTACTCTTCCCTGCATCCTTGACTGTGTTTTCTTTTAACATGACTTCATCTCTTCATTTAGACTTGCTATTTGTCTTTCATCTATTCTCTATCCAAAACATGAAAATATTCTTATCTTTATGCAATCAAACAAAATCTTACTAGGGGTTATTTTATTTGTCTTCCCTTTTACTTTAGACTCATGCCTCCATCTGCCATTATTTCCTTTACCAACCTTTCCATTCTTCTTTGTCACCAGTTCCACTATCCTATCATCTTTTTGCTCCATCACACTATCAACTATACTGTCAGACCTATTAATCATTGTACCTATAGTTCTTGTTAGCTTTTCCAAATTAACTTTACCTATAGGACAAATAATAGTCCCCACCAAAATATTCTCACTCAAGTTTACTATCAAACCATGTCTCAACTCTACATTTGTCTTCATATTTGTTATCCTTGCATTCTTAATCTTACATCTGATTGCAATATCTGATTATTTTCTTTCCTTCACAATATTTTTCAACTCTTTCTTTCCACACATTATTAAATTTTCCTTACCCTTGACATCTTCCACAAGTGGAGTCAAAACAATCTTGCACCCATTTTTCACTATGGTCTACTCATTCTCCCTTCCATCATACATTTCAAACCTATCATATTTCAAAGGTCTACCTAGGAGTAGGTGAGTACAATCCACGGGAATAATATCACAAACCACAATATCATTATAGTCTACAATTTGGAAATCTAACACTACCAATTCATTGACCAATAATGACTATCCATCAGTCAACCATGACACCTTGTAAGGCAATTCATGAGGTAGTTTTTTCAATCCCAGCTTGTTCACCATTCTAGTTGGTACCATTTTGTAAGTGGATCTAGAATAAATCACAACCCTACATACCTTATTCTGACATTTAAAATTATTCTTGAAGAGGTTATTTCTTTCTAAGGTATCCACCTCCCTAGCTGCCTTCAACACTATCTTTCTTATCATCAATATCTCCCCTATTTCAAGAGAAACTCTCAGACTTGTTGAGCCTGTGCTTTCACATTCTTCTTCTTGGATGATTTGTGCTCTTATCTCAATCCTGTTATCACCTCTAAATGAGCTACCCATTCTATCAAGACACTTCCAAGAAGGATGACCATATTTATTACATGTATAACACCTTCCTACAAAATCAGTTGAACTTATACCAACACCAAATCTTCTTCTACCTCTAAAGTCACCTCGAGTATCAACACCTTGCTCCTTACCCTTATTTGTTCCTTCTTGTTCTTCACTTGGATTCTTTGATGTAGCGATTTTTCCTCTCCCTCTTGCACTAGTACCACCTCTTCCTATACCTAGTTTCTATTGTTTCTTATTAAGCTTTTCCTCCACCCTGTTTGCTAGTTGGAAACATTCCTCAATAGACTTTGGGTTAGAAATAAAAATTTTATATTAAATATTAAATCTGAGACCACCTTGATATGTAGCCATATTTTTTACCTCATCTTCATCCCTTCTTGATCTTATACTTAATTTGTAAAATTCAACAGTTTAGGCTTTAACATCTAGTTCCCTTTGCCCTGGTCCTTGTAACTTTTTATACAATTGGACCTCATAGCCCTTTGGAAGAAATTTACTTTTCAGATTTTGTACCATCTTGTCCCAAGAAGTGATCCTTGAATTGCTTTATTTTCTCCTCTATGTTGTCTCATAGTCCCACCATAAAGGAGCATGTCCTTTTAGCTTTGTTCTTGCCACCTTCACCATTTGTTCTTCTAAGATTTATTCTCTCAAAATAGTTATCCATAGTAGCTATCCAATCATGTAATTCCTCTTCATTTAAATTACCACTATATATAGGACAGTCAACTTTTACCTTATGAGAATCACCTTTAAACTCCTTGATAAGATTCATCGTCCTCTAATCATCACTATCTAGCTCCTCATCAACATCTTCGTACTCTTCATCTTCCTCTTTTGCTTCACTTTCTTCATTCACCTCTCTTATCTTCTTTGTCTCCAAGGAAACAAGCCTTTCCAACACAACGTTATGTGATTCCAGAAGCTTAGCATGATTCTCTTATAGGTCTTTCAAATCTCTAGCAGCACCAACACCTTTCAAAGACATTCTTTGAACCTTGACTCTTCACCTTCTATCTTCAACCTACAAAACTAAATCCACAAGGAATATTATCCCTATGCTTTGTTAACAATTGATGAAATATAGAGGTGTTAGGACCTTTTAAAATGTCAATACTATGAGCTTCAAATGGTTTCAATATAAAAATCCCTCGGACCCTTCAATCAACAAAAATTGCTCAGGCCTATCCTTGTAGCCATCGCAACCTGGTTTAATGGGATTTTCAACCAAACTTCCCAAATGAATTGCCAAAAAAAAAGAGGATTAAGATACCTTTTTGAAGGCTACACAACATATATCAAACCCAGTAATGACTCTTTTGGATAGATTACAAGAACCAACACTTGCACAATTTTCCGAGGCCTAGAAATAGGTCACTTTTACAAAGGAAGCCCCTTATAAAATCTTGGTGTCTACCCAAAAAAAACAAACAGTCTTCATTCTTGAGTCAAATCACTAAATTTTTAAGCTTATTAGCCACACCAAGGTTTCCTTACTATTGATCTCTCAAACTCTCACTCTCAATGCCAATACCAAGGGTTTTATTGAAAAAAACCCTTCCAAGGTTCCTAAAAATAAACCGATCCTTCTAACACCCCACATATATCCTACACACACTTAATAATCCCACACATTAACTAGACACTCAGTATTTCTTCAAAACCATAACTTACTAATCGATTTTCATATGGAATTCATACAACTTACCCTAGAGCAACACTCCATTACCAACAAATCATTTTCACTTGCTTCATAAAACATGTTAAAAACCTAATATAAAATATAACATGACTTTCCAATGAGTAACAAACCAAGATAGTAAGTGGAAAGGCTCATTCCACCATTTTTTCTCCAAACAGGCCCTTGATGGGTCTTTACGAGGCAAAGTTACAAAATTCAAGTGAGATATTCCTCTAAAATAAAATTAAGACTCTCAAACCAATGTAAATAGAAGGCTAGAACATGCTTTCAAAATATTACCCAAATTTTAGACCAATGGAGGACTGTACGGGACCGTATAGTAGCAAGAATTGAACAAAACATATAAAATTTGTTAAAACCGTTGGTATTCTTATTGGAAATTTGCATAAATGATCAACCGCACCTTCTTCGAGCCTTGGAAAGGCTTTACATAGCATTTACAATTTATTTTCAACTTCCCCAATGTCCCTATTTACTTTCAAATTCCCATCTGACCCTTCAACTTCCAAAAGTTTCATTTTACAATATTTTTCTTATGGCAACCTTCATATGTTTGCAACATTTACAAATTGTCACTTATGACTCCAAAACACACCTAATTATATCGAAAACGGTCTTTTTAGACCTTATTTAGATAAATCACCTCAAAACACCCTATACTACCCTTCCAACCTCCTATCAAACCTTCAAGCTTTAAAATTTTGCAAATGGTGGATTAGGTGCTCCTTCACCACATTGGCCCACTAAAACTCCAATTAGTAATCAACAAAGGGCCAACCAATTATATTGGATACTTTATTTCAAAAGAAAAGAAAGAGAGTTTGAGGCCACATAAATCAAGCTGAAAGATTGTATACCTCTCATATTTAGTAGTTCTCCCTCATTTAAACATTTCTCACAAGAAAATGACCATTACATATGAGTTAATAGTGCATTCTTTAAATCGATATTAATAGAAAAAGTAGAATGGGCAAATAGAAGACTAATGAGCACTTATTACACTAGATGCAGTTTAACAAAATTCTTGCCTAACTTGTGTTCCCCAACGTGTGATGGTGGTGGTAGAGTGGTTTATGGCCTGTAGGTAGAAGTCCCTTGGAGTGATACTTCCTACAATGACTTTAATCTGCATAAGATAAGATTTTAGATCTACAAAATCCTGCTAAATTTATCTTTTGTCATTAAAAGTATTTATGACTGCTTGAAAACATTTAAAGAGTACCACAAAAGATCTTAAAAAAAATTGAAGTTCCCAGCATTAGTCTCTTGAATGAATCTGCAGCGTACACACGTCTGGCAACTTTAAGGGAGGCACAATCAAATCTGATCTCAATAAATTTTGGATAGGCAACCAAAGGAGTCAATGCAGCTATTGAGTGAGCCACAATACTGGGAGTTAAGAACAAATCGAGGTGGGCGTTACATGCAGAGAAATGAAATAAAGCGAGCAATGTCAATATTTAACAAGAATGACCTAAAGTAACGAAATAAAGAGATTAACTCAGACAATATTGAACAACAATATTGATAAAAACATCGCTTATTCAACCATCTAGAGGACATTCCCTAAACCATTAATTTAGAAGCCCCTTCTCTTTCTTTATTTTGACACCATTTTTGGGCTCTTCAAGACCCGTATATAACTCCTCGGATGACTGAGATTATATGGACTGAGGGAACTGAATCTTTGTATATTGGCCTTAACAGGATGAAGAACTACAATATTCAGACTACACTTTATTTAAACAAGAGAATAGATGGGTGTGTTACTCAATAATATGTATCTTATGAAATAGCAGACTTTCAGGCTTAAGCTTGAAAAAAATTACTGTAGCAATACATACAAATACAAAATGTGGTGCAGAAGGATATTGTGCATGGGAAACTAACTCAAGGCTTTATCCCCACCTAAATAGTTATCAAACATCTTGGTATTTTAAATTGACTAAATGAGTAAAAACTAGAAACAGATTAAAAATGGTGAGATTAGATTTATGGTGAGCATGACAAAACTTATATACATAAATTCATATTTTGTTAATGCCCTCCTTCTAGTGCCAGATGTTAACACTAAATTCCACAAAATCTTCAAACAATGAAAAACATTAGTATTGTTTGTCCATTTAAAACAAGTAAATATAGCATTCCCACAAGTGGTGGTGAACTTACCGAAAAGGCAGCATTTGGATGATGTGAGTTGGCAACTGGCTTCAACTTCACCTTGATTTGTCTCATCAATTGGATCATTTGGTTGAACTGGATAGGGTCATTTAATGCCATTGCTTTGTAATTTTTCCTTGATTTAATAAAAAGTGTACCCCTCCTTTATGTTAAACATAGTTAATAATGCAAATAAGAAAAGATAAAAGAAACTAATTGAAATCATATTAAAAGCATGTTTATACATATCCCATAGTGGAAGTAGTGCACATTTGATGTGAAAAGGATTCCTTTCCCAACCCCTTGATAAGATTCAAATGAATATTGACAAAATGTAATACAAAGATGAAGTGCAAGATGAAATAAAAGTGCCTATAGTGCAAACACTGAGATTGTGGATGGATTTGGAGTAGAAGTGGCTTCTATTTATAGATTGAAAGGTTGAAGAATGGAGATATGGGAGGAATGTGGGACTAAAGAAGAGCCAATGATATTGTGACACTTGTCACATGGCTAGTGGAGGAAGGTGGAGCACATTTTGGAGAATGTGCATGGTTAATACATGTCGTTGAGGATTTGAGAGGTGTAAGAGAGATTAATGCATGTGCAAGAGGCATTAAATGAATGTGGTTGGAGATGTTTTGGAGTGAAATTAATTGGGGAAGAAAGTTAAATAAGTGGACTAAATGAAGGAATATTTCCTTATAATATGCCTTGGTGAGGGAAAACAAGGTATTTAGTTAATTAAAACAATTGATTTTCATGTGCAAGTGGGTGGTTTGGTCTAGGGTTTAGGTTTGACCCAGGTTGAGTCAAAAGCTAGAGAAATGAGGGATTAGTATTAGGAGTTAATTAATTTAGGATTAATTAACTTGGATGAAATTAGCCGATTTATGACATTTAATTTAAATGTTTGGGTTTATTTAAATCAAATGAAAGGATGTTAGAACATTAGGATTTTAATTAAATATATTGTTTTATTTAAGTAAAAGAGATGTCATTAGTTAGTAGAAAGTGAATTAATCAAATAAACTTAGTTACTTGATTAATAGTAGAAATAATGTTAATTTGAGAGAAATTAGATGTATTAAGTCCGTTGATTATTTCCATGCCTACAATTATTATATCATACATGCAAAAACTATACATCACAAACATGACACTTAATTTTATTGATAGAGCTTGAAACCATAGAATAATTTTAAAAGTCATGTAACAAATTGCATACATAGGACTTAACTAAATTTATGGAGTATGAGACCGTAGAAAATTTGAAAGAGTCACATAATAGTAAGAATGATACTTCTAAATTGAGATATTGGTAAATGTACATCACTCTTGTTAGATCATATATATTTCCCTCCATTTTGGCGATAAAACAAATGCATAGCTACTTTTGTAGGATTGGCTTTTGTTGTTGACTAACTAGGGGATAATAAATATAGAGTTCATCACTAGTTTGCAAAAAATATAATTGAACCAATGAAGAAGACGGGATTGTAGTTGAAGAGATATTTCCTTAAAAATATAAATTCTTGTAGGATGGTCATAGTCTTTGAAACAATGTCTTCACCAACAATCATGTGAGTCATATTTTGAGCAATGCATGATGAATGATCCTGTAAAAATGGTAGTGACTTGAAATTATAATTTTTTTTACAACTATGGGAAGTGAAGAGAGAAAATGCATTTTTGTAGGAATATTCATTTATCATTTCTTCTATTAGATTGGATTGGTTCTTATAATATTGAACACTCTCAACATAATTTCTTGCATTAGATTTGGTTATTTCTCAATCCAAATGCCTATAGCTTGTTCAAGAGCATCAACATGGGTAACAAGGATCTACTCAAGAATTTTATTTCTGGTTGATTCTTTTGACCATACCCTAATATATTTTGGAGGTATCAAGGATCAAATCTAGGATCACAAAAGATGATCCACCAAGTACTAGAAATTTGAAGAATATTTTTTGATTGAACACAAATTGTTTTGATTGGAAACCTCTGCTAGGGGAAGCTTCACTACAAGGTAAGTAACTCAATGTCTAGAAAACTGATGCAAATTGAAGAAGCTACAACTTGGTATGGGATTTTAGTGTCAATTTGATGAACCTCTTCATTGAAGTAACATCCAAGATTAGATTTTTGTGAAATAGAATAGATGTAATGGAAGGTAAGCGGTAGGAATCCTGAAGAAGACTATATTGAGTGCCTTTATTGAGAGAAACTTAATCTTGTTTGATATGGTAAAGAAAAATGAAGGAAACTCTTAAGAGGATTGTATCTAAAGGAAATGATCAAGAAGTTTTGATATAAAATTTTATAAAATAAAGGAAGATATTTGCTACAAGAAAAAGAGATAGACAAGAGGTTGGTACAATGTACATGCATAATTTTCTCTATTATGCTTTTATATAATATAAAGAATGCTTAAGGAAGCTTGCAAATGAACCTATTATAGATAGTAATAATAATAAAAGGATGTTTTAAAAACTATAATGAATTTGTTAATGTGTATCTATATATATATATATATATATATATTAAAAAGACATTTTCACCTTATTTATATAAATTATAATATAAGATAGATATAAAAATATAGCTTTTTATTTTATGTGGGTTAAGCACTTTGAAATATTTATCTTCATCTTTTTTATATTATTATAAAACACTCCATTAATATAATATAATAATAATTAAATATATTATTACAAACAAGAAAATCAATATAATAAATATATTATTACAAATAAACAAATCAGTACATACTAACAATAAATATAGTAATGTTAAATAAATTATATTTAACTTATGTTAAATAATATAATAAACAATAAATGTTGGAAGAACGTTATATCTCGTTATTTATATAGATTATTTAATAAGATAGATAAGCTAGGTTAAAATGGGAGATAGATCAATTCAATTTAAAATAGTATTAAATCCCATTAAACACATTTTCAATCAAACAACTATTATTATAATTTGAATTAAACCCGATTAAACACATTTCAAGAAAACAATTATTGTTATAATTTGAATTAAATCCAATTAAACATATTTTTAAGCAAACAACTATCTTATAATTTGAATTAAATTTACCCTTTCACAAGGATCCAAACATCTTGAATTAACTTAACAATATCATATGTGATTAATAATATTTATCTTTGAATTGTATTTATTTTATTATGCCAAAGCCATGTCCCTATTTGAGCTTGTGAATCTCACTTTGCCTAGAAATGATTCACAAGCCCTGAGAGGCCCTATAAGGGGGTTTAATGAATCTCAGTTGTGCATCATTTTTCGTCATAGCTCACCTACAACTTGCAACTATCCTTCATCGCATGTAATTAAAATGATCGGATTAACCTCTACTATGATTAGATTATCATAGCAAATTCAAATGTGGAAAGAAGCAAACATAAAAGCTTTAAATACATGTATGGATTTTCAAACACAATCTCTTAGAATTATAGAACATAAGTGAAAGTTGCAAATTGATTCCAGAGACTTCAGGGCATATATACATTGTCTACTATGACCTTTTGAGGTTGTCATCATTCTTAGTACTATGCACCAGACTGCATGCACACTGGTCATTTGATAATTTCTTACACTTTCAACATTTTTATTTAAAATGTCGTACAAAAGTGAATAGGAATGCTTGGTTGTATAAATTATAAATTTTCACTTTTATATAAATAATAAAAAATATAGATTAATAAATATAATAGTCTAAAAATAAAAATTAATTATATAGATTAATACTATATTAAATAATAATAATAATAATAATATAAGTTATTAAAATATAAATTAATAAATGTAATAATATAAAAAATATTAAAAAATTATATAAATTAATAATAATATTAAAATCAAAAAATAATAATATAAATTATAGATTATAAATTATAAAAAACTTATAAAAGTCTGAAATAATAAATATAATAATATAAAAATAACAATAAATTATATAAATTAAGAATAATATTAAAATAAATTAATTAATAATATAAATTATAAATCATATTTTTTTAAATAAATATATAAATACAAATTAATAAATATAATACTATAAAAAATATTAATAATAATATTAAAATGATTTTCTAAATGATTTATCAATTGATTTTATTTACTGTATAAATGTGTGCAAAAAAAAATATTTTTTTCCTAATTGACCTTTCACATCTCTTCCATGTACCCATTGCACAAGGTGTAATAGCTAATTTAATTAATTTTCAACTATTATAGATAGCATGATAAGGGTGAGAATAGTTAACACCTTGCAGGTAAACTATTTATTCATAAATGTGTGCAATTCACACTTTACACAGAGACCAACCCATTCAATATATACAAGCTCACCACTAGAGGGGGAATTCACTTGCATGCATATATTTTTAGGGTAATTAAATGATTATTTCATATTCCCCTTTGTGGCGATCCAAATGAAACCCTGATCATCTTATGCCTACACCCACCTCACACCACATTTCACGTGTTTCCTTTATGCTTGAAAACATTTATTGTTCGACGAGATTCCAATAGTTAGAGGTCTGAAATTTATTTGTTTTTGTTTCTATGGAGGATCCTTGGTGGAGATGTGAAAGTATGGGTCTGGGATTGAACTAATTTTCAATCAAGAGAAAAACCTATTTTATTTTATTTTTCTTTGGTTCCTGATATTGTTCGCAATACCTAATGGTATTGTTATTGTATTTTAATAAAATTTTAAAATACCTCAGGTCTGAGACGTGCATATGGGCATGGGAGTATAGATGGTGGGATGTTGATTTACCATAGTAACAATCATGAGATGCCCCAAGCACCCAACACCCGCTAGAATTCCCAATGCTTGACGATTAGCTTGCCTAGTTTCATTGGTTCCTTTAATTGTTTGATCACATTGTTAATAGATCTGCTCATGGATTCATTGTTGTCGGGTTTAAGAGTCAAGTCCTAAATATCCTTACATTTAGGGTCTTCCCTAACATAGTTCACCTAAAAATACTATGCCTTTGTTTACCTTCGTACCTTCTCTTTTCTCATTTTGTTTTTGTAGAACTGATGTACATTCATGATGCAACATTTTACCATAACCTAGAAAATTGACAAAAGTCACTAGAACAACCCACACCCATTTTGGAAGATATAATATTGAAAATTCCAAAATATCTTGCATGCCATAGGTGGTATGATGCAATCCATTTGTAGGGGCATTTTGGCACAATTAGCCTACCCACAATCTCTTGCGGTTGGAGACCTAGCAGCTACACCCACTCAATAGACTGTATTCATATAGAGGTCTAAGGTCTATCCATACCCATATTTATTTTAATATGTACCTATCTATTATTATATTATTTGGACAAAGTAAACCTTCAAAGATGAATTCATGGGCTTCATATGGACCCCACTATTTTTTGTCTTATTATTTCATTAATCTTTCTCTTGTGTTAGGGTTACCTTTGCTTCCAGAACATATTGGTTATTTAACTCGTCAATAGTTACCATTGTTAACACTATCATCAAAACCTTCAATTCTAGGTGGTTTTTTTTTTCCTTACCCCATTTTAGTTTCCTTGCTTGTAGGTACCTTATTTATTTAATATATATTTACTAGTTTTATTTCCATTAACTTACCTTTCATTTTTCTATTTCTAACTATTTTCATTTCTCTTTAGTTAATATGCTGATTTGAAATAGGGGAAATTTTAAAGAATTGATGGGGTTATGATAAGAGCATGAAATTTAATACATAGAATATTTTTTCATAGATTTTTTTAATTAAATTAGAACTTTGTGTAACATACAACTAAATTTCAATTCACTTGTTTAACTTTAGTTTGGGAGAACCCTTTTTAAAACTAATAGGCTAAAAATTGCATGCCTTGATGGAAAACGGTTTTATATATAGTTATTGGCAGAGGGATCTTTCTCAAACAACAAATATATACACATGAAACTGGTTCACTGATCTGTATAGGATCTAGACTAAATTGCAGATTGAATGCTTAATTAAAAACACAACTTTGCGGAATTTTAATTCATGCATACATTAACGAAATTATGCATCAAAACTTAAGATGAGAAACATAATTGAGAGAAAAGAAGATAGAAGGTGCAAACAGAGTTTGATTACGGAGTTCGCCACAAATGTGACTACGTCTCCAGGTCGGCTCTAATAGAGTACGACCGATCCGATTAATCTCTAGAATTAATTACAATGATGCACCAAGACCATCACTTCGGCAACATAACACAGCTCCGACGTACAAAATGGCTTCAAAATGATCTCCTTAGAACTCCTCTCGAATCACCTATCACCTATTTCACTTGAAAATTCTCTTAAAAATTACTTAAACTCACACTCTCCCCTTTTATGCATACAAATAACCCAATTTGGCCCTTAACCAAAAGATTCACAATAATCCCCCCTATCTCCATTTTTACATATAAATCCATATTAAAAATCCCTTAATATTTTTTTGATTTAATTTAAGCCCCTTAATTTTTTAACTCCCGGGCTTATTTTGTTTGGGAAGGTTTTTGGTTAATACTTAAAGGGATTATTTGTTAAAATTTGGAGAGATTTGCTTTAATTTTAAGCATTCGGTTTGAACTATTCAACAAAGACAAACGGCCCACATACACACCAAATGTTTCACATGGTGCAACAGAGCTAATCAGTTTTAACACCCCGGCGGTTCCGGGTTCAAATCCTAGCGGCTATTTTTAAGCCTCCAAATCCCAACACTTATATAACAAAACAAACCCATCGCAAAACATGATTAGGCGAGCATTGTTTGGTGCAACAGTGAGCCGGCTAACAGTTACAGAGGAGGTTACGGGTTCAAATCCCACAGGTCGTTGAACAACATTTTGTTAACAAACACAAACCAACTAACAAATTAGAATCCGCCGTTAGACATGGGAGACACTTCCATTTTCAATGAAAATATCCACCGGATCAGGTCTCCCCACTGAGACCTTTTGGACCTCCAAAAGTGACATTTACTCTGACATTAAGTGAGGACTTGGCCTCCCCACTTGTCTTGTATCCTCTATACATTTGCATACCTGGCTCACAAGCACAATGGAGACTGCAATAACATTGTTGAACATAAACATTATTCTATCACTTCCATAAGCTTCTACATCGACTGTCGTAGCCACTAACCAACAAAAATTGACTAGCATCAAGCTAAACAATAATGCAGAAATGAAAGAGAAAAAATCAACAAGATAACGATCCTTTACAATAGGAGCATTTTTACCCAAGGAACCATCAAAGCTTTCAATCATCATTCCCTCATGTTGTACTATGGGTGCATCCTGCAACATCTGACCCTGGTTAGCTACTCCAAGTTCAAGTTTAGAACCACTTGTACTGACAGACATAAGAGTTAACTCTTTACTTGCATTAATCACCCTCTTTAATTGCCCTATGTTTGTAAAAGAACGATCAGTCTTAATCCTATGAGAATGTACAATATACTGAATGCCATCTTTAAACAAATGATAATGATTCTTTTCCCTATAGAAAATAGCTTTCCTGTCATATAAATAAGGGCTTCCAAGCACTATCCCATAGATATCCAGTGGAACCACATCAAACTGTACTTCATCCACAAACTTACTAGTGATTGTGAATCTTAAGGTGCATTGTCTTGTTACTTGCAACTTATCATTTTCACAAATCCAGCCTAGTGGATAAGGTTTCTTATGTTGTGTAGTTTTTAATCCTAAGTTTCTTACAACACTTTCAGAAATCAGATTAACTTGAGAACCACTATCTATGAGTGCATCTATTTTAGTTTGTTTAGCAACAACCCTTAAATGGAACAACTCATTCCTTTTCTTATCTTTAGAGAAATCATTAACTGTAGAAGTAGGAGCACAACTACCAACAAAAACACCAGAAATAGGAGCTTTACCTTTTAAACCCATAGCTGCTATCTTAGTCTCATCATCTAAATCTGAACCAAGATCCATAACAACATTTGTGGATTTCTCCTTACCCTTCTATTTCTGATTCTATCTTTGAGCCCACTTAGGCTTCAATTCGAGATGCAACTTCCAACAATGATTTTCATCATGACCCTTCCTATCACAATGAGAGCAAGAAAGCTTGTCATCCTTCTTAACTATAGCTGCCTTATTTCCTTTCCCTGTCTCTGCAACCTTAGAAGATTTCTTTACATCATTATCAAACTTATCAATAAAATATCGTTTACCCCTTGACTCTAAGTGGGTAGCTTGGACACAAACTTCATCCAAGTTGTTAGGATTCAAAACCAAAATAGAATGCCTAAGGTAGGAATGCAGACCTCCTATGTACTTCAACAAAGTGTCCTGGGTGTACAAAGGAACATTCAAACCAATAGCCCCTTTTCTAGATTCATGGGTGTACTCCTAGACAGATTGACCCTTCCCTTGCCTAAACATTTGCTAGTCCATCATTAACTGTTGCATATGGCCTAAGGGATAGAATTGCTTTTTAAGAGCATTAATAAATTCTACCCAAGTTAAACTGACTCTACCATGCTGTGAAATTTTTGCCTTAGTCTTACTCTCCCACTAGGTTAAAGTTGTACTTCCTAATCGAAGAGTAGCTAATTGGATCCTATCAACATCATCTAATAGGTTTTGGACTCTACAGTAGACTTCTACTTGTTGAATCCAATCATCCAATTTTTCAGCATTAAGTTCACCACAATACTTTGGTAAATCAAATTTTACATCCAACTTAATTTTAGGCTTATGCCCATTCTTAAAAGGATTAAAAGAAGTAGAATAAGGAGAAGATGGAGAAGAAGGAGAAGGAGAAGAGGAAGGAGAAGAAGAAGAAAAGGGGTGATCTGGTTGCTTTCCACCATCTCCATGTTGTTTCCCTTTCTTGTCTTCACGAACATCTTTCTTTGACGAACCTCCTTCACGTTCCTTCTGTTCTTGTCTTTCTTGGAAAAGAATGTCCACCTTAGCCTTCATCTCGAGGAATGCTCTTCTGAATTCCTGCTCACTGATTTCTTCAGGAACCTCCATTCCAGACACAGACATCTTCAAAAAACTTCTTCGCTTCCGATCTCAGGATTAAAGTCTTCAAGCTTTCCTTCGCCCTTCTGAATCTTGGATCTTGTTAGCATTCAAGAAAACAACTGCAATAATAGTCAACTGAGCTCTGATACCACTTGATCTATATAGGATCTAGACTAAATTGTAGATTGAATGCTTAATTAAAAACACAAATTTGTGGAATTTTAATTCATGCATACATTAACGAAATTATGCATCAAAACTTAAGATGAGAAACAAAATTGAGAGAAAAGAAGATAGAAGGTGCAAACAGAGTTTGATTACGGAGTTCGCCACAAATGTGACTATGTCTCTAGGTCGGCTCTAATAGAGTACGACCGATCCGATTAATCTCTAGAATCAATTACAATGATGCACCAAGACCATGACTTCAGCAACATAACACTACTCTGACATACAAAATGGCTTCAAAATGATCTCCTTAGAACTCCTCTCAAATCACCTGTCACCTATTTCACTTGAAAATTCTCTTAAAAATTACTTAAACTCACACTCTCCCCTTTTATGCATACAAATAACCCAATTTGGCCCTTAACCAAAAGATTCACAATAATCCCCCCTATCTCCATTTTTACATATAAATCCATATTAAAAATCCCTTAATATTTTTTTGATTTAATTTAAGCCCCTTAATTTTTTAACTCCCGGGCTTATTTTGTTTTGGAAGGTTTTTGGTTAATCCTTAAAAGGATTATTTGTTAAAATTTGGAGAGATTTGCTTTAATTTTAAGCATTCGGTTTCAACTATTCAACAAAGACAAATGGTGCCACATACGCACCAAATGTTTTGCATGGTGCAATGGAGCTAATCAATTTTAACACCTCGGCGGTTCCGGGTTCAAATCCTAGCGGCTATTTTTAAGCCTCCAAATCCCAACACTTATATAAGAAAACAAACCCGTCGCAAAACATGATTAGGCGAGCATTGTTTGGTGCAACGGTAAGCCAGCCGACGGTTACGAAGGAGGTTACGGGTTCGAATCCCACGGGTCGTTGAACAACATTTTGTTAACAAACACAAACCAACTAACAAATTTGAATCTGTCGTTAGACATGGGAGACACTTCCTTTTTCAATAAAAATATCCACCAGATCATTCACCCACCTTATCATCTCTAGACCTATAGGGTAAAACTAGGCTGAGAACTTAGAGGAGCTCATATCAGTACGTGTTATTGAATAGACAAACTTGGATCAACTATGTCGCAAAGGAGCTAGGCTAGACAAAGCACACAAAAACCCCTTTTGAAGTCATAGATCGAGTCAGAGATATAGTCACCAATTGATCCACCAGATTGTACATGTCCAAGACCTGCTACTACTGCCCTAGCTGATCAACTATCACCAACACCATCAATGGTTTCCATAGTAATTGAATCTCCTTAGCATACTCGCTAGTAATTGAAAGATACTCACTAGTAATTTAATATCCTTAGCATACTCACTAGTAATTGAATCTCCTTAGCATGCTCGCTAGAAAGATACACACATCATTGCTTTCTCTCTCTTTTCTTGTATTCTCAATTAGCAATGCCTTTCAGCTTTATTTATAGAAACCAAGAGGTGCTACTGTTACTCTTACAACTTATATTCACTCTCACGATTTAAATGGATAATCTCACTATACTTACTAATAGCCATTGTAACTCGCCTTTCCGTTTCAAGCCAGCTATACAACATTGTTGAAATTTATAGGCCAATGGATGGTTAGTTATGTATCTTTGAGACTAGACCAATTTAATGTTTCTCCTTAATAAGATGATTTTTATTATTGTTGGTGAGTTGTTGATTTCAAATACATTTGAATTTATGAGGTGGTTTTTATTTTTTGATGAATAGGAAACTATATATACTAAATTAAAGATAATAACTCTACATATCTACTAAAAAAGGGGTGGCTGGTAAAAAGGCACACCTTGAAAGTCACATGGGTAATGCCCAAAAATAGCCAAATAACAAGTCACATGGGCCTAGCCCATAAGTGCAAGAACATGAGAAATTCAAACAAAAAATAGGCCATTAAGCGGCTAGAGAAGTGACAACAGAGCCGAGAGGGTCTATGTAATCCATACTCTTCCCCCATACATCAGCAGGATCTGACGTGACATCAAGAGGAGTACCCCAACCATCCTCATCATCTTTCCTATCTTTATCTTCTTCCTCATGTTTGGGCGAGATTCCAAGTGCTAGCCATGAAAATATTTTACCACTAGAAGGCCATCCCGAACAAGAGGCAGGAAAATTATTAGAGGGCCACTGAGAACTACCACTTCCACTCCCCAAAGCACCACCAGAAGGCCATCCTTGACCAGCCCGAAGTGGAGGAGAGTGAGCATGTCGAGGAGGGCGAGATTTCCAGCGAGTAGGAGGCTGAGAGCGGGCACACACGAAGCCAATCCACTATTAGTCCTGAGAGTGTGACTGACCACAAGAGGAGGAGGGTGATTCAGGGACCCGAGCCACAATTCATAGGGAATTTCCCCAATGGTCTAGGAGGACCAATAGGTGAGTCACCTCTAGTGTAACTTTGTTAGCTTGCACCTATATCTGTAAGAGAATACTAGAACAAATAATTGGTTTAGCGTAAAGAGAAGCATTAATATCCATTTGAGAATGAGAAAATATGCAAGAATTTCTATCTTTCCAGATGTTGAAGAGGATTTACACCCTAAAAGTGTGCCAAATTTGGGTGAACTTAGTGGTGATCCTAGGTGAATCTCCCAACAGAACCATATGCCAAGAGAAATTTTCTAGCCGAAAGGACCGAAAGAAGTCATGAATCCAAGTCTAAATTTGTTGAGCTCTGGGATAAAACCAAAAAAGATGCTTACAGCTTTTAGGTTTCCCACAAAAAGGGCAATGAGGGTCCTAAACCCCAAGTCTAAAAGCCGAGAACCCACAAGCAATCCTTGGAAAAGAATACACCAAGCAAAGTGGGTTAGCTTCAGATTAACACTTGTAGACCAAGGGCCAACAAATCTCTTCCACCAAACAGGATCAGTGGAGTGAAGAAGCCACCTCTTGTTCAAAATATTTAAATCAAAGCTGACTTTGGGATGGAATTTATTTTTGTTATTTTCATAATATACGAATGAATTTCTTTACAAACCAATGTAAGATAAAATATACATGCGAGAATTTGCCTCATGTGAAAGAATACGAGATGCACACACCTATCCAAACATTCCAATAATTTAATTTAATCCCTTGAGCTTCTTCACAGGATTCTCATTTCATATATTTGAGTGTGTACTTATATGGTTATTTAATTTATGCCTATCTTGCACAGTTGTATTATGTCTATAAAATTAGATGATGAAAAATATTCGATATGTAATAACTAAATATTGTAATAAAAATTGGTCATTTTATAGGGAGAGTAAATATATTATTATATTCATTATAATTTTGTATTTTACCATGTCTATTATATTTGGGGACATTACAAAGTATTTGTGTATTTAATTAGCCTTCACTCCTTTATTTTAGGAGTCATAGGGCTCTTTTTTTTGTATTTAAGAAATGTTGAATTGCAAATAAATAACTAAATCCAAGTCTTCGACACCCATAAATTTTTCTTAGATTTGGGTCACAACTCTTCCTACAAAAAAATGTCCAATGGATACATATGTAACATCATTTTGGAATAAATCTACCAAAAATAAAATAAAATTTGAAGCATACATATATGAAAATTAATGTTCTCACGACTTCTAGTGACATAAAAGACATTTATAAAAAGTAAAAATTAAATATATATATATAAAGAATGTCATCATAGTAATTTTTTTTTTAAATTAAAAAATATTACATGCACAAGGGGAGATATTCCATGTTGAGATGATATATAAATGATATAATTCTTTTATATTTTGGACTAAAGATTAAGGAGAGAGAGAGAGAGAGAGAGAGAGAGAATTATGAAATTTAAAGTTATAATTTAAAAAAAATTATTGAAGCTAAAGTTATGAAATTTATTATATAAAATTTGACATCCTACTTAACTTCTTTCTGACTTTTTTATGTTGAGGGTTACTCAGGTTTTTAGCCTAATCTGAACCTAGAGAGACCCTTATAAGGGATATCTTCCCATGTCTTTATCAATGAGACCACCACTGGGTGGTCTCAATCTCCAAGGCATTATCACCTTGTTCAAAATTGTGAGCTCATTAGCCCAGCATAGTTCCATAGCTTGTGAGCACACCATCCCAGTGAAGACACATATCCTACGATTATTAAAATGTAAATAAGGTTGAAGGGCTACGAGTTTTTGGCCCAATGAAGGTTTGAACCTTGATGGAAATCACAAAAACCAAGTGAAATCAACACATCAATGCACCCTTACAGACTTTTTTTTGACATTTTATTAGGAACTAAATTATAGCGTCAATTTTATAAAAAAAACTAAATTGAAATTGTTTTTCTATCTTTTAAATAGTATAAAAATAATCTAATATACTAAAAAATCTACATTTACTTAGTTGAAATTACTGAAAAATAAAAAACATATATCAATTTCTAGTGATTTATATTAAAAATTTAGATCAGTGTTGATTGTTTCATTTATAAATGTAGGACAAAACTATAGACTTTCACCCTTGATTCTTATTTTATATTTAGAATAGATTGGCATTGCCTTGTTTAAATTAGAAATCCAAAAAGAGCTTGAACTAAGTAAATTTGGATAGATGAAATATATTGAAGAGGTTTAGAATGATGAATTGCAAGCCAATAATAACACCAATCTCAAGGATTAAAATTGAACAAAGAAGATAAAAGCTCTAATGTAGATGTAACTTTGTACAAAAGACTTGTTGGTAGTTTAATGTACCTGAAAATCTTAAGACCTAATATAATGTATGGAATAAGTTTAATATTAAGGTTATTGGAGTCACAAAAGGATACTCAATGGTAAGCTATAAAAACAATCTTGGGATATGTCAATGGCACTAAAAATTATGTAATTTTAGACTCTACATATAATGAATTTGAGCTAAATGTCTACAAAAATAGTGATTTGGTAGGGAGCATTGAGGATAGAAAGAGTAACTCATGATATATATTTCACCTTGGTTTAGGATTAGTGTCATGGGATTCTAAGTAAAAACCCATTATAACTATCTCTACAATAAAATTTGAATATGTGTCAATAACATGTCAACCAATTTAGATAATAATAGTGCTAGTAGATTTGAAGAAAGAACAATAAGAGAAATAAAAGTATTTTCTAACAATAATTGAGCAACATATTTATCAAAAAATCATGACTTTCATAAAAGGATTAAATATATTGATATATATTTAGAGTCTTATGGATTAATAGATCAATTTATAAACATTTAAAAAATCTATATCAAAAGAAGATTTTTAAAGATTGAGAGAAAATATCGAAGTCACCAATTCAAGATCAAATGCATAGGAATGCTCAGGTCATGAATAAGGAGGGTGTTCAAAAATGTAATATTTCCCCTCAAGATTTTATTGTACGAATGTAATCAAGTCAGCTCATGTCAGGTTAGTGTAAATTATTGTAGTGCATGTAAATTTCATGTAAATTTTCATAATGCAAGTAAAGTTAGAGACTTCAAGTACATTTCAATTCATGTAAATTCAAGGTAGACTCTTGGAGTGTAATTCAATTTATAAATAGTTGCAATTATGTGCTAACTGGTGTTGTCATTGTTGTCAACATATATGTGCTAACTGGTCTTGTCATTGCTATCAACATATATGTGCTTTCATTCGTGTCGACTGTTCTTTTATTTTAATTTTTTCTTATAGATAGTTATTTTTTTTATATTGTCTTATATAAGTATTGAAGATGATGAGAATATTTTCTTGATATTTAGTTTCCAAGTTCTTTTGAGAAAATTTTCACTGCAAGTGGAAATAGAGTGTTATAGAGTATTATGGCTTGCCGAATAATTGATTGAGTTTTTCTCTCCATTTCCTCGATGTTAATCATCATAGAATGAATTTGGATATAATTTAGATAGTTTTTTGAAGGTGCTAAATCCTAAATTTGGCGGTCTGTATAATTGTGCAAAAATAGTTCTATTCAATAGTTTGAAGATTGTGTTTGGCAGTGTATGCAATGCGACAGGGAGACAATACATTGCTCCCCATTTCTCCACAATTTGGTTGTTGGTCTTGCGGTTTTGGACGTGTGTTTCTAAGGTCCTAAACCATATTAATTCCAAAGAATTTTTGATTTGGTCCTCCTGAGGGATTTTTTTTTATTAGCAAAGTTAGACAAAGATTGTGGTGAAGTAGACTATGATTTAGTTTCAAGAGATGTTTGTATTCTTCAAGTGAGATCTGTTGCAATTGAATTTTTCGGCTTTCAAATGATTATATGATGTTTCTAAAATATGTTGAATGAATTTGACTGATCTAAAATCTATAATGAAGCCCTTTGAATTGTGTTACTTAGTGTTGTTTATGTTTTGTACTTATTCTGGCCAACTAGATTAGTCACACTTGTTGTAGAGGTGATTCGTCAATTGTAGAAGTGTGTCCAAGCGTGTGAAGATGTATTTGGGTCCAAGCTAAGCTATTATGTGTTCATCCTAAATTATTTACCTCTGCAAGTTTATTTAGGTCTAGTCCCATTTTGAAATTGTGTATGTATGTTGACCTTGGAGAAAATTTGAATGGTTGTAGATTATAATGCCAACCTTGGAGAAAGCTCGAATGGTTGTAGATTGTAATGTCAAACTTGATGTAAATTCCAAGGTTGATGATACATATAAATATATGTAATGAAGTCATGAATGATGTGCAAGTGAGTAGGATGTGAAGATAAAGTGTGTGGATTGTAAAGGTAGAGGAGGAAAGATATATTGTGCTTGAATGGAACTGAACTCAAGCATGCTATAGATAATAATATATCAGTTCACCCCTTGGTAGTGAGTCACCATTTTGGCAATGAGCCTCAGGTCATCCCATAATAATGGGTTACACTTTTTGGCCAAACTTGACATTGAAATCAACATTTTTACATTAATCCTCACTTTTTGACGTTTATATCCGCTAAACCATTAGGAATTTGAAGATGATGCTAACTAGTGATTTGTGAGATATTCTATTTAGATGCTAAAAAAACATATTTTAAAAAATTTGGAGTTCAATTGTAATTCTTTTGCATCTCCTTCTTCCAAGTATGAATGAGTATGGTAGTGTTGTCATTAATGTTTTCATTGATGTTAACATAGTACATGTTTTTGCAGTGAAAGGAAACAAGTGATTGCAAGTAGTGCATGTATATTTGATATAGTGTAGAGATGTTGTGAGTACATGGAGCTATCTTCATGGTGTTTTAGGTGTGATGATATGATGAGTGACCAAGTGATTTTGAGAAAATCAAGAAATAGTGAAGACATTATTGTGTGTGTGTTTAGAATACGCTTCGGTATGTGCTTCACATTTCTTCTATTTTGATCCTATGCTTGTGTAGATCTATAGTATCATTTAAGAGAAACCTGGGGTGATATATCTAGATTATATAGCATCTGGTTTGATGAAGAGTGAAAGTTGATTTCACCAGTTTGTGAACTAGTATGGCAGAGTTGTTTGTCTATGGACTAGGAGAAATGGATATTCTCTCAAATCCTCTACTCATTTGCTTCAAATCTGGTAGATCTAGAAGAGGCTTTTAATAGTGTTATCTATGTTTTGTCAAAGGTGTTCATAGTTTGGTGCTCTAGAAGACTAGTTTCAAAGTTACTATGTGTGTCGGTACAATCTAAATGGATTGATGGAAAGTGTTCTTTGTATGAAGGTTGTACTGGCTTTGGATAAATTTGAAGTAATCTAATATGTGTTCCAGTGTATGGTGAAGTATGCTATGTGGTCTACATTTCATCTTCTTGTTACAGTTACATGTACTTCAAAGTTTATTGGTTTTTTAATTAGGTTTGGCTGACCTAGTGTTTACATGTCATGCGAAGGATTAGTATCAATTAAGGAAGCATGTGATTGATCCAATATGTCATTTTGGGGCCTGGTTAAGTATTGGTTTATTCTTCTCTCATTCTCATCCACCATACGAATCTTGAGTTGCTGACCTAATTTGAATTTGTAATATGAAGAGTGTGTAGCTGAACTTGGAGAAAGATTCTAGGATTGAAGATGGTATAGATACAACTCAATATGTCAAGGTTTGAATGCCACAAGTGTGTGAAGTAATATAGATGTGAGAGATTGTGTGAAAGGGAAATGAGGTAGCGAGTACTTCAATGTGTTAGACTCCTAAAAGTAGTGAGCTGATGGTGTTTGAAATTTTCTAATCAAGGCTATGGATGTTTACAAGTTGATGTGGTGGATCTTTTTTTGCATTGAGATAATGTTCTTTGTGTAACATTTTTATTTCCATATTTTCTTTTTTTAGGTAGTGAGCCTCCCATTTGTACAGTGAGTCCTATCTTGGGAAATGATCCCTTTGGTAGTGAGCCTCTTTGTAACTAGTTTTACAATTACTCTTATATTGTTAGTTAACCCTCACCGTGGTTTTTCCCTTATTGGTTTTCCACATAGCTTTACCATTTCTTGTGTTTTCTTTTTTTTATCTACACTTCATTTTATACTTAATAAAATATTAAAGTGAATGTGGAATTCCTTAAGATTTGTGGTGAATGTGATTAGATACAACCAATTCACCGCCTTTTGAGTTGTCTTATGTATTTCAAAAATTGGTATCAGATATTTGACTCCTCGAAGAAGAGTGTAACTACTTGAGGTAGATCCGATGGCACACAAATTGACAATCGTCCCTATGTTTCATGGATCTGACTACAATTTTTGTAAAGTGAAAATGAGAGGTTACCTGATTTCTCTTGGCTACAAGACTTGGAAATCTATTGAAACAAAATCTGTTGAGCCAGCAAGTGGTCCTTCTATATATGAGATTTATTTCTATGAAGAAAATTACAAAGAAAGCTATACAATCTAAGACTGAGCTAAAAAAGGTTACTTCATTAGGCACTACTTATGAAGTTCGGGAAAAGTTGAAAGATATCTATGAAAGAAATGATATAGTTAAAGTATCAAATAAGTTAATAGCTAAGCATATATATGAGAACTTGAAAATGGAAGTAGGTGAGCATATTGGAATAAAATTTTAGAGGGTTTACATTGTAGTAGGGTATGGCCAAAAAGTGGTGATACGTAAGTGATATCATGGCCCATGTGGCTCACAACATTTTTTTTATGCAAAATTGATAAAACAAAAAGGGTTTTTAAAGGAGATTCTTAGCTTTCCACCAATATAAATTATGCTTTACTTTGAATTTCATAAATAATTATTATTCATTTTCTATTTGAATGACAACTAAAGTCCTTATTCATAGGCTGATTGAAAAACATATATAGCTTTCAAAGGGTATCACATTTTTTGAAGCTCAAAGATGCATCACATTCTATTCTTCACATACTATAGTATTAAAAAAAAAAATTGAATTTCATGAAGTTTTGACCAAGTTAAGGTGGTCATAAGTACAAGTTTTTATATTTTTTAAAAGTTTTAATAAGAAAATCATAATTAATAATTTCCTTTGAAAAAAATTACAAAAAAATATGCATCACATTGGGACATGAGTCTTCTACATATATATAAAATACTATAAATAAATATTATCTTTTTATAGTGGTTAGGGTGGTTAGACATACACCTACTTCTTATTTTTTCCTTGAAATTTAAGTACTACTACATTGAACTTTCAAATTTTCACCAAATAGCTTTTTTTTAAATAAAAAATAAACCTAGTAGTTTAGAAAGTACATTCAATTTGAAATAGATTCTATTTTTAAATATTTTTGAAATAATATAGTCAAATTAGTCAAATTATTACATTAAGTTGACTAACACTGATTTTTCTAAATTTTATTGCCACTTAAGGGCCTATTTTTTCCATGATGATCCTGCAGATGCCCAGTAAATGAAGTCAAAAATCAAAGAGGCACTTTGATAGATGAAGGTGTAATGGAGAATATTATGATGGCTCTATCAGAGAGCTATAGTGACAAGGTATCATCCAATGAGGAAGTTTACGATCCAAATATATTCACTAAAGAACATCTATTTGTCACCTTGACCACATTTGAAAGTACAAAGGTATATTACCTTTTAAATATTCTAGTTTTGGAAATATTGGTCACTATGCTTACAGATTTCCAAATAGAGCCATACACAAGAAGAGCAAAGATAATAAAGACAAAAAGTTTAAGAAATTGTATTATGTTACAGAAGATGTTGGAATTTTTGATGATGAATATGATTGAGGGTGATAAAGATGAATGGATGTTTCTAACCTTAGAGAATAAATCAATGTATACTAACCATAGAATATGTGCAAGGGAATTTGGTTTGAAAAACAAGAAGAAAGAGATGGAAGGTACTCTGTTTATTTCCTTTCATGCTAGACAAGACAAAGACTATTGGGTAATTGATAGTGGCTATACAAATCATATGACCAGAGACAAAATTAAATTTACTAAACTTGCAAATTATGATGGAGGATTAGTCATGTTTGGAGATGATTCTCATGCAAAGATTGTTGGAAAAGGAATAATTAGTTTTGATGTAAAACACAACATTGATGATGTCTATTATGTTGAGGGCTTAAGGAATAATATCTTGAGTGTTAGAAAAATTTGTAGCAAAGTATTTAAGATTTTTTTTTAGGGTAATACTTGTGAGATGATCCAAAAGGTGTCTGGACTTGTGGTAACTATAGGAAGAACATATGGAAACATTTATTAGCTTATGGGTGTTGGTCAATGTTTTGTGTCTCAAGTTAATGAAATTTGGCTATGGCACTGGAGGATGGGACATGTATACTTTGAAAATAAGATCAAGATTAGTTCAAGAGAACCTGTTAGGGATTTTCCAAAAATCACAAATCCTATCTATGCTATTTGCAAAAGTTCTCAGTTGGGAAAACAAACAAGTTGTAGCTTTAAAGGAAAAGAAACATCAACTAAAAAAATGCTAGAATTGATTCATACAAACCTTTGTGTTCCTACAATAACAAGATGTCTTCATGACGATAGGTACTTTATGCTTTTCATTGCTGATTATTCTAGAATGACATGGGTCATTTTTCGTAGGGAGAAAGCTCAAGCTCTAGATAGATTCAAGGTATTCAAGGCTATGGTAGAGAATGAAGCGAATCTTAAAATAAATGTTTAAGGTATAATAGAGGTGGATAATTCACCTCTAATGAGTTTAATATGTTTTGTGAAGAGCACGGTATAAAGAGGAATCTTTCTACTTGATGGGGAGGTTGGAGGGATCCATCGCTGATCCCTACTCTAGGTATTACCTTGGAAGACTTCTATGGTGTCTCACCTCACCACCTTAACCTATAGGACCTATTTCTAGTTTAGGTTCCCCTGGTTCTCCTTGCCAACCCAACTACCACCACAACTCTCCCAACCTTGGTGCTTTGTTTGCAATTATTCCCTTAGCCCTTAATCCACCCTAAAGGCTAACCTACTCCCAATACTAGATCTCAACTTTTCAGGGGTGTGGAAATGTTTCTAATAGGCTAAAACCATCACATTATGGTTCTTGAGGGTCCACCTAACTTCATTTTCCCATCGCTTCCACCAAACCCTCATTTAGGGTTAAAAAGGCTACTAGCCCTAGGAGCCCCAATCAGCCCTCCTTCTCCGAGAAAACAAGTTAGAAATCAAAATTTTTCCAAAGAACATAGGATCTTTCCTTAGGGTTCTTGGTCCTCATGCCCACCACCCTAATATTTTAGTGGTCTTAACCCTCAACCGTCCGTACATAGGCAAGACCTTCAATATAGCAAATTTGGCCTTTTTGAGCCCTTTCCCTGACCAGACAGCAGACTGTCATGAGTTTCTCTCACCAAATTGATTGATGGAGCTTCCTCCTCCATGCTATTTCTTTTCAAGGCATCTGGTTGCCCTCTCTACACTATGACTTGATATTAAATGATCACCCCTACAAATCAAGTGCCATGCACTCCTTGTCTTCCCTAAAGGACACTTCCTGGCTCGCCTAGGAGAAGACTTCCATGGTGTTTTCTGAACTGTTAAAGACTCCTAATCCTACCATATATACAATAATGGAGTATAGTCACAATTCCTAAAGGGATGTACATTATGTAAAGAGGGAATGTGATCTAAACCTCCATTTTCTACAAACAAACTGTCAGATCAACAAAGAAAATAAACTATCTACAAATAGAACTAGAAACCGAACTAAGAAACTAAATTTCTACCACACAGTGCTTGATTGACACTCGCATTACATCCTACACAAGCTATAGTCCCACTTTCAATCCATTAAAGCTCTACTTCTCAGCAAAAACCCTAAAAACTCACATTAACACAACTGTTCACACTTAAATTTCAAAATTTCAAATATTCCAAATGCTTCCGACCTTGCTCTCATCTTGAGAGCACGCTTAAATAGGGTCTCTAAATTATTTACCTCTCTTTAGGTCACTCCTATTCTGCTTGTAGCTTTCATTAAGCTTTATTGGAAAAATTTAGAAAAAACCAACACCTAAAAAGGTCTAAAAAGTCTAAGGCCTTACTTGTAGCCAAAACCTCAAGCCTAAGCAATGGTCAACATGACCTTTACCAACACAATACATGATCACAAATTCAATTAAAGCAAAAAAATAAAGGAACAAGAAGATATTGCTAAGTTAGGCCTAAAAAAATTGCCAAGTCATGACCTTCTAGGCCACCTAAGGTATCTTATGGGGGCTCCTGCACCACTACTCCTGGAAATCCTCACCAGAATGGAGTTGTTAAGAGGAAAAACTAGATAGTTCAAGAGGCTACAAGGACTATGATGAGCAAGGAAATTTTTCTTGATGTATACTAGAGAGAATAAATTCACACTAATGTCTATATTCTTAATAGACTACAGGTCAAAGGAAACATCACAAAGAATCCTTATGAACTATGGTATGGAAAAATTCCTGTTGTTAAGTACTTTAAGGTGTTTGGAAGAAAATTTTATATCAAAAGAGAAGATGATAATATAGGAAAGTTTGACGGAGGATGTGATTAAGGTATTATTATTAGGTATACAACCAAAAGTAAAGCATATACATGCTACAATAAAATATTGAGAAAGATTATTGAAAGTGAAAATGTAAAATTTAATGAAAATATGCACAATTTAGTTGAAATAAATGAAGATAAACTAGATGAAGTTGTGTGCAGAAAAGAGAAAGAGAAGGATAAGGAAGAAGAAAAATATATAGAAGAAGAAGAGGCTCAAGAACCTGCTCCTAAGACTCCAAAATATGTACATAAAAATCATCTAGAAGAACAAATAATTGGAAACAAAGGCAAAGGTGTAACAAAAAGAAGAAAAGTGGTAGTAGATGAGTTAAATTTGTGTTCAAATTCCAAGGTAGAACCTAAATAATTTTGTGAAGCATTCAAAGATGAAAATAGGGTTATAGCCATGAAAGAGGAATTACAATAGATAGAGAAAAATCAGATATGGAAATTGGTTCCTAGACTAGTAAACAAGAATACAATTGGTACAAAATTGTTATTGAGGAATAAGCTAAATGAGAATGGTGAACTAGTAAGAAATAAAGCAAGTCTTGTGTGAAAATTTTATTCATAGGTTTAAGGAATAGAATTTGAGGGGAAATTTTCCCGGATGGCAAGAATGGAGGCTATTCGCATGTTTTTAACATTTTTTTCTCACAAAGATTTAAAGGTATACTAGATAGAAGTTAAGTCTGAATTCCTAGATGGAGAATTGGAAGAAGAGGTCTACATGGAACAATTGTAGGGATTTCAATTATCATATCAACTCAACATGATCTATAATTTGAAAATGGAACTATATGGACTTAAACTAACTCCCAAAGCATGGTATGCAAGGTTTGGTAGGTATTTGACTAAACAAAGGTTCAACAAACACTCTGCAGACAATAATATTTATTTCAAGATTGAAGGAACAAAATATTGATAGTATTATTGTATGTTGATGATATTATATTTGGAGGAAATGAAGGCATGCACAAGAAATTTTTAGAGGAGATGAGAAAAGAATTTGAAATGTCTATGATTGGTGAGATGATTTTTTTCCTTGGAATTAAAGATAATCAAAATAATAAGGGAATATTAATTTCACAATCAAAGTATGTTAAATAATTATTGAAGAATTTTTGAATGGATGACTCCAAACTGGTCTATACCCTTATGGTAACTGGATGCAAACTAAGTAAGGATGATGAATCTCCTAAATTTCACCAGATCAAGTATAGATCTATTATTGGTGGATTGCTATATCTTACTATTACTAGATCAGATATCATGCATGAAGTATTTTTAATTTACACATTTCAAGAAGAACCAAAAGAAACACATGTTACAACTATGAAAAGGATATTCAGATATCTAAAAGGGACTCTGGATTATGGTTTGTGGTATCCTAAGGATACTAATTTTACCTTAAATTCTTACACTGATGCAAATTGGGCTAGTTGTGTAGATGAAAAGAAGAGTACAACTAGTCATGCATTCTTTCTTAGATGTAGGTTGGTTTCATGGCTAAGCAAGAAACAAGATTTAGTCTCTTTATCTACTGAAGAATTTGAGTACATAGTAGAAACATCTTGCTGCACATAGGTACTATGGATGGAGAAAAATTTGAAGGACATAGGAGTGATGTATTATGATCCTATCCCTATCTTATGTGATAATACAAGTGCAATAATATTTCAATGAATTTGGTAATGCATTCAAGGATAAATCATATATCTATCAGATATCATTTCTTAAGAGAGAAGGTATTGGAGAATGAATTCAGACTTGAATATGTGCCTACAAAGGATTATATTGTTAATATATTTACTAAGGCTCTTCCTATGGATAATTTTGAGCATCTTCGGGAGAAGCTGTGTTGTAACTGCCCCTCTTTCTTTGAACTAGGTGCACATACAAATGCATTAGTCTAGTGGATCTACAAATAAATCATTTGTTTGGACTGATAATTGAGGTCTACTCCTTAGGTGGAGTAGGAAGCATCATTGTTGTTGTATGATATGTGTGTTTTCATGGGTGCACTCCTAAGTGGGAGTGATCAAAATTATATATGATTGAAGAATTATGTAAAAACCTTTTTCCATTGATGTCAAAGGGAGAGAGAGAGTCATGTGAAAAATAAAATTTTGAAACGAGGAGAGAGTGGAAGAATGCTGTGTAGGTTGTCTAATCTAAAAAAATGTGAGAGTGTGTATATTATCTCTGATGGTTTTTCACATCATGTGTTTCCACCAATGACAAAGGGGGAGAATTTTGCAAGTATGAATGAGTATGGTGGTGTTGTCATTAATGTTATCATTGATGTCAATATGGCGTACAAGTTGTTGTAGTGAACACAAACGAATGATTGCAGTTGGTGCATTTATAGTTGAGATACTGTAGAGATTGTTGACATGAAAATAAAACTTCATGCATCCAATTCTTCTATTAAACAATTAAAACAATTTATTGATTCATTCCCTAGCTTCATCATATTTAATTAAATAAATCAAATTATTTAATTAATTCCTTAGGTTTTTATTTGAATGAATAAATCAAAATGATTTAAATCAAATATCAAACCAATAAAATTCTCCAAGTTAATTAATCTGAATTAATTAACCTCTAAACATAATCACCCATTCTCCAGATTTTGACTCAACTTGAGTCAAATCTAAACTCTTAACTAACCCACCCACTTGTACCAATAAATAATTTATTTGATTTATTAATTTATTCTAATTACTTTCAAAAGGGTATCAAGATGGAATATTCCTCCAATTTTGAATCTCCCTCCAAAGGACTTGTCCCTTTCAAGAAAGAATTAAATTCTCTTACACATTATCTTACATATCTCTTACAGAAGTCAGCTTAACATTAAATTCACCTTTCATCCCCCCTAAACATGCCATTTCATGCAAATTCAAATTTAAAATTGGCACATTGGCCAAAATATGCAAAATCCTCATCCTCTCACATCTTGACAAGTGCCATCTTGTCATTGTCTTGTGAATGATACCACATTCATCCGATTCCCTCAATCTCCTAACCTTAGATCTATAAAAGAAATCCATTTCAACACCACAACTACAACAAAATTTGACACTACTATACAACTTGATGCACAACCTCAACATTGGCATTGGCATCATCTTTCATTTAGGAAATCTTGCTTATCAGGGGGTGGGAAAGGGCATCCTTTCTACATCATGAGGAGCACCACTCACACTATGAAACAAAGTTTGGTTGATGTTTTTATATATATTCATTTAGTTTTCTTGTTGTATTTTATCTTGTTTGCATATCTAACATTGTCAAATATTTCATAGGGATGTTGTCTTTTGATAACAATGTTAATTTATGTCAATGTTTAATAATTTGCAGATTTCACCATTGACATAACAATACTAGAAGTAGGGCACTCCAATCTTTTAAAAGCTTTGTTTATGCTAACATTGTCATTCTGGTTGAAGAAAAAAAATAGAGTTTTTTCTAATCTGTTATAGTCTTGAATATGTGATTATGTCCAATAATTTAATTTATAGATCATGTATTATATTCCTTTGTTTCCACAACACATATTTTTCTCTATTTATTTATCAATGTATCTTTCTTGCATTTGCTCTAGAAGAATGTGTGCAGGAGTTTGCAAGAAACATTTTCAATGAATCCATTTTTTATGCCTTTCTAATTCCTTTCAAGAAATTTTATAATTCTTGTTAATAAAATTTGTGTGAGAAGGAAACATGTAGGAATCTTGACCCAAGCTTGACAGCAAGTCAATTTTTTTTATAAAGTTTTCCCATTTTTGCACTACTTTGGTTTTGATTTTACGTAGACAACATAGATATTTTTGTCCTTAGATTATACTAATAAAATATAGTCCATATCTTAACTGGTAGTTGAACATGAAACTATTTAGCCCATCAACACATCTACATCAACTAGTTTTATATAATGTTTTTGTCTTTTTTGGTAAATTATTTTCCTCAAGATTTTATCGGATGGTGATTGAGATTCACAATATCTCTATAAAGAATTACATCATTTTAGTTCAGTCTTAGATACTCACCTCTCTTAGAAAGAGCTATTAAAAAAAAAAAAAGGCATGCTAGATTGGCTTGAATGTAAGGAATAAATGGAGGCCTTATGTGTTCCTACTGGATTTTCTCAAATCTTTATACAAGAATAAATCCAAGAGGGAGGAACTAAGATCTAGGTAGTTGCGTCCATTAAAATCCACCCAACTTGAGTTTCCCTTGCTATACAATCTCACTAGACTGATTACAAAATAGTAGGTGACACAATATTATAACTTAGGTGACAAAATTGAGTCTAAATGGCCTCCACATTCTTGATCTTCCATTGAGCATGGATTAAGGGTGAAATCCCTCTTGTCCAAATTGAAATTCATTTCTTTGAGCTTCTAGCCACTATTTGCACATTTTTTGCCCTTTCAACTAAGTGAGTAGCATCTTCTTCAAGTTCATTTGCAGATGAGATTGGTATTTCTCTTCAACAAACTTTGTGATCACCCGCTAGCTTGATTCGTTGTGCTCCTTCAACCTTCAATATCATCTAGCCATATGAAGGGTGGCTTGGAGTGACCTTGACCTTTTTGGTCTCCTTTGTCTTCTTCTCTATAGCCATGCTCATGATATTCATGTTGAAGATGATTTTCTTTTTGATGTTGCTTGGATTCTTCATGGTGATGCACCACCCTTGCATGTTTTTGTGCCTTCTCTAAATGTTGTGCAACCTCTCCAAGTTGGAACATAACCTCCTTTTGGTGTTGCACATTCTCTCCAAGGTGGCACGCAACCACTTGAAGGTGATGCGCAACTCCCTCTCCATGGCACATAGCCTTCCTAACCTTGCAGAAATTATTTCAAATCTTTCTTATACCCAAATTTAAAACCCCAGAACCCTACTAAACCCAATATTTTAGAAGATATTGGTTACACATTAAGAACTAGGAAGACGTGAGAAAAGGACATTGATTAAAGGTATCATGTCAGAGACTGTCCTGGTTCTTTCCGCTCTCACCATAATACATTGCATGAAGGCTAGAATGGGCATGTCTTATCTCTCTGCTAGGCGCATCTGAAATCTTTAGCTGGCACACAATCCTTCTTGGGAATGAGTACTTCAAATGCCTCTGCATAAATATATTGTCATCTACCTAATGCATATGAAATGAGTTATGTTTTTCTTTTTGTATGAAGACTCATTCTATGGCTTTGTTCCCTATTTATATGGCTGAGTTCCAAACATAATAGTAGACACACTGGTGTGAATTTTTTTCTATCTCTTTTCTAATCATATAAAATCATTGCCAAGGAAGAAGTTGAGAAACACGAACTTGTTTGGAATGATTTTCACATAGCATGCAGTTTGATGGGATTCTAAATTAACTAGCCGTGTGTCTCATTTAAGCTTTCATTGACTATTGGAGATCTTTATTTAATATTGACAAGAGGGAGGCATGGGTTTCCAGATCTCGATTGGATTTAACTAGTAGTATTCAGATCGCCTCATAATTCATTCAATTAAGTTTTTGTAGTTATTGCATGGCATTAAATGTTATGTGTCACACAAGTTGAATCTGCAATCTAAAGACCATTGACAAATCCATTTTGGGGATATTTTGCAGTTATTGCATTCGATGAGACCACATATTTTGAAGGCATACTATCGCCAATTCATGTGCTTTGTCCATGCTTCACACAATTTTAATTTAGAATGCTTGAGCTATTGTTTTATCTTTAACATACCAACTAGTGATATTTATAAGAACATTTAGAATTATTAATGGTGGAATTATTCATAATCAATGCATTTTTTTAGCTAATGATACCTACCTTGAACTTAGTTTATTTATTTTTTGATGGAGGTCATCGAAAAATTCTTTTTTCTACCTGATATGGAAGCACGAGCCTTCTTGGGCTGAAAATATTTGGCTAAGAGCCAAGGACTGAGGGGTATCCATTCTGCCAAATTCGCCTAGGGCACAATCCCGACCTCATCCTTTCCGCTCAACAAGACTTGATTCCAGGTGGGATCATTTAAAAACATTTCAACTTCACCAGTAGACCAAGGGCCCATTGAAAACTTGGTTTTCTTTGATGGTGTGCCATTAATTATTTTCAACAAATGTGTTTCTTTGGTCTATCTAAATTCATGGTGTTGGATCTTCTAGTTGTAGGGAGGTAATCAAGATGTTATTACTCAATGTGCTCATTGATAAAAAAATCTTCTGATGTAGTGGGTTTAGTGGGCTTCAAATCATGTCAATAATTTTAATTTATGAAGGTATGTGCAAGATCATAATGGAAAAAATAGGCCCTTAAGTGGCAATAAAATTCAAAAAAATAGAGTTAGGGAGCTTGATGTAAAAATTTGAATAAGTTATCTATATTATTACATAAATAGGTAAGAATAAATGTTTTAGAAAACTGAATTTAGTTTCCAAACTACTAGGTTTATTTTTATTTTTGTAAAATCTATTTGGTGAAATTTTCAAATTTCAATGGAGTAACACTCAAATTTTAGGGAAAAAAAAAGTAGGTGTTTGTCTGACCACCCTAACCACAGTAAAATGATAATAGATTCTTATAAGATTTTAGATATAAGTAGGGGACTCATGTCCAGATGTGATCCATATTTGTTACTAATTTGTTTCCAAGTAAATAATTAATTATGATATTTTTTATTACAAATTTTAAAAAATTTAAAAAATTGTATGAATAACCAGCTTAACTTGGTCAAAACTTCATGAAATTCATTTTTTTTTGTGTTAATCCTATAATGTGACGCATATTTTGGATTAAAAAAATGTGATACAATTTGAAAGTTATAGATTTTTTTCAATTAGCCTATCAATCGAGAATTTAGTTGTAATTCAAATAGAAAATGACTAATAATTATTTATTAAATTCAAAGTAAAGTATAAGTTATATTGGTGGAAATCTGAGAATCTCCTTTAAAAACCCTTTTCATTTCATCAATTTTGGGTTAAAAAAATGTCATTAGCCACATGGGTCATCATATCACTTAGATATCGCCACTTTTTGGCCCATCATGATCCTGCACATACCCATGATATAAATCTTCTTTAATGCAAAACTCTGATGTGTTTTGTGCAAAATTTAATTAATGATTACCACTGATCAAATTTTTACATATTAAAAACGTATCTTTTGTTGGATATCTAGGATTTGACACTATTATTTATTGGTACTGTTGTAAGGGAAATCTGACTTTTGGTGTTGGTTACTTATCGCATTGGGGTTGAGTATCATTAATGAATTTTTATTTTTTGCAGCTTTCAATTTGAAATTTACATAAGATTAAGAAGATTGAATTAAGAGAATGAAAATTATTTTATCACAGTTTCGTTATTGTTCTAAAAAGAAAAAAAATGTTTTTTTTTTTTTTGGGCTCCAACCATTATTTGTTTTTATAGAAACATTGCATGAAAAGTGTAACCTTTCCTGATAGTGTTGTATGTTTCATTGATTCCTTGTCACAATTCTTACCTGTGACAAATTTGTACTATTTACAAGTTGACATTAGATTTCAGTGTTGAAATCAAGTAAAATACAAGAAGATTGGATTTGGAGAATGTTGTATGTATTAAAACTTGAAGTTGACAAATCATTTTTAAATGCATAGGGCTTCCAATTCCTACTTTTTTTGTTTTGTTTTGAACTAACTCACTTCAAATTTTGGGTTTAAAATTAACCATTTATTTTATCTTTTTGACTTGGTTAAAATTGAACTTAGAAACTCATTCGATTTTGATTTGGGTTAAAATTGAATAAAATTTCACATCTCACTTTGGTGCTTTAAAATGAATTGAAATAAATACTTTTATGGTCTAATATGAATAAGTGTTTTTCATGCTTTGCAATATTTTTCACAATTTAATTTCATTTAAAAGGCATATGCACTTTTCTTGCACTTCACGATGATCTTGAGAATCAAAAATATTTTTGTGATATTAGTTTGTTTAAAATATTTCCTTCACACTCTGATTTGGGATCTAAAATTGAATAAAAATCTTGCAAGTGTGAGTAAACTTATTGCTTGTGTTCTCCCTTTATTTCTAAATGAAGATTGATCAAGCTACGAATATGTTTGCTCACCTTTTTTTATCTTAGAGGGCTTGTCTTCTGGGAAAAAAAGTATTCACCCAAGGGAACAAACCAACTGGTAACACACTAAATCCAAGTGTATTTATAATTGGGATATAAAAGTGGGTACTAGAACAAAAGCCAGTATCACACAGTTGGCTCTAACGAGAAGGGCATCAATTTTCTCTCACCACATGGATCAATCTCCACGAATGGAAAGTCTGAATTAAAACCCCTTGTTTAGCAAAGACCAAAATCCTATCTATTTGTTGGTGAAAAAGGTCATGTCCTTTGAAGCCGCCCCATGTATACATGTGATTCTATTGTAGAGATGAAAAGTATGCCTTGGAAGATTCATGGGTACTGATGCTTGGTTGACTTGAGAAGTGAGTGCAATGTAAGAGGGATCCTGTGTGGTCAAGCATCTATTTATCCACACTGAATATGCGTAGCTAGATTTATCCAAGTGGGAACCCAACAAATATTGTCTTTTCAACATAGGGTTGTGCATTTCATTTAAATCAAAACACTCTGCTTGGATCCAAAATAGTGGAAAACAAACATTCAACGAATCATCAAAATTTCAAACCCTTTGGAAGAATACATACCGTGGAGGTGTCCACATGTTATTGCTTGTCCCTAGGGATTCTTATCTCTAGAAGGCATCTAAACATTCATACACCTCAATTTGTTTCTCCCAAAGTCAACACTAGGAAACCTAATAGATATTGGGGATAATAATCAGAATTCAACAACGAAACATCACACCAAATCAGAGTGTTATCCATAATCAACTTTTCTATGATCCTAGGAAAACACCACAAGGATGCATTCCAAATCTACTTTCTCTACAACCAAGTCAACCATAGCAAAGGTGTCAAGATCAAATTTTGCGGGATCCAATTGCTTCACTTTCCAAAGTAGTTGATCCATTGTGCCAAGAGACATCTCCACCCTAAAATCAGTACACTCTTCCATTGGTTGAACCATGTCATTCAAGCATTGAGCTATCTCCACAATCACATCAGGAACAATATCTCCAATGTCAAGAAATTGGATATCAAGATCAATCACCACATCTCAAATATCAATCACCCCATATCCACAATCAATCGCCCTAAGGTCAATTTAACGTGCAAATCTCACATTGTAACAAATGAAAAATACACACCACTTGGGGAACCAATTGAGTCTATCTTGCAATAGTTGGTACAAGAAAATCTCATTAAAATCCCTATTTATGTGAATTATCAAGATCCCATCATGAAACCACTAGGTTATGATGAGAAGCACTTTTGTGATTTCACAAAACAAAGGGACACACAACATCAAATTGTATTCAACTAAAAAATCTCATCCAAAACCTGATTGATCAAAATCTAATAGCAATTGGGGATAATAATCATAATTCAACCACTAGTGATAGCATTAACAATCTCTCCTCCACAATTGGGGAAAAAAATGATTAATATCTATCCATTAATGAGCACATAAAATATGTTTCCACCTCAACCAATGATCAAATCAACACACACCAAGAGCCACTTTTCAATCATGATCAAAACTCACCAATGATACCCAACAATAATCCAACTCAAGAGACATTAATATCATTTGATCGTATTGAAAATATCATCACCATAGTTGTTGAAAACAATGTTCAAGATCTCTCCATTATTGATCACATTGAAGATGTTTCTACCCCATGCATTGATCAAATCATCATTCATCAAGAGCCACTTTTTAGTGATCTATTTCAAGATGTGTTGAAATTATTTGATCTTATTGAAATAATCCATGATTCGTCGACCAATGATCACGTTGAAAATGCCTCTACATCACCTAATGAGTTAGAGGACATATCTTAAGAATTTATTCCAAAGCATGATCAACATCTTTCACCAAGGTCTAGCAATTGTATTTCCCAAGATATACTGACATCCCTCGACCTCCTGATTGCAGATAGTGAAGGAATCCTTAAAGATCAATGGGATATTGATCCAATTCTCATTCCTAATAACCATGTCCAATAACCCACTATAAGCTATCTATCCTTTGAAATTGATCCATGTCAAGAACTTGATCAAAAGCATGTTGAAAGCAATTCCAAAATTAATCAAGATCAAGAATTCATATCTCCAATATATTACAATGACCTAATGAGAACTCTTCTATCTATACAAGATGTCTCAAATGATGATCATATCCATATAACACATATTCCTTCATCTATCCACAAGATGATTTATTTGGATGGACACGTAGATGATCTTAAAAAGTCTCATACTCTTACTGAGGAACAAGAGCCTCCTACTCTTAAAATTTGTACACTTGACCAAGATATAGAAAAATCAAAAGACATATCAGAAATGGATCGAGAAGAAGGATTCTACATAAGTTGTGAATCAAAAATATCTTGTGAAGGCATGTAAAAATAGATCATGATGAGAAATTTAATGTGAAGAGTGGATCATCAAAAACTCTTGAAGGAGCATTAAAATATGATATTTCACAAGATCAAGCTAAAAATATCAATTAGGAGGTCATCCCACATATGGAGGATCCTATTAGTTATAAAATTGGATCACTTACCTTTCTTAGGGAAAGTTGTTTTATCAATGAAGAAGTTATCACTTTTGAAGGTCCACGACAGAGCACAAAAGGATTAGCACCCTACTTCCAAGATAAATCATATCCTATTGCAAACAAAAAATTTCTACAGATGAATTATCAAGGCAGAGGATTAGGCCTATATGAATAGGGTATCTTGGAACTAGTGCAAATTGTTGACAATCCTCAGAATCAAGGCATTGGTTATTCAACAATCAGGGGATATTAAAATATCAGTGATACTTCCACAAAACTGGGCTCAACTTCATCTCATGCAAACATCAACATATGGAGCATGGAGAATACTTATGATCAAACCAATTTCAATACTACAACCTATCATGTCACGAATCTTCATCTACCCACCAGCCCATCCATGAATTGGGACCAGAATCAAAAGAAAGACTTGAATCAAAGCATGAATAATGACATCAAAGAAAAAGAATTAGCAAGGCATGAAGGAAAAATAAAATACAAGTCGATACCAAAGAATACAAATGAAAATTATCCCTATCAAACTCCATTAGTCAAAGAAACTATGGGGAAAAATTAAAAAAAGGGAAAAGTATCCATCAAAGATATCCACAAAGGGAAAATCACGCTTTTCAAGAAATGTACAAAGTATATCAAGATATTGGTCCTAATTCCACACACACTTCGGTATCCATGCATAATTCCTCATCTTCCAGAGTTTGGAGAGTCAAAGGTTCCAAACTGTCGACCAATACATATTTTATTCCTAAAAATGATTCATCCACACCTTCACACATGATATCTACTTCTCACATTGACCATGTATTGGAAAAAAATGTTCATCATAAGGATTTAGAAAGAACTCTATCATGATTTGCGCACAAAGACAAAGTTAAATTCGGTATCAGCAAAGTAGAACAAATTTCTCAAAATTTTCTTTCAAGTACACATATCTTGGAAAAGAAGCTTCTTGAAGAAGGATATCAATGGAACATTATGATAGAAGCATAAATGTCAGCAATATTAGGTGATTTAACATCATCTTAAAATCTTTCAGAAAATACAAAAAATCCAAAAAAAAAAAGAATTGAAAACAATAAAGAAAAAAATCATCCTCTAGTGAAAACCACTTCGATTGCGCTTTGGACAGGTACCATGATGAGAACCTAGTAAATAGGCATCATGTGTAGAATCGATCATCTTTGTGCACCAGTTTAGGTGAAGGCATCTCATCATATCTGAAATGAAGCCAACATTCCATCCATATCATCGGTTCATCCATGAACCATTTATCCAACCCATTGTCATCTATCAACCTTATCTTGAGCTTGATGAAAGTTTGGTGCACACTTTAAACTTTATTCTGGTAAACATCTTAACATGGGTCATTTTCATTGATCCCATCCCACCCAACGTTATCTGAATGTTGAAGCATTATCCAAACAAGAATCCTTTGTTAGAACACCTTATCTTATCACAAGATGATCCATATCCATTTGTCCATCCGTCTATCCAAGAATCCACCTATGCTCATTCAAAATTTGCTAGACATTGGGGGAAAATATATGCATCTTTCTTCAAGAATAAATCTTGATATATATCATCCAACAAATGTGGTGATCTAAACATTGGAAAACCTGAAATCAAATTGGTTAAAACATTTGTGAGCACCAAGTCAAATCACTAGCCCATGGCATATTTTGACAGGAAGATGTTCCTTATCAACCTTAATGTTTTTTCAAACATCAATCCACCAATCCATATCAGTCGCATCTAACTTGTGCATCAACATCACATTATATCATCAAAACAATTTTATTCTAAAACAAGCTTCATCAATCTTGATCAATCGAATCCAATTAATTATCACCTTGTTTGAATAAATATGTTTAGTCGAACCACCCTCTTATGTATGAGTTTACTATAGGATAACACAACTTCCTAGAGTTTACAAGTGCATTATCATCTTATTTGTCTTAACAATCTTAGTCAAATTATCCAATCCATCATCAACTTGTTTGACTTAACACACTTTGTCAAACCATCCTCTTCTATACAATTTCACTCTAGGATAACACAAATTCCTAGAATTTACAAGTATATTATCACTTTTGTTTGACTTAACACACTTAGTCAGACTATCAATCCATCAATCCAATCAATCAACATTAACCTTGGTTTTAAAAAAAATCCCAAAACAAAGCACTGATATCATCACGTTTCCATATCGAAATTGTCAAAATCATGCGAAAATTGGAAAACATTATGAAAATAAAAAATCCAAAAACATTCGAAAATCCATCAAAAATCGAAAAACATTCAAAAATCCATCAAAAATTCAAAACATTCAAAAAATCAAAAATCCAAAAATATTCAAAATGTCAAAAAGCCAAAAACATCTAAATCATATCAAAATCCAAAACATCTCAAAAAGTCAAAAAAATTCAAAAACAGAGTTAGTAGGAAAAGTACATTGCCTCTGAGCTTGAATGTAGGCAGGGTTGATCTTTGATCATCCCTCGAGACTTTTTAGGTCAGTCCTTTAGGCGTCTATCACAATGACAATCCATTTTCCCATCTATCTTTCCATGGAGTCCAGTCTGTCATCTATCAAATTACGTGGTCTTTGTGTGTATAAAGTAGGAAAAGATAATCTATGGATCAAGTCTTGAGGCCCCTAGGATAGGTCTTTATGTCAGTTTCTTCATCATAAATCTCGAAAATACCAAAAAAATTGAAAAATGTGAAAATAAAAAAACAATTGTAAAACACTTCAAAATTCCAAAAATAGCCTCAAAACATTTGAAAATACCCAAAATGGTGCACCTGTCTCATATCGGTTTCACCCGCAATAATCACCATTGATAATAAATCAAATTTCACCTTTATCCTTTGGTAAGGCAATCAAGAAGAAAGTCTAGTAGGTTCACCAGTGAACACCTATTCGACAATGTCTCAAGTCTAGATCTATAAGTCAGCAAGTTGATCAACTCAGAGTATCAATAGCTTATCATCCAATCAATCTCATCAAAACCCCGATCATAACATGTCCTAGGAATACAACCTTCTTGCAATGGACATCAGAATCAGGTATCAGCTTAGATTAACCATGGCTAGCAATATGAAGAACATTAGCTTTTTTGTTTACTTTATCTTGGTCTTTTTGACATATCTTATTTTTTGCTCATTCCAAGTACCTCTCGATGATGCCTAAACAAAACAGGCTTAGAGAGAAAGAAATGAGGAGATGATCCTTATCTTTTTCTTTGTTGTTCTTGTTGAATGCTCTAGTAGAAAAACTTGGTGAATACTTTCTTTGTTGGGTTTGTCCTAGGAAGGTTTCCATATGTTAATTGTGAACAAGAGCACTCCTATCTGATTGTCGAGTCAAAGTCCATCACACTAGGTGCCACACCATCTTGGTTCTTTATACCTTGATGCATCACACCTATGTATGTTATCAAACATAAGGAATACATCATCCTCGTTCATCAACATTTCTAATAAAGTTGGCTTGTTGAACTTCTACATCTTCATGGATTCAAGGGTTGATCACTCTCATTCTTCTATCCTCTTTCACGCTAACAATAGATCCATCTTGCATAATAATGGCATATCATCATAGGACAACATCATCCATCTCATCTATCTCGAATGCATTGCATAATCATTTAAGATTTTTGAAATAATATACATTTTTAATTCTAAGAATCTTACAAGCATCTCATTTAAATAATCATTTAATTTATTTAGGATAATATAGATTTGTTATTCGAAGCATCTTAAAAGAATTTCATTTTCACCACAATCATATAGATCAGTTAGTCTAACCTTCCATACATACATTTTGAACCTCTTTATCATGAGATTGACCTCAAATCATATATTTTCACTCGATCTCTCGAGGGGGTAATGTAATAATGCACTTCTTATTGCTCAGACATCCAAAAAAATCAGATTTTTTTTAATTTCGATGTCGGCAACATCATTTTTTGAAGCAATGCAACAAGTACATTGCTTCAAAGAGGGGTAAAATGTAAACATGCAAAACCAACAACATGCATCCAATTCTTTGATTAATCAATTAAAAAAAATTATTCATTAATTCCCTAGCTTCATCATATTTAATTAAATAAATCAAATTATTTAATTAAGTCCTTAAGTTCTTCTTATTTGATTCAATAGATCAAAATGATTTAAACCAAATATAAAACCCCTAAAATCCTCCAAGTTAATTAATCGAGATTAATTAACCTCTAAAATCTTAACTAACCCACCCACTTGCACCAATAAATCATTTATTTGATTTATTAATTTCTTCTAATTACTTTCAAAAGGGCATCAAGATGGAATATTCGTCCAATTTTGAATCTCCCTCCAAAGGAATTTTCCCTTCCAAAAAATCATTAAATGATCTTACACATCTCTTACACAAGTCAACTTAGCATTTAATTCACCTTTAATCCTCCCTAAACATGTCATTTCATGCAAATTCAAATTTCAAATTGGCACATTGGCCAAAATGTGCACAACCCTCATCCTCTCACATCTTGACAAGTGGCATATTTTCATTGTCTTGTGAATGATCCCACATTCATCCAAATCCATCAATCTCCTAACCTTGAATCTATAAAAGCAAGGCATTTAAACACCACAACTACAACACAATTTCACACTACTATACAACTTGATGCACAATCTTAACATTGGCACTGGCATCATCTTTCATTTTGGAAATCGTGCTTATTAGGGGGTGGGAAAGGGCATCCTTTCTACATCATGAGGAGCACCACTCCCACTACAAAATAGAGTTTGGTTCATGTTTTTATATGTTTTCATTTAGTTTTATTGTTGTATTTTATCTTTTTTGAATATTTAACATGGTCAAATATTTCATAGGGATGCTTTGATTTGCTAACAAAGTTAATTTATGTCAATGTTTAATAATTTTCAGATTTCACCGTCCACAAAGATGTTGTGAGTACATGGATCTATCTTCATCGTGTTGTTGGTGTGCTGATATGATGAGTTACAAATTGCTTTTGAGAAAATAAATAAATAGTGAAGACATGATTATGTGTGTGTTCAGAATGTGCTCCGGTATGTGCTCCACATTTCCTTTTTGTTGATCCTATGCTTGTGCGGATCTGTAGTATTTTTTAAGAGAATCCTTGGATGATATATCCTAGATTATAGCTTCTAGTTTGATGAAGAGTGGAAGTTGAGTTCATTTATTTGTGAACTAGTCTACAGAGTTGTTTGTTTGTGAACTGGGAGAAATGTATCTACTCTATAGTCCTTATCTAGTTTTCTTCATATATTTTGGATCTAGAAGAAGGTTTTTAATGGTGTTATCTATGTTTTATCAAAGGTTTTCATTGTTTGGTGCTCTGGAAGACTAGTTTCAAAGTTACTATGTGTATCAATATAGTGTGAATGGACTGATGGAAATTGTTCTTTGTATTTGGGTTGTTAGAGTAGCTTCAGATGAATCTAAAGGCATCTATGATTTTTTCTAGTGTACGATGAATCATTTTATGTGGTCCACATGCTATCTTATTTTTACAAATGCATGTACTTCAAAGTTTATTGGTTTTTTCATTAGGTTTGGTCAACCTCTTATTTACATGTCATGTAAAGGATAAGTATCAATTAAGGAAGCATGTGATCAATCCAAGATGTCATTTTGGATATTGGTTAAGTATTGGTTTGGTTCACTCTCATTCTCATCCATTGGCGGAATTTTGAGTTGCTGACCTAATTTTTATTTGTAAAATTAAGATTGTGTAGCCAACCTTTGATAAATTTTCTAATATTGAAGATGGTATAAATACAAGCCAAGATGTTAAGGTTTTAATGCCACAAGTGTGTGAATCGAGATAGATCTGAGAGATTGTGTGAAAGTGAACTAAGGAAATGATTACTTCAATGTGTTAGACTACTGAAAGCAGTGAGTTGACGGTTTCTACGATTTTTTGATCAAGGTTGTAGATGTGTAAAAGTGGATGTGGTTGATACTCTATTACATTGAGATAATGTTCTTTGTGTAACATTTTTTTTTCTATCTTTTTGTATCTGTAGGTAGTGAGCCTCCCATCTAGACAATGATTCCTATGTTGGGTAGTGAGACCTTTGGCAGTGAGCCTCTTTGTAATTGGTTTGGTAATTACTCTTATGTTGTGAGTTAACCCTCACCATGGTTTTTACCTTATTGGGTTTTCCACGTAAATCTGGTGTTTCATGTGTTTTCTTTTTGTTATATGCACTTCATTCTTATACTTAATAACATATTATAGTGAATGTGGAATTGTTTAAGATCTAGAGTGAATGTGATTAGATTCAAATGATTCATCCCCCCTCTCAGTTGTATTGTCCATTTCAACACTCCTTTGATAACTAGTTTTTAATAGTAAACAACATTTTTTTAAAGTGACGTGTATTCTGTAGCAAACAATTTGTTTCTACAAAGGATAAAATTCTAATTATTTTGAGTTTAGATTGGTAACACTGATATATAGGGCATGCATTTGGTTTCATAATGTTTTAATGAATAATTTTTTTAATTTATTTTTTGAAGTGAAACCAATTATAATTTAGACATAGGCATTTTTCATAAAACATAACATTTTGTGTATGTATGAATTTTTATTTATTTTTGTTGAAACAAGGACATCCATACCCAGGGCATAGATATTTTTTAGTTTTTTTAACTATTTTCCTTGTTTTTGCATGTGTGAAAGAAAGAGCTTGATGTTCATTGAAAAACCTACATTACATTTTTCTACCCCCCTCTAAAAACAACCCATCCAAAAACGATCAAAATACACAAAGAAACAAAAACTTAGAACTCACAACTATAAACATAACCAAAAACCATGAGAATACATGAAGAAACAATCCATGGACAACTAAGAATTGAAATGAAACAAAGTTAGACAGTACGAGATGAGCTACATGAATACCTAATATTTAAGAAAGGGAAGCTTGTGTGTCACAAAACTATGAAATACTCACATCTTTTGTGTCTGATTACTTTTTTATCAATGTGAGATTTATTTTTCAATGGAGAGTTTTGTGTAATATTTTATATTGTTTTCAATTATTTGATGAGAATATATATATTTTTTATTAATATCCTTTTTATTTAGATTTGAAAATTAACGAGTATTAATTTTTTCCATGTCATTTGCAAACAATTTTAATTTCACCTTTTATTTATAAATTTATACAAGATTTGGAATATCATAGATGTCAAGCAACATGTCATTATCTTCATCAATTATGCACAACCAAATGAAATACAATCCTTTGATTAAAAATTTCTTTTAGAGTTTTATATAGCCTAACAAGAGAATTGATGAGTCATATCACCTTCAAGATTATGGTGAAAAATCCATGAGGTCCATTTCAAGATCTTTATTCTTCATGTAATGAGCACTACAAAATTGATGGACTTTTAGTATAAAATCTAGTTGTGTCACCAAAAATTATATACCTTTAAGGAAAAGGACTATTTTGTGCCTAATTTGGTCCTACTTTAGACACTCTTGCATCAATCAAGCCCTAAAACAATATTTATATGCCCCTAAGACTCTCTATCCTTGACTTTGAGGCCTATTGTAGTTAGGAAATCATACAAGTCCTAGAAAACATCATCAAATTCCCTTTTAGGGTTATTTGCATTTTTGAGCCAGAAAAATTTCAACTTTATAAAATTTCCTAATGGGTGTCATCCTCTTAGGTCAAACTAACCAGCAATTATGTATTGTTGATTATAAATACATGTTTCTAGGTCATTTTAGATGAGTTTTTGATATTTTTTTCATTTTTTCACAAGAAAAATCAAGAATCGAGTGTTGGATGTATCTTCCACAAGAATATTCATTACTCTTTTTACAACAAAGTCAAAGCTTAGGGAAACACGCTAGGTTTTTTGTAGTTCTTCAAGCTCACTTTCTATCCAAGCTCTCGCATTGAAAAGGGCTAATCATGGATGCCTATGCAGAATCATGGAGAAATATAGGTTGACGAGGTCCAACTAGCCACCAAATCAATCTAAAGACTTGTATTCAAAGTGATTCCATCTTCCATTTTCTCTCTATATTTAGCCCAAGGAAGGTTTTCATGTCATCAAGATTCATTTCCAATGTGATTTAGGGTCTCTTATAACGAGTCTTGCATTGTTCTAGTTTCATTTTATGCTTCTTGTTCTTACAGACTAAAATAGGGTTGCATCATACTTAAGATTTCTTAGTCTTAGACACACTTAGGGCTAGGGTTTTATGCATATTTCTTATCTCTTCCAAAGTTTAAATACAAAATATGGGTTTGATCAAGGAAAAAACCACATTAGAAACCAAAATATAATCTATTTTATAGGTGGTTTTTTAGATTTTGACACAGATTTCAACAAAAGAACAAATTGCAGACTTCAAGCTTTCATTTCCACTTTCAAAGTTTCAGAAATTCAGATTGGACTAAGTCACGAACCATGGTCACCTAGTCCCACTTCATGATTTTTTAAAGGATTTTTGAAGATTTGGACACCTTGTTGGCTAGAACAAAGCCCAAAGTAGTTTACCAGAACTGGGACTAAGTCACCCAGCTTGGCATAAGTGTCTGAATTGGTCTAAAAGGGAAATTTTCTAGAGTTTCAAAGGCTTCTAAAATCTTCATGCTTCAGCCCTTCTTGGTTTCTAGGTGCACTTTTCTTATCTATCCTTCTACATTGTCTTGTATGGTCTTAAATTTATCCTTTTTGTATAATATCATGTTTTTTCAACAATGTAAATTTCATTAGTTTTGCTGAAAAATAGTTATGTGTATTTTTAGTTTATTGCATTTAGGAAATTCCATTTATTCATAATCGAATCACATTTAAATTAGTTTGAATGAGCTCCAAATTTTAGACTATGAAAGAGGACTTTGCCTCCTTCTAGGTGGAAGCCCTAGAAGTTGTTGAAGAACCCCACTTCACCATTAAAATTGTAGTTCATTCTGGTGAACCTACATTTACAAACATCTTACTTCTAATTTAGCATGCATTTACCTACTAGGACTAGCCTCTATTAACCTTTCGTTTCTTGTTACATTGTTACATTTTCATCCTAGGGTTTCATACTTTACATTAGTGAAAAAAATAATTTTTGCATCTTATCTCCTTGCATGATAGAGAAATTCTGCATATACACTTTAGATCTGCACTTAAAGACCAAAATACAACATTATTCATTAGAAAAATTAGAAAAAAGTAAAAAATACCCCTATTGGGACTAAATTGCCACCTAAGGAAACTTAGTCCTAGTGCTCAGTTTGCATCACTGATTTTTGCATTTAGTTGCCAGTTTCTAAAGTTTATATTTGTTGCAGTTGATTCTCGATTTATATCCAACTATTTTTTATTATATGGTCATAATTATCACAAACATATTTTCCTTTGATGTTGTTTATGAATAGCATTAGATCTTTTAAATTTTTATTTTTAGTATTAGTTCCTAGTTCGTTTAATGTAAATTCATTAGAACATGAAGACACAACCTTAGAAACATTGCGTGAAAAAATACACACACTTCTTTACTATAAGAAAAGCATATCCTCTGAACCTTTTATTAGTGATGATTTAAAATAATTTAGATGAAGCTCTACATGGATTCCTCTCACCAAGTTTATTGACTAAGGTTTGTGATGCCAAACCCACACCAACCACTAGTAACCTACATCCTAAACCTCTTAGTGGTGATGACATGGACATGTTAGATGAATCTCTTCAAGACTTCATCTCACCTAACTCATCCAGTATGGTTTTTTGTGAGAAACCTCAAACAAAAGATGTTAATATAATTCAACCCTAGTTTGTTCTCTACCAACCTTCCCATAAACCTCAAACTCCGTCCAAACTTGAATTTACCCTCTACCCACCCAAGCACAATGATGTTTCTCATAATCATTACACTAGAAATAAACCACACCCAACAAGTCATCTGAACACCCTTACCATTACCCAACCCCATTTTACCTATGACCCCTCGTCTAAATTCACAACTTAGGAAGTATGATCTCGTTGAAAAACTTAAGAATATTCTCACCAAGACATCCCTTTGGGATCATCTCCAGAACTCCCCCAAATATCAATCTATGCTTCAAATGACATTGCAATAGACAGTGGTTCCTCCTTTTATGACTATAAATGATGTTTCAGGTCTCATAAAAGGAATGAATACAGTTAGTGTAGACATTACCTTCTATCAACACGAGCTCCCTCCTATATAATTAAGGAAAAAGAATGAAGCCTTTATGATAGTAGCTCAGTATGATTGAATAGGGATGAAAAGGACCCTTGTTGACTATGGTTCTACCATTAATGTGTGTAGTGCAAAGCTTCTTGATAGATTGTGTGTGGATAAATCACAAATCAAATCTGATTCCTTATCTATTAGAGGATTTTACAATGTTACAAAGCAACCGTTTGGTTTTATTACTTTACCTATTGCCATCTGAATGGTTACACTAAACAATCATATTCATGTCATGCCCTATGACCTTTCCTATAATATCCTCTTGGGAAGACCATCGATTCATGAGTTGCGTGCGATACCCTCTACCCTTCATCAAAAAATGAAATATGTGTATAATAACAAAGTCTATCAAATTGACATAGAACCCTATCTTAAAAGTTTCTTACAACTTGGAAATTTAATAACAAGCCCTCTCAACACATTGATTCCAACTTCCAACATAGTCTCTCTTCAGACCAACAAACAAGAAGAAGAATCCAATTATAACCTACTTGGTGATGATTAGGGATCATTAGAATTCACACTTTAATTTATGGGTGAGTACATAATAATGGGAAAAGAGGATACAAAACAAGAATAACCAATAGTCACGTCTACCCATCCTAAAGAAAAACCTTCCCACATATCTACCTCATCTCCTTTGGAAGAAAATACAATGTATACAACAAATTTTGATGAGATAGGTTATCAACAACCGCCAAACCCACAAGAAAAGTAAATATTTTATGGAAAGGGCTATGATATTTTGAAACAATTGGGATACAATGGTAAATTATTTGGAAAGTATGAACAAGGAATCCGTGTTCCCATTGAACCCAATCAAGAGACTAAGACCGGTTCAGGGTTTTCCTTTTCTACAACTAAAAAAAAAAATCAACGGCCATGTCTCAACTTTAACACTATTAAATTTACCCCAAGAATAAATCTCACACTCAAACATCCTAAATTCCTTGATATTGATTCCTCACCATTTGACTATGTTGATGAAAATGAACCTTTGGAACACCTCCTAGGTGCTTTAGATAAGACTTCTATCTCCAAAATAAATGTCGCTTGTGCTATGATAAGTACCAAGCTCAACATTATTGACATTAATGAAACTCCCAAAAGCATGGAAACATATGATCTGGAATTTCCCAAGCCAAATGCAATCCCCTTGGGGGATACCCTTGACATACCAATGGACATAGATGATAAAGAAAAATTTATTAAAATTGGTAAGTGTATTGACAATGAAGAACAAGAGGATCTTGCAACCTTGCTTCATGCCTATCCTGAACTCTTTTCTTGGAAGTATTCTGATCTACCAGCAATATATCTAAAGATAGTCACTCATAAAATTGTTCTTCCTAATAATGGTAAGCTTGTTCTCCAAAATATACAAAATATGAACCCTAAGATAGCCTTGCATGTTAAAGGAGAACTTGAAAAACTCCTTGACACCGATTTCATTCACCTTATCAATTACTCTCCTTGAATATCAAACATTGTTGAATTTTCTAAACCTGATAATCATGTTAGGATGTGCATGGATTTTCGCGACTTGAACAAATCCTCTTTAAAATATGATTTTCCTCTTTCTAATATTGACATGATTGTGGATTCAACTACTAGACATGCTTTGTTGTCCTTTATGGATGGTTTTTCTAGATATAATCAAATCTTCATCAACCCGCAATATCTATAGAAGATGACCTTTACATTTGCTTGGGGAACATTTTTTTAGGTTATGATGCCTTTTGGATTAAATAACACAAGCACTAATTATCAACGAGCAATGACATTGATCTTTGATGAGTACATACATAAAATCCTATAATATTATGTTGATGAAATTCTATCCAAATACTTAACATGACAAGATAATGTTGATGTTCTTAAAAAATTCTTTCAATGAATGTGTACGTACATGCTCTTAAATTCGAAGAAGTGTATATTTGGAGTAGATAGTGGTAAAATTTTAGAGTCTATCATATCTCATAGAGGCATTGAGGTGGACATGAAGAAAATTTATGCTATAATTATCATGCCACCTCCTCGCAATATTTCCCAATTATGCAAGTTACAAGGAAGGATTCAAGCAATTCTACATTTTTTTGCTTCTTTAGCTGATCACACATTACCTTTTACATGCCTCCTCAAAAAGGATGTGAATTTTTATTCGAATGAAGCTTGTAAAAATTTCTTTGGTATTTTGAAGGAATACCTTGCAACTCCACCTATTTTACAATCTTCTATACCAAAAAAACCATTCATCCTTTGTATCACTATTTCCACCCATGTTCTTGTTGCATTGTTGGTTGAATAAGATTACAATGGAAAAAGGAATCCTTTCTATTACATCAATTGAACTCTCATCAATTATGAAACATGCTACACAAAAATTTAGAAACAATGTTTGGCTCTTATATTTGCTACTAGCAAGTGAACCACCAAAAACATATACAAAAGGGAAAGAGGATTCCCCAAATATGCCCCTAGGGTTTCTCACCTAGGAGATCTTTGTTTGTGGAATGGATCTATTTCAAACTAATGGTTAGGTATTTTTCATTAGTTCATTCAAATATAGGGGGTTTGGAATGAGGTTTTGTTGTGTGTGTAAGGTGTGGCTAAATGTTGAAATAAAATGAACTAAACTAAACTAAAGAATGAAAAGAAAAGATAATCTAAACTATATGCAAGTTAAACTAAATAACCTACATATATGCAATGTTGTAAAGAAATTGGAAATAACAAAAATGGTGCACTTTGAAAATGAAACTTGCAGAAGAGGATCACTAAAATGTTTTGAAACTTTTTGGAAATCTACATAGGGACACTTACACCGAAATGGGTGACCTAGTCCTTCTACTGCGAAACTTTGCTAGACTAGGTTTTTGGAAAAAGGATATCCAAAAATGTCAAAACTATTTTTTAGGCCTGGAATAGGGACAAGGTTGCCAATGATGGTGACCTAGTCCTCTTGGTACTTTCAGGAGGTACAAAGTTTTATTCTATGGGTCCCCACTTGCACTTTCCTTTTCTATAGATGCCCATGTCTGAATCTTTAGAAAATAACTTGAAAGAAATCATTTTTCTCCTCCTAGGGTTTGATGATGTGCGTTGACTTAGATGGAATGATGGTAGCCTTTCCAAAACAATTTACCTTGCCAAATCTGCATACAACCTACAAAACACACATGCAAAGACAAGGAAAATGTTAGGGTTAGAGATTAGGGGTTTTCCTTAGTCAAACCCCATTGATAGTAATTAAACTCGAATGAAATATAAATCAAAGGACATATGATTGAATGATAAACAATGTAAATACTCACCAAATCCTTTCTTGAAGATGTCTATAGCATGCAAGAACCAGGTCAAATGGAGGTTGCATTAGATTCCTTATGCCTAAATGCTTTCTCGTGAAGATTGAGTGCAATATTTCTTGTGAATATGAAAATGATACTAGGGGAGAAGAAGAGAGAGAAAATGAGGCTAAAAAACCTTATTTATACATACTATTCCCTAATTTTCCCAAAAATGCAACATGATAGATCGCCCTTAGGGTTTTGGAGGAAAATTCCTATTAGGTTTTTGTCTTAAACTTGAAATTTAAGTCAAAAGGGACTAGGTCAGCCAAGGTGGAAAACTAGTCCACTTGGATATTTTCAAGTGGTGGTCAAGAATTAAGTGGTGGTTAATGATGTTTATCAAGTTTTCCTCCCAAAACACACTTAAGTTGGTCGTAAAAGTACATGAAGTGGAAAATTATCATTAAAAAGGATTGAGTTAGAGATGAAAAGCTTAGAAAAGTTGAGAAATGTATTACAAAACTTCACAACACTTTAGAATAAGGCTTGGAAATGGGTTATTTAGGTGAATTATTGTGGTAAAGCATTAGAAAAGTAGGGAAGTGTGTTACAACACTTCACAACACACTTGTAGAAATTTGCTAGGTTATTGTTGTTTTACAAGCATTGAAGCTTAATGTGAATGTGTTGACCACACTACAACATCAGATCAAAGAAAAACAAGGCCAAAATCCAAGGGTAAAGGCCAAAATGAGTGAAAAGTGTCAAGGTTTCAATTTTGGGTGACACATTTAGTCCCCACTTTAGTGAGAGTATGAACTTTCTTCACACTCACACTAAAGTAGCCAATTCATGCTTTTCAAGAGGGATCAATGTATTCATGCTACTAAGATGAGATGACTACAATCAAGAGGGATGATCAAGATCCTGTGGAAAACCGAACATAAGCACAAAAGATCACACAAGGTGATGTAAAGGAGTAAAGAGAGAGGGAGAGTAAGATCAAGCTTTGATCATTTGTCGAGCTTTTATGGATCAGATCTAGGCTATTTTTTTGTGAGAAAAGGTCTACTCACTTTCGGCCGACGAGACTTTCAGTTGTTCACTCGGGGATAATTCCAAAGAGGTGAGAGACATACACTCGGTTGGTATGTACTCACACACACAAAGGTGGATATGGGGAAACTCATGCCATTATTTGGGCTTCCTGCTCAACCATATGAAATTTATACCTCTTGATAAATTTGATAAGGTGCCACAAAATACAAGGGACCATAGGCACACAAGTTGCATTATGCAAGCTGGCCAAGAATGAAAAACATGTAAAATGAAAAGTGCTAAAATGCAAAAATGTAAAATGGAAAAAAGAGTGTTCAAAGGAGTGTTATTTGGTTCATGTGAGCTATTTTACTTATGGAACATTGTGTCTAATGTCTACAAGAGAGGACCAATCAAATAATAGAAAATTCACAACTTAGGGGATGCAGTGCATCATATCAGGCCAGTAAGAGGAATGTAATATTCTAAGATAAGTCACTTTCATGAAAGAGATTACACCCAATGTCATCCAAAAAGCGAAAAACACATCGTATGAAAAAACAAGGTTGCTCTAGCAACCAAGGGTAAAGAAAATAAAATAACAAAAATAAATAATGCTAATGTATGCCCCTATTTTAAACGAATTTATACACACCATTTTATCATTAATTTATTTAAATTAGAAGAAGGTATGATGGGATAAGTATGTCACATATGAGCTAGCTTAGGGCATGTCATCCACATCCCAAGCTTTCTCTATTATGTTCATGAAAAATGGTCAACTAGCTAAAGGAATCCATGAAAAGTGACATACAAGGACAAATCTAACAAACCCCTTTCCCCCAATGAGTGCAAGACAAAGGTGAGCTAAAAAGGATGAAGGAATCAATCGACGAGAGGAGTTAGGTTCCCCCACATAAGGGAGGCTACCAAGCTCCCTAAGATGTTTCAAGATTATTGTTTGATGAAAATGGAGAGAAGGGAGGTAGCCCTAAATATTTCTTGAAACACTATGATATGTTAGTTGGCATCATGTCTTCATGGAATCCATGTGTAGGATGGATATGGTAGCTGATACCATAACAATATTTCAAGTTAGAGGAAGGAGTTGTGGGTTGCGGATAAGGATTGGTTGTTGTACAATAACTCAATTCATTTTTAGTGTTATATGTTGTTCCTTCATGAGGGATGTGAGTTATATAGCCCCCATTACCACCATGGGGTAATGTTGTTGATGTAGAATCAAGCTGAGCATATAAAATATAGGGTGGTTTTGGTTTAGGTTGTGATATTGCTCACTCTCCAGTAAAGGGGTGTGCAAGACCCCAATCATTAGTAGAACTTGTATCAGAAAATGAATTGTTTGCATATGAATCTTTCGACCAAGAGGGTGATATTTTAGAAATTTTATTGAAAGGAGGTGTAGAATCCAATGACCCCCAATCATCATGAAAGAATTTTGTTTTAGGTGAAGGATTAGCATCAAATTGGATAGGTTTTGATCTAGGAATGAAAGAATAAGGGGAGTTGGAAATATTGTGATTAGTTGATTCATAGATTCGTTCATCTGCATCAACCATGTATATCTTGTTATTGTGGTCAAAGTTCATTGTACAATGAAGGGTAGATGGGACTCTTTTCAAAGCATGATTCCATGGTCTCCCTAGGAGGAAATTGTATGGAATGCGTCCTTGCATGATATGGATAGAGGTAGGAAATACTACAGACCCAACCTCAATAGCTAATGTGATCATCCCTAGTGGTTGCCTATTAACATTGTCAAAGGCATGAAAATGAACATCATTGAGTTAAATGAGCTTTTTTTCCATGCCAAGATTTTTGAGGAGATCCATGCTAAAAACATTAATCTCAAATCCATTTTCTATGAGAATGTCCCTAACTAGAGTCTCATTAATGATCACCTTTATCATCAAGGGATCATTCTTGTTTTGAATCTCAAGTGAGGGCAATTCATGTCTGGGGAATGTGATTTTGGATTGGGTTGTATGGGATGAGATGGGGATGTGATATTGTTATATTTTATGTAAGATTGGATCTCATCTATATGTATTTGAAACATTTATTGAAATAGACATTTGAATATAGGTGATATCTGAATGAGTTTCCATACAGATATATTGGCAGGAGTCTTTTTAAGATCCTCAACAGTACGAACTCTAAGTTGAGAAAAGGGTAATGGCCTAGGAGTGACGTGTGATCCCCTATATTTTTGAGTCACTAACTTACAACCTACTAGGCTGCAAAAACTTTTTAGGATTATATTGCATCATGGATTTCAATATATCTCTTAGCTTTTTGTGTGATTCACTAGTGTGAGCGGGCTTAGGAAGCTCACTAATTAAAGGAGATACCACTTGTGTCATCAGAACCTCAAGATTATTGTCTTTATCTGCATGGCTAATTAGTGAAGGGGATTCTAATGGCCTTTTATTATCTTCACCTGGGGAAGGTTGAGTGTTTGAATGATAGGTGTTGAGTTTCACATGTTCTTGCAACATGATATTTCCCTAGGATTAGAGTTTTTAGGATAAATACAAGCCAAATGTTCTTCACATTTAAGGGTTGGTTCTTCTAAATGGACTTCATTGAATATAGGGTACAATGATCAATGGTGAAATTATCTTTTTTAATTAGGGATTCCCTAGGAGAAGGGGGAAAACTAAGATACTCATGACTGTCATCGATTGTATCTTCTAATGGGAAAGTATCTTCTTTACAACTAGGAGAGATACTAGGAGGAGGAAAAATGTTATTGTCATGATACCTTATGGTTGTATTGTATTGTTTGTTGAGAGAGGTAATAGGAGAGAAACAACTAGAATTATGATAATTCTCATTGATTGGCTCTTTGAACACTAATATATCTTCTTCATTGGTAGGAGAGATATAAGGAAAAGAACTAGCATGATCGTTAGGAATGTCTAAGGTTGTATTATCTATTATTAAAATTACCTCATAGGGAGAAAGTAGGAAAGGTTTCTTAGTATATCCAGATATGTAAGATACTAGCATTGTTTGAAAAAAAATAGAGGTACATATAACCATTTAAAGAAATGTTGCAGAAATATAAACAATGCATATGGAACGATACAAAACATTTTTATCCAATCTATGCTAAGTTTTAAGAATGTTAACAATGTATATGAAATAATGAAAATTACTTTTATCAATCATAAGCAAAGTTTTATGAATAGAAACGTTATATAAGAAAATTGAAAATTACTTTTATCAATGTTATGCACAATTTCAAAAATGAAAACATTTTCAGATGTAATTGTAGGATGCTAAATCTGAAACATGTTCATTCTTACAAAACATTTTCATGGTAAAAACAAACATAAAAAATCTAGTATGCTTATGAAATATTGCATCTAGTTAAATATGCTAAATAAGAAATTTACACAACAAGAAAGACTAAATGAAGATGATGAAGATAAAATGTTGTGATAATGGACAAAATTAGTTCTCAAATGTAGAGAGTAACTTTGCATGAGATTGTGTTGTATTTTGAAGGAGATGATATTTGAATGTATAGTTGATTTTGAAGAGATAAGAGGCAATGCTAAAGAATGTGGGATTAATCCCCCAAAAATAGGAAATAGCCACTTGTCACAATGTGATTGGCCCATGATTGTGCATGTTTTGGCCAATGTGCCCATTTAATAATTTAAAATGACATTCAATGCATGTAGTTGAAGGATTTGGGGGGAAATATGTTTGGACAAAAAAGGAAAACAAGGGGAGTTAATGAGGCCTATTCCTTGGGAATATGCTTTGTGAGGAAAATAGGGCTTTTAATAAATCAAAATACATGATTTATTGTGCAAGTCGGAAAAGCTAGAGGATGGGACATGGGTTAGGCTTAACATTAATAAGGGATCTGACTAATTAAGTTAGTGATTAGTTGGTGTGACATTTGATTTAAATTTTCTAATTTGTTTTAAATCAAATGAGAGGAAAATGAATATTAGCCATTTAATTAAATATATTCGATTTAACTAAATGAAGAGACTTTAGGAGGTTAATTAATTATATTGATTTAATTAATTAAGAAGAAATTGATCAAATATGATGTTAATCAATAATGTTAATTTTTCATGTCTACATTTTTCCCCTCTTTGAAGCAATGTACTTGTTGCATTAGGTCAAAGAATGATGCTACTGACATCAAAATTAAAAATAAATGTATTTTTTTCGGATGCCCTAGTGGAAATAAATAAGTTAGTACATTTCCCCCTCAAGAGATCGAGAAAAAAGATTTGATTTGAGGTCGATCTCATGAAAAAGAGGTTGAAAATGGATGTATGAATGGCTATGACTAATTGATCTATATGATAATGATGATGTAAAGAAATGTTTGGAAGATGCTTAGAATAATAAATCTATATTATCCCAAGAAACTTAGATGATTATGCAAATGATATGGTTGATGTTGTCCTATGATGACATGGCATGATTATGCGGGATGTAGGATGGAAGCATTATTAGCATGAAAGAGGATAGAAGAATAAGAGGGATCAACCCTTGAATCCAAGAAGATGAAAAAGTTCAACAAGCCAACTTTATTAGAAATGATGATGAATGATGATGATTTATTTCTTATCTAGGGATGGGAGAGATAAGAAACATAAATTTCCTTATGTTTGGTAACACACATAGGTGTGATGCATCAAGGTATAAAGAACTAGGATGGCATTGCACCTAGTGTGATGGAATTTGACTCAAAACTAAGATATGAGTACTTTTGTTCACACTTGACTTACATAAACCTTGCTAGGACAGACCCAAAAAAGTAAGTATTCACCAAGTTATATTACAAGAATGTCCAACAAGCACAAAAAAATAAAATATAATGATCATTACCCCATTCCTTTCTCTCTAAACCTATTTTTTTAAGGCATCATCGAGAAGTCCTTGGAATGAGTGCAATATAGGATAAGTCTAAAAAGACCAAGATAAAGTAAACAAAAATTCTAATGTTCTTTGTACCACTAGCCAAGGCTAAACTATGGGGTTACCTGATGCTGATGTCCATTACAAGAAGGTCACATTCATAGGACATGTTGTGATTAGGGTTTCAATGAAACTAATTGGATGATAAGCTATTGATACTCCAAGTTTACCAACTTGCTTGCTTATTTTCCTAGACTTGAGCCTTTGTCAATTAGGTGTTTTTACTTTTACAACCTGCTAGACTTGCTTTTGGTTTCCTTACCAAAGGATGAAGATGATGATTGATTTATTATGAACGGTAATTATTGTAGGTGAAAGCGAGATGAGATGGGTGCACCATTTTTGGTTTTTTCAAATATTTGGATGTTTTTTATCATTTGAATGTTTTGAGGCTATTTTAATTTTAAACTTTTTCAATTTTTTTTGATTTACTGGACTTTTTGAGATTTTATGAATGTTTTTAGTACTTTCAAGATTTGTGATTTTTTTTGGATTTTGTCTTGGGGACCAATCAAGAATGGCCTTGCCTATGTTTAAGCTGAGAGACAACATAGTTTAGATGAAAATTGACATGATTTTTAATGAGAAAGATGGGAAAATTGATTGACATTGCAACAGATGCCTAAAATGTGAGAAATATGGTAAAATGGATTGCCAGATTACGACGGATGCCTAAGGACTGGCCTAAAATATGAAATAGATGGGAAAATAGATTTCCATTGCAATAGATGCCTAAAGTAATAACCTAAAATGTCTTGGGGGATGATCAAAGATCAACCTTGTCTAAGTTCAAGCTCATAGACGATGTAGTTCAGTTGATGACTCAGTTTTTTGATTTTTTTTACTTTGACATGTTTTGGATGTTTTGATTTTTTTGATTTATTTTTTGATGTTTTTGATTTTTTGATGGATTTTTTGAATGTTTTTGCATTTTGAATTTTTGATGTTTTTTTATTTTATGATTAATTTGGATGTTTTTGGATTTTTGCGTGATTTTGACAATTTGGAGGTGGATATGGATGATGATATCAGTGCTTTGTTTTTGGATTTTGTTGAAAACCAAGCTTAATGTTGATCAATCAGATTGATGGATTAATAGTTTGATTAAGTGTGTTAAGTCAAATAAAATATATGATGCACTTGTTCACTCTAGGAAGTTGTGTTATCCGAGAGTAAACTTGTACATAAGAGGATAGTTTAACTAAGTGTGTTAAGTAAAAAAGGGTGATAATTGATTGGATTCGATTGATCAAGATTGATGAAGCTTGATTTGGAACGAAATTGGTTTGATTATTTGATTTGAGACTGATGTGCAAGTTAGATGCGACTTATATGTATTGTTGGATTGATGTTTGATGAAAGATACAGCTTGATAAGGAACATCATCTTGTCAAAATATGCCATGGGCTAGTGATTTCGATTTTATGTTTGTCAATGTTCAGATCACCACATAAGTTGGAGGATATAGATAAATATTTATTCTCGACGCAAGATGTAAATATCTAGCCCCTGTGTCTAGCAATGCTTGAAAGGCCATGGGTGGATTCCTAGACAAATGGATATGAATTATCTTGCAATAAGATAAGGGTTTTCAAAATAGAGGATTCTCATTTGGATAATGCTTCAAGGCTCATATAAAATTAGGTAGGATGGGATCAATGAAAATGACCCCTTTCAAAATGTTTACCACAAGAAAGCATAAAGTGTGCATGAAACTTTGTCACAATCAAGATAACGTAGATAGATGGAAGTTGGTTGGTTAAATGGTTTGTGGATGAATGATTGATATGGCTCGAATGATGGCTTTATAATGGATGTGATAAGATGCTTTCTCCTGAATTGGCACGTGTAGATGCTCGATTCTACACATGACACATGTTTGCTAGGTTTCCATCATGATACTTTCCCAAAGTTCCACCCATGTTGGTTTTGCTAGAGGACATTTTTTTTTCTTTACTATTTTCAATCCTTTTTGTAATTTTTTTGGATTTTTATATTTTTTCATATTTTTTTAGATTTTTATGTTTTTTGAACTTTTTTGTATTTCGTAAGAGATTTTAAGCTTATGTTGAACCACTTTGTAGTATTGATGTTGATGCTTCTATCATAACATGCCATCGATATCCTGCTTGAAGAATTTGCTTTTCCAAGATACGTGCACTTGAATGCAACTATTAAGATTCTTGATTTGCTTTGTTGATACCAGAGGTAACTCTATCTTTGTGTGCACATCACGATAGAATGAATTTTGAATCCTTATGATGAAGGGTTGTTTCCAGCATATTTTCAATGTGATAAATGGATATCATGCATGGAGGTGTGGATGGAGTGTGTCTAGTAATAAAATATGGATTGGTTGATAGTTTGGAATCTTTTACTCTCCAAACTTGGGAAGATGAATAATGGGTGAATACATAAATGTGTTAGGAACTAGAACCAACAACTTGATATTGTTTTTATGTCACTTGAGAAGTTTTCCTTTGGCTTTGTGGACATCTTTGACAAATAATTTTCCATTTTTTATTTTTCCCCATAGTTTCTTTGACTAATGGAGTTTGATAAGGATAATTTTTCTTTGTTTCTTTGGTATCCACTTGTATTCAAATCTTTCTTTTAATGTTAGTCCCAATTCGTGGATGGGTGATGGGTGGATGAAGATTCATGACAAGGTGGTTCATAGTATTGGCATTAGTTTCACCATAAGGATTCTTCATGCTCCCTATGTTGATGTTTGCTTGAGATAAAGTTGGCCCCAGTTTTATAGATGTATCCCTGATATGTTTATATCAACTTCTTGTCCAATAACCAAGGCCTTGATACATAGGATTTCCAAAAATCTGCACTGGTTCTATGATACCCTGTTCATGTAGATCTAATCCTCTACCTTGATAATTCATTTGCTCAAATTTTTTATGTGCAATAAGATATGATTTACCTTAGAAAAAAGGTGCTAATCCTTCTCTATTCAGTGGTGGATCTTCAAAACTGACAACTTCTTTATTGATGAGATAGCTTTCCCTAAGAAAGGTAAGTGATCCAAGTTTATAAGTTATCGGATCCTCCATATGTGGGATGAGTGTTTGATTGATATCTTTAGCTTGATCTTGTGAAATATCAGATTGTAATGCTCCTCTAAGAAGTGCCAATGATTTATTATCCAAATAAAACTTTTCCTCATGATTCATTTCATAGCATGTTTCACAACTTCTATAGGAGCCTTCTTCATGATCTATTTTTGATATGTTTCCATAAGATTTTTCTGATTCACAACTTTTGTAGAAACCTTCTTCATGTTATTTTTCTGATATTGTAGACATGGAAAATGTACAATTCAATTTGGCACACATGATCCTGATTACTAACAACATTTCTTCCCAAATCATACTCTTAGCTTTTCATCATATTTTGTCTCTTAGTTTAATAAATCATTGTTTATTTGATTAAGTCTTTCTTCTTCTTTGATTAAATTAATCAATTTCATTTAATTAATTTTATATCATTGTTTAATTAAATAAATCATTTTATTTGATTAAAGTCTCCAAAGTCCTCTTACTAAATTAAATAAATTAAAACTTATTTGATTTAATCCAACATTTTTCCACTTAGTTAAATAAATCAAAATCATTTATTTAATTAATCAATTCCTCTCAATTTTTATTTAAATTAATTCATCAATTTAAGTCAAAGTTGTCACATCTTCTTATCACTCATTAAATTAATCAAAATATTGATTAAGTTAATCCCTATCACTAAAATATTCTAGAGAATGCAAATTGGACATGAAAATAGATTTAATTAATTTATTAAATCTCTATTGTCCCTCACATGGCATCAAAAGGGAATATTCCCTCAAATTTGAATTCAAAAAGTTCAAGTGGATTTATACATCCAACAAGGCATTCACTCCTCTTACATGTCCTTGTGCATTGAGCCAAGTGGCATTTATTACATTCCTTTTTCCCTCTAACATGTCATTTCATCGATTTCAAATTCTGCCTAATTGCATTTATTGGCACTTTGGCCAAAATATGCACAACCATCAACCATTCACATCCTGACAAGTGGCACTTGGCAATTGGATGTTGAATGATCCCACATTGCTTATTTTCACTTTCTCTTAAATTTTGGAAATCTATATATTGGAGACTTCTCTCCTCATTTAACAATCCATAATTTTGAGTAAACTTACTATACTCAAATTCATCTTCATTCCAAATATTTCATGCAAAGTTACTCTCTTGAATTGAGAGCTAATTTTTTTCATTCCACTCAAGAATTCATCATCTTCACCATTCGTAGCTAGGTTACACTCAGATCTCATGGAGGAGATTTGATCAATCTATACACTAACATTGCAATTCAATGATTGGGAAAGAGTTGCTTACTACACAACAAAGTGGTACCAATCCACTATGAGATAAGGGTTTGATCATGTTCTTTGCATATTTTTTTGTTTAATTTGTTTTCTGCTCATTATTTGCATATTTGAACATGATTCAATATTTCATAGGAATGTTAAATTTGCTTGTGCTAACAACATGAAACCGGTTGAAGTCTCTCTCATAGATTTTTGACATCCAAATTCTGGCATTAGAAGGAGGGCACTTGTGAATTTTCTTTTATAGTCTTACTTATATCTCTATTGCAGGAAATTTTGTTCACATAGATGTGTTTAACTATTCTATTAACAATAGTTTATGCTGTTATTTATGGTTAAATAGCTTTTGTAAATCATTCAATTTCATGAGAAGACAGTTATTTACATTTTCATTTTTGCATATTATAATGTTTGATAAAATTTTCATAGAATATGGGTCATGATTTTTCTTTGATAAATGCTTACTGTTTATGTATCCTCAAACAAATAATCTAAAAAGATCAATTCATAATTTGAATAGATCCTTCTATGAGATTTTTCCCTATTCTTTTCCTTATTGTTCTCCCACACAGTCAAACCGGCCTCTCACCTCACTAGCACAGCATCATTTCCTTCTGCACTCACTGTCTCCACCACCTCTTACCACCTTACCACACCATCAACCCTCAGCACTCGTAGTACCATGGTGTCCACCACCATACCGTGACTTACCTCCTCACTGATCGTGGTCTTGCAGTTTCTACCTTCACAGTCTCCCACATTACCGCATCCTGACTATCTCTTTCTTGTGGTTAAGTAGTTAATGATCTGCTAGCTACTACCATTGTCCCACGGTCACCCTCTTAACTGTCCGCAGTCGTGCAGTGAATTTTTTTCTACTTCATGTGTTAACTTTCAGTTAGCCACCTATTCACTACCTGCTAGATACTATCACTGTCCCGTGGTCTTACTCTATAACCCTAGTGGTAAAGTGGTGTCCACCATGCTACTGTTGTCTAGCCATTCCTGTCTCGTGATTGAGCAGTGAACTACCTGCTAGCTACTACCATTGTCTTACGGTCTTCCTTAGTAACCGTCGTGGTAGAGCGGTGTCCACCATGTTACCACTGTCCATATTTTCCTTACCCGCAATAGTGAGGTAACTGATTGATTCAGTATCTCTACATCACCATAGTCTGCAACCTAACCACTAGTGGTAGCATGGTAGCCGTCATCTCAATGTCCACCGCCACCCCGTAGTCTTGTGCTTTATCATCTGCAATATCGAGGTAAATCTTGCTAACCCCCTCCCTCTCCGTTACTCCACCACCATTGCACCACCATATTCTTCGACCTCAACAATCATGGTATCATGGTAAACCTACGTAACACTTCTTCTATCGTTACCTCCCTACCCGTTCCACTATCGTGGGTTCCTCTCAGACCATCTACGGTGTAGCAATAGCTATCTTAACCAACTTTACTCACCGCCACTGTGCCATCATGCAGACTATCTTAACCATCTACAATATAGTGGTAGAGGTTGTTAATTCATGAATGAAACAACAGTATAAGGAATTTCTTTTGCATTATAAGGGGTGGTAACTTTTTTATAAAGAGGTGGCAATTTTTTTTATATAAATTATGTTAATGTATTGATGTATGAGAGATTTCGTGGATTATCTTATTCATATTAATATTTTTTTTTATAGGTTGATATTGTAATCGAGAGTTGGAATCAAGCCAAGGAAAAAGAAAACCAAATCAAGAATTGAAATTTGAAATTCACAAAAGCAATTTTTAATGCTTATTGAGCTAGATTTTCCATTTTCCATGCTTGTTTTTCAGTTTCAAACCATCTCACATCTATTTTTTGGGTTTAAAATTAACCATTTGACTTGATCCTTTAAGTTAAAAATAACCTTAGAAATTTACTAAATTTCATTTTTGGTTCTAAAAATTGAACAAGGCAAACTCTCACACTTCAAATGTGGTGCTTTAAAAAAAACTCATTTTTTTTCTTTGAGGATTAAAATGAACATGTGTACTTGATGTTTTCTAATCCTTTTCACAAATTAATATCATTCAAAACGCGCATGTGCTTCTCTCGTGCGTCATGGCGATATTGAGAATCAAAAGTCTTTTTGGGATATTAAGTTGTCAAAATAATTACCTCCACACTTCATTCTTTTTGGGTGTAAAATTGAACAAAACATGTTCCGAGTATGAGTAGGCTTATTTGGTGTGTTCTCCCTTTGTTTTTAAACAAAGGTTGATTAAACTACGAATATTTTTACTCACTTTTTTTCATCTTAGCAAGCCTTCCTTGTGGGAAAAATTACTCACCCAAGGGAATGACCCAACCGGTAACACACAAAGGACAAGTGTATTTCCAGTCGGGATATAAAAGTGGGTACTGGAAAAAAAGTTAGTATAACATAGTTGGCTCCATCGAGAAGGGAAACAATGGTCTCTCACCTCATGGTTCAATCTCCATGAACAGAAAGACAAAATTAAAACCCTTGTTTAGAAGGCCAAATCCTTATCTATTTTGTTGGTGCAAAAGGTCATGTCTTTTGAAGCCACCCAACGTTATACGTGTTTTTCTTTTGTTGAGATAAAAAGTATGCCATGGGAGATTCATGGGTATTTATGCTTTGCTAACCTAAGAAGTGTGTGCACTATAAGGGGGAGCTCGTGTGGTCAAGCATTTAGTCATCATGGCCTTGGTTATTCAAAAATAAAGAGATATAAACATATCAGTGATACTTTTATAGAACTAGAGGCAACTTTGTCTCAAGAAAACATCAACATAGGGGACACAAAGAATCCTTATGGTGAAACCAATGCTAATACTACAACCAGCCATGCCATGAATCTTCATCCATCCATCACCTCGTCCATGAATTGGGACCAACATCAAAATAAGGGATATTTGAATCAAAGAATGAAGAATATTATCAAGCTAGAAGAAGCTAAGAAGCATGAAGGAAAAATCAAATACATATGGATACCAAAAAATACAAAAAAATATGATCCCTATAATGCTCCATTAGAAACTATGGGGAAAAATGAAAAAGAGGCAAGTACCCATCAAAGATGTCCACAAAGGCAAAGGTAGGATTCTCATGAGACATACAAAGTGTATCAAGTAGCTCATCCTAATTCCATGCATACTTCCATATCCACCCATTATTGCTCATCTTCCCAAGTTTGGAGAGTCAAAGGTTCAAAACTATCAACCAATCCATATTTTTTTCCTAAATACAATCCACCATCTATGCCTCCACGCATGATAACCAATTCTTAGATTGACCATGTGTTTGCAATGACCCTTCGTAATAAGGATTAAGAAGCACTCTATCACGATGTGTGCACAAAGATGAAGCCAACTCTAGTATCAACAAAGCAAATCAAGAATCTCAAATTTTGCATTCAAATGCATGTATCTTGGCAAAGAAAATTATTCAAGAAGGATACCGGTGGCATGTTATGAAAAAATAATCTACATCAACATGACCAGATGTTTCAATATCAGCTTAAAACCTCTCAGAAAAAAAAAAAAAAACCAAAAATCTTTTGCATGCTTAACGTATCTATCCATTCATCCAAGAATCTACCCATGGCCTACCATACATTGCTAGAAACTGCGGGCATATATTTACATCATGCTTCAGGAATAAAACATGATCTATATCCTCCAACTTATCTGGTAATCCAAATATTGGAAAACATGAAAGAAAATTGGTCAAGCATTTGTGAGCACTAAGTCAAATTATTAGCCCATGGCATATTTTGACAAGAAGAAATTCCTTATCAATCTTTATCTTTTGTTGAACATCAATCCAATAACCAATATTAATCATATCCAGTGGGTACATATGTGACACATCAAATCATGAAAACAATTTTGACCCAAATAAAGCTTCACCAATCTTGATCAATTGAATCCAATCAATTATCACCTTGTTTGACTTAATACATTTAGTCAGATCACCCTCTTGTGCATGAGTTTAATCTAGGATAACATAACTTCATAGAGTTTACAAGTGCATTATCATCTTATTTGAATTAACAAACTTAGTCAAATTATCAAAATTAACATCACCTTGTTTGTCTTAACACACCTAGCCAAACTACCCTCTTGTGTACGAGTTTACCCGAGGATAAAATAACTTCCTAGAGGTTACAAGTGGATTATTACTTTTGTTTGACTTAACACACTTAGTCAAACTATCAATCCATCAACCGGATCGATCAACATTAAGCTTGGTTTTTAGAAAAATCCCAAAATAGAGCACTGATATCATCACATATCCATACCCAAATTGTCAAAATCATGCACAAATTCAAAAACATTCTAAAAATTCATCAAAATATCCAAAAACATGTCAAAATATCAGAGAAGCTTTAAATTTTTATTTTTTTTATCATTGATTCTTGTCAGTCTTTCACCTTGTCTAAACTACATCATCTATAAGCATGAATGTAGGTAAGGTTGATCATTAATCATCCCCCAAGACATTTTACGTCAGTCCTTTAGGCATTTGTCACATTGGCAATCTATTTGCCCATCTAGTTTACATTTTAGATCAATCCTTTAGGAATCCATCACATTGAAAATTAGTTTTCCCATCTAGTTTTTGATATAGGTTAGTCCTTTAGGTATTTGTCATAATAAAATGGCAATCTATTTGACCACCCTATCCTCATTAGGTTTTTCAATAGTCGTACTACATGGTTTCTATGTGTTTAACATAGGCAAGGATAATCTATGGGTCAGCTCCCAAGACCCCTAGGATAGGTCTTTTAGTTAGTCTCTTCCTCATAAATCTTGAAAATAGCAAAAAAAATTGCAAAACATCTTCAAAAAATACAAAAAGTAGCCACAAAATATCTAAAAAATAGAAAATGGTGCATCCATTTCATCTTGCTTTCACCTATGATTCTCATCACTCATAATAAAATCAATCATCACTTTCACCCTTTGGTGAGTCATCCAGAAGAAAGTTTAGTAGGCTCCAAAGTGAACACCTAATTGTCAGAGTCTTAAGCCTATGTCAGTAAGGAAGCAAGTAGCTCAACTCAAAGTATCAATAGCTTATCACAAAAAATAGTCTCATCAAAACCCTGATCACTACATGTCCTAGGATGAATCCTTCCCATGATGCACATAAGAATTAGGTACCCCACAATAGTTTAGTTTTGGCTAGAATTATTAAGAAAATTAGCTTTTTTGTTTAATTTTTCTTCGCCTTTGTTGACTTATCTTATTTTGCGCTCATTCCAAGGACCTCTCGATGATGCCTAAACAAAATAGGTTTAGAGAGAAAGGAATGGGGCAATGATCATTATACTTTTATCTCCTACACTTGTGGGATACACTTGTAAAATAACTCAGTCATATATGCTTTGTTTGGTTTGTGGAGAGGATGTTTTAAAAATCTTGTTGACCACATAAGAAATACTTATTTCCTATGTTTTGGCCCAAGATCTTTAGAATGTCTGAACTACATCCTAAATGAAGTATGTACGCTAAGTGTGAATAGGAATACTCCTATCTAAAGGTTGATTCAAAGTCCATCACACTAGGTACAATGTCATCATAGTCCTTTATACCTTGATGCATCATATATATGTGTGTTATCAAACATAAAGTAATTGGCCCTTTGAAAATCCCAACTCCTGGTAAGCAAATCATAATCATCATAAGGTACACTTGTTGAATCCTCCTTCTGTCCATCTATTCTTCTTATTTCTCTATCTTTAGTAACATTTCTAAAATTTGTGTGTTATATAAAGATATACACGAGACTACCCATAGTCAATGACTGCCTATACATCATTAGATTTGTCTCCGTCAAAAAATTATCTTTCGTCATCTAATAAATAAAACCACTCCTCTCACATTTTATCATGATATCGATCGGAAAATTAGCATTTTCGGTCAATCTCTCGAGGGGGAAATATACCAGCAATATTGTTCCACTAGGGTAATAGTGGGGCATCTGAAAAATCAAGAAACTTTTGACTTTGATTGCATCAGTTTATTCTTTGAACCAATGCAACAAGTACATTGCTTGAAAGAGGGGCAAAATGTAAACATGAAAAATGTACAATTCGGTTCGGCACACGTGATCCTGATTACTAACAAAATTTCTTCGAGAATCATACTCTCAGCTTTTAATTATATTTTGTCTCTTCATTCAATAAATCATTGTTTATTTGATTAAGTCTTTCTTCTAGTTTCATGAAATTAATCAATTTAATTTAAATAATCTTATGTCTCTGTTTAATTAAATAAATAATTTTATTTGATTAAAGTCTCTAAAGTCCTCTTACTAAAATAAAAAAATTAAACCTTATTTGATTTAATCCAACATTTTCCCACTTAGTTAAATAAATCCAAATCATTTTTTTAATTCATCAATTTAAGTCAAAGTTGTCACATCTTCTAATCCTTCATTAAATTAATTGTAATCTTGACTAATTTAATCCCTATCACTAAAATATTCTATAGAATGCAGCTTGCACATGAAAATAGATTTAATTCATTTATTAAATTTCTATTTTCCCTCAAATTTGAATTCAAAAAGTTCAAGTGGATTTGTACATCAAACACGACATTCACTCCGCTTACATGTCCTTGTGCATTGAGCCTAGTGGCATTTATTTCATTACTTTTTCCCTCTCACATGTCATTACCTCAATTTCAAATTCCACCTAATTGCATTTATTAGCACTTTGGCCAAAATGTGCACAAACATCAACCATTCACTTCTTGACAAGTGGCACTTGGCCATTGGATGTTGAATGATCCCACATTGCTTGTTTTCACTCTCTCTTCCATTTTGGAAATCTATAATTTGGAGGCTTCTCTTCTCATTTAAGAATCCATAATTTTGAGTAAACTTACTATACTCGAATTCATCTTCATTCCACATATTTCATGCAAAGTTACTCTCTTGAATCGAGAGCTAATTATTTTCATTCCACTCAAGAATTAATCATCTTCACCATCCATAGCTAGGTTATGCTCAAATATCATGGAGGAGATTTGATCAATCTATACATGAACACTGCAATTCAAGGATTAGGAAAGGGTTGCTTACTACACCAAAAAGTGGCACGAATCCACTATGAGATAAGTTTTTGATCATTTTATTTGCATATGTTTTTGTTTAATTTGTTTTCGGCTCACTATTTGCATATTTTAACATGATTAAGTATTTTATAGGGATGTTAAATTTTTTGATTTAAACTTACATGTGCTAACAACATCAAACCGGTTTAAGTCTCTCTCTTGCTGATTTTCGACATCCAAAAATATGTCTCTAGATTTTTCTATATCTTGGTCTTGTGCACAGATGTTAAGAGTAGGAGACTCGTTTTAATTGGTAATGATGTCAAGAGTATGAAACTCTTGTTTTGAATGAAGGTCATCTACGTGTCCATTCAAATAAGGCATTTCGTAGGTAAATTGAGGAATATGTGTTATATGGATATGATTATCATTTGTGACATCTTGTCTAGATAGAAGAGTGCCCATTAGATCATTGTAGTATCTTGGAGATACAAATTCTTGATCTTGAGTGATTTCGGAATTGCGTTCGACATGCTTTGGATCAAGTTCTTGAAATGGGTTAATTTCAAAGGATCGATTTCTTACAAAGGGTTCTGAAACATTTTCATTAGGAATGGGAAGTGGCTCAATATTCTCTTGAGATTTGAGTATTTCTTCACTATCCATAATCATGAGGCCGAAGGATGTCAATATGTCTCAAGGCAAAGACCATTGCTAGACCTTGGTGATAGATATTGATCATGCTTTGGAATAAACTCTTTAGATATGTCCTCTAACTCATAAGACGATGCAAAGAAATTTTCAATATGACTATTGATTGATGGATCATGGATTATGTCAATAGGATAAAATAATGTTAACACATTTTTAAATAGATCAAAAAAACATGGTTCTTAATGAATGATGATTTTATCATTGGATGGGATAGACATATCTTCACAGTGCTCATTGATGAATTGATTTTGATCATTATCTTCAGTGATTGTGGTGGGGAGACTGTCAATGTTTTCAATCATTGGATCAAGTGATGTTGACATTTCTTAAATTTGATCATTTCTGGGAATCATTGGTGAGTTTTGATCATGATTGAAAATTTTCTCTTGGTGTGTATTGATTTGATCATTAGATGAGATGGGAACATCTTCAATGCGTTCATTGATGGATTGATCTCGATTTCTATTTTCAAAAATTATGAAGGAGATATTGTTAATGCTATCACTAGTGATTGAATTTTGATCATTGTCCCCAATAGCTTCCCCAATAGATATTAGTGTTTGATCAATTAGGTCCTGGATGGTATTTTTGAGGCGAATACAATCTGATGTTGTGGGATTGACAAATGGGATGTTGATTTGAATTTATTGCAAGCTTTGATGGGTAAGTAATGTGTGCACTTGTTGTTGAGCCAAAAATGCCTGTTGTTGATCTTCTTGTTGTTGTGCCAAAAATGCTTGTTGTTGGTCGTGTTGTTGCTACACCAATAACATTTCATGTTGGTCACATTGCTATTGTAATTGGTAATCTTGCAAGGCTTGATGATATGCTTCTTCTTGCACTTTCAATTGTGCTTGGTATTGTGCTTGCGCTTGCGCTTGTTGAGCTTGGAATTGGGGTTGTGCCTAGGCATGTAATTGTTGGATTGCCTATGCAATATAAGTGGCATGTGCAACTTGTGTGGACTGAGTGGCTTGAGTAGCTTTAGCTTCCTGCGTATCTTGGGTAGCTTGTTCAACTTGTTGTTGTTGTCACAAGGCTTGGGCTTATGCGGCCTATTGTGCCTTTTGTGCACCTAATTGTGCTTGTGCTTGCTAATTGGCTAATTGTGTGACTTGCTGATTTTGGAGGGATTTTTTTTGGGAAGCTTGCCAAGAAACTTGCACCGTCATGGTGAAAGAATTGGTTACATTGTGGCTTGGTGGTTATGGTAGTGGATTGGGAATAACTTCAACCATTGTGATGAGTGAAACAATCATCTTAATGATCCAATTTTGAGTTATAGATGGGGTGATCGAGGTGATTGGTCCCTAAGGAATCATTATTTGAGGAATGAAAGATGTGTTAATTGATGTGGTCACTTCGATGGTCACCATCTCTTGTTGTGATATACACAACACAACTACTGGATTTGATAAGGTGCTCTGGTTTTATTGGTTGATGGCGGGAAGAGGAGGAAGACCCAGCCTGAGTGATGATGTAGATGCAAAAGTTAAGGGTGGAAATCATGGAAAGACAGGTGGTGCAATCCATTAAATTGATGATGAGGCATTTAAGATTCCCCCTAATCCAAACAAGTCACCTTCTCCTTGTGAGATAAGGAGAGAATTTTGCATGTCGAGAGGATAATCTGGTGTTGTGTGAAATTTAATGAATTGGTATGATCATGAAATGTGAACAGGATGCAAGGGTGTAATTGATTTACCAGGATGGATTGTTCTGATGTGGCCCTTACACTCAACCTTATATTGTTCACAGGGGGATGTTAAAACATGACACTTCCCTTGTTAACAATCGGTAGGGTCGAAGTGATAGATGATATGATTTAGGGGATGTCTTGAGTGGCATTTCAAAGTGGAAGTGTAGATGTGGGAGATGGAATGATACCGAGAGACCTCTCCATAATGGTGCTTATGTCATAGTTATAATGGATTTTAGCCCCTTCTTTTGCTAACTTTAACATGTATTAGGATGGGTACAATTTCAGCATGACACTGACAATTCAATGGTTTACAAGGTTTTGCACCATTTCTAGAATTTATGATTGTGTCATCCAGTTGTCAATGATGTCCTCAATATGAATTTCCTCTTGAGAACTTTGAGGCATTTGAGGAGTATTGATTTGGAGTTCAATTGTTATTGTCAGATTGAATGTTGTTTTTGTTTGATTTACATCACTTGAAATGTATGTTTCTTTGTTTTTCTCCGTATTCTTCTTGTGTTGAGATCGAATTTGAACCATAAAATAGAGATCAACTTTCAAGAATGTAAGAGATGAACCTCTAATCCTTCAGATTGCTCTAAACCTTAGGTTTGAAGAAGCCAAGAACTAGGATAATTGAAGGATCAAGGCGATGATGAGGGTGAGATAAATGAAATATGAGTGATACAGATGAATGGAACACTTAAAGATCCTTTGAAGGAAATTCTAAACTTTTACGGCTTGATTTGATTGATTGTGATGGATTGATAGCTTGACTAAGTGTCTTAATTCAAACAAAATAGTGATAATGCACTTGTAAACTTTAGGAATTTTTTTTATCCTCAAGTAAATTCATACAAGAAAGTAGTTTGACTAAGTGTGTCAAGTAAAATGAGGTGGTTTCGGATTTGATAATTTGGCTAAGTGTGTTAAGCCAATCAAGATGATAACGGACTCATAAACCCAAGGAAGTTGTGTTATCCTAGAGTAAAATAGTGCACAAGATTATGGTTTGACTAAGTATGTTAAGTCAAACAAAGTGATTTGATTTTGCCTAGAAATTTAGCATAATAGTTGTTCACAAAGTTTCTGAGAGTTGTTGGTGAGGTGATTTTTGATTGGTTTTGATGATTTTTATGTAGAAGCATAAAACCAATGTTCCCAATACTTTCCAAACATATAGTATATGGTACTAGGAGGTCTAAGAAGCATATAAATGAGGTTTTTGGCGCTATAACAGGTAGTAAAAAATTTGGAAAGGGACTAGGTAGCCTAGAATGGTGAATTAGTCCAAGTTAGGGTTTTTTTTTAATTTCCAAAAAATTACAATTATTTTGAAGGGCTATGATGTTCGATGACCAGAAGTAGAAACATAAAGGAATATTTTGTATTACTGGTAAGGATCTGAGATGAAACATACAAATTATATGCACTTTGATGCATGCAAAAATTTTGAAACCTAGAAGATAAATTAAACAATGCAAGATGCAAATCCAACTGAGTCTAGGGTGGGAAGGGAGTCTAAATCAGAAAAAAAGCCTGTAGGAGTCTTGGGTTCACCAAAATAAACCACCAAAAATGAAATGATTTTACGGAAAGAGGATTCCCCTTTACTAGGCCCCTAGGGTTTTTCACCTAGGAGCACTTGGTTAGGAGAATGTGATCTCCTTCACACTAATGGTTAGGTGTTTTTGGTGAGTTCATTCAAAGATAGGGTGTTTTGAATGATGTTGTGTTGTGTGTGAAAGGTGTGGCTAAATTTTGAAATGAAATGAACTAAAATAAACTAAAGAATATAAAAATAAAATAAAATGTAAACTATATCCTATAAGTTAAACTAAATGACCTAAATGTATGCAATGTTGTAAAAAAAATTGAAATAACAAAGATGTTGCACCTAGGAAATGATAGAGGATCCCGAGAACATTTTGAAACTTTCTCGAAATATACACAAGGACACTTACACAAGAATGGGTGACCTAGCCCTTCTATCAGGAAACATTGCCAAACTGGGTTTCAGGAAAAAGGGTATCGAGAAATATCAATACCATTTTTCTAGCCTAGTACAAGGAAAAGTTTGGAAATGATGGTGACCTATTCCTCTTGGTAATTTTGGGAGCTACAAAGTTTGATTATGTGGGTCCACAGTTGCACTTTTATTTTTCTATAGATGCTCATGTTTGAAACTTTAGAAAATGACTTTCAAGCTATCCTTTTTCTCCTCCCAGGGTTTGATGATGTGGGTTGACTTAGACGGAATGATCATATGCTTTCCAACACTTTGTACCTTTGAAAAATTTTATACAACCTACAAAACACCAATGCAAAGACAAGGAAAATTTCAGGGTTAGAGATTAGGGGTTTTCCTTGGTCAAACCCCATTGATAGTAATTAAACTTGAATGCAATAGAGATTAAAGGGAGGATGACTGAATGATAAACAATGTAAATAATCACCAAATTCTTTGTTGAAGATGTCTGCAACACTCAAGAACCATCTCCAATGAAGGTTGCTTGAGATGCCTTGTGCCCAAATGCTTTCTTATGGAGATTGAGTGCAAGAGTTCTTATGAAGATGAAAATGATTCTAGGGTGTAATAAGAGAGAGAAAATGAGGCTAAAAGCCGTTATTTATAAATTTTATGCCCTATTTTTTTCAAAAATCCAACATGGTAGGCCGATCTTAGGGTTTTGGAGGAAAATTCCCATTAGGTTTTTGTCTTAGACTTAAAACTTATGTCAAAAGGGACTAGGTTTCCCAACATGGTGACCCAATCCACTTGAAATTTTTCAAGTGGTGGTCTAGAATTAAGTGGTGTTTAAATATTTTTATCAGGTTTGCCTCCCAAAAGACACTTAAGTCAGACCTAGAAAAACATTAAGGAGAAAATTATGATTACAAAATGGTTGAATTAGATATGGAAATCCTAGAAAAGTGTAGAAATTTATTATAACACTTCACAACACTTTAGACTAAAGCTTGGAAAAGGGGTTATTTAGGTGAATTATTGTAGAGAAGTCCTAGAAAAATGGGAAAATATGTTACAATAGTTCACAAAACACTTGTAGAACTTTGTTAGGCTATTGTTGATTTGTAAGTGTTCAAGCCTAATGTAAATGTGGTGGCCATGCTACAACATTAGATCAAAGCAAAATACCAAAATCCAAGGGTTAAGGCCAAAATAAGCGAAAAAAGTCAAGGATATACGTATTGGCCACACAACAAGTTGTGACATTACTTACTAAATGCAGAAATATAAGTGATGCAAAATTCTGGCCATCTCAAATATATTTTCAATAAAATAGACCTATCATGATATTTTGCTAAATGGGCAATGTTGTTGACTAAGTTTTACCTTAAGTTTTTTTCCCAAAAATAAATCAAAGGGCAAGCCTTAGCCAACCACTAAGTTGATGCTCCTTCTCCTTTAACCCTCCCTAGTGATATTTTTTTCCTAGTGATAGTGTGTTGACCATAAAGCTTCCTACATGGGAACTGTATTTTGATGTATCCAAGTATTGAACAAGCTCTCGTGTTGGAGTTATATTAATTATGCCCATAGCAAATCCTATTCCCTTGGTATACTACCTAAATTTCCTATGTAAGAATAACATAGCTGAGTATGAAGCATTAATTTTTGGATTGCATGTTGCCTTATTCATGGGAATTAAAGATATTAAGATTTATGGAGATTCACAATTAGTGATAAAAAAAATCAATGATCTTTATCAAATTAAACATGATAAATTATTGCAATATAAAGAGATTCTACTAAAAAAAATAGAATAGTTTGAATTGTTCACTATTGATATCATCCCATGAAAAGATAATCGACATGTAGATGCAATGGCTAGTGTGGGTTCTCTTATTTCCTTTTCATATCCTTTTGAAAACATCATGTTTACCATCCACACAACCATGAAACCCTCCATCAGTGATAAATATAATGATGTACTCCGAAAATTCTCAGGTAACTCATGTGAGTGGTATGATTCCATTTATAATTATTTAAAATATGGTACCATTCCTTAGACTACAACTCGAAACAACCGCATTCACCTAAAAAAATTAGCAAGTACTTAATACTTGCCTATACATTGTATAGGAGATCCTTTGATGGGATTCTGGTATGATGTCTCGAGGATTCTTAAACTCATATCACCATCGAATAGGCCCAATCTAGCACTTGTGGAGGTAATTTTGGAGGAAAAAACTTAGTGCAAAAAATTCTTCCTATGGGTTACTACTTGAAAAATATGGGAAAATATTGTTATGTGTATGTAAAGTGATGTCACAAATTATGCCAGGAAAATAGAAATTTGTTTCATGCTCCTGCTTCTCAGCACCGCGCTCTAATCCCTATTTGGTCACTCTCTATGTGGGGACTAGATCTGATTTGGAAAATTTCACCACCTTCTTCCATTGGACATATGTTTATAATTATTGCAGCCAAATATTTAACCAAATGGGTAGAATCCATTCCCTTCTGGTCCTCAACTACTGATGTGATATTTCATTTCTTATTCGAACACCTCATCGCTCACTTTGGACTCCCTTCTACATTAGTTTAAGACAATGGAACACTATTTAAAAATAAAATTGTGAAGAAGTTCTTAGAGACCTTTCATATTCAACATCATTTTTCAACACCTTACTATGCACAATCTAATGGAAAAGCTGAAAGAACTAATAAAATCCTTTAACAAATTCTCAAGAAAACTGTTAATCTAGACAAAAAATATTGGCACACACAATTGCAATACGTTTTATGGGCCTATTGCAGATGTGTTCATTACTCTCTAAGAAATACACCTTTCAACCTTTTTTGTGGTACTGAGGCCATCATACCTTTAGAGTTAGAAATCCCAACATTACGGATTTCTCCACAAGGTCTTGTCGATAATGACACCTATATGCAACAACGATTGCACCAACTTGAAATTCTTGATGAACAGTTCATTAGCACTCTCGAGCATTTGCAGGCTTATACCAAGAAATTACAATATAAACATAATATTCTTGTCAGTCATTGAAAATTTAACAATGGTGGTTTAGTCCTATGTGAAAATAAATTGAACATTACTATCGATTACATAGGAAAAGGCAAGCTCAATCCTAGTTGGTTAGTCCCCTATGTTGTCAATACGAATTATGGCTCTCGCACTTACACATTAAGAGAACGCGATGACACTCCTCTTAAAGACCCTATTAATGTCGTATATATAAAAAAATACTATGTCTAATCTATTTGAATGGTATGAATTATAAAGTGATGTTCTTAGAGATATGGGATTGGATCCTCTATGTTTTCCATTGCTTCCTTCTTGAAAAATAGTTATGTGTGTATTATTTAATTACTTTAGGTTTCATACTATTCAAAATTCCTCTTGTATTTATTGTTACTTTAAATCATAAGTGCAAAAATATACTTAATCCTTATGTTGTATCTAGAAGAAACTTTAGCAAGTTTTCATTGAGATCACATATGCCTTGTTAAATCATGAAGATATTTATTAAGTAATCTCATAAAGGCTACTTAATTAATAAAATTTAATTTTACATTCACACATTAAAACATGACATATAAAATCAAAATGCTTATATATATATATCCAAAAAAAAATCTATACATATCATCAAAATAATACAATGTCACTAAGGATTGTGATTACTAGATCCCTTAAGATCCGGTAATCACACTGCATCAATAGCCAAGCATCGAGAGATGGTCGTGCATGATCATGATCATGATCCCCCAAATCTAATCACAAACTCGATCCCCTCTATACATAAAAGGGCCACCCGATGCTCTCTTTCTATCTAATCCATTTTTGTCTATAGATATGTCACCTCTCTCTCTAGTCTCTTAAACTTTGTTGGAGTCCTTGATGTCTCTGCCTATGATGTGGTCTTAGTCTGATTGAACAACCTCCGTAGGATCTTAAATTTTCTCTGTAGTATCATGAATGGTCTCAGTGACTCTATGTCACTCCATAATAGGTGGGGGGAACATAATATGAGTCCATCTCCTTGTTGATAGATGTAGGCACTATCTCCATGGTATATATATATGCATAAAGTAATAAAAAAGTACATGGTACATGCATGAAATTAAATATCATCACCTATATCTCCAATAGGATGGAAAATATCAACCTCATCCTATGCAAGGGGCATGGATGTTATTCTAGCCTCTCCTCGATTATGAACATTGGTACCTTCTTTTGTTTTTGCTCAAGAATAGTTAGTGATATGAATGGGTAAGGTCTCTCCCAAATCATGTCAATCCTTAGTTTCTGACTCATCACTCTCACTCAGGGGTGGCTCCTCATCCTCCTCCTCTCCCTCCTATCCATCATAGTTTGGATTTACATCCTCATCATACTCCTCATCAATAATATCAGTAAATATGCCCACAAATCTATAGTGTGTCTCCTCAGATCTATCCTCTCTTTCACCCCCCTCATCTAGAAATGGTCTTGAATCTCCCACAAAATAATCAATCAAAAACACATGAGCTAGTCATAATATTATCCACCACTCCTCATGATCCCATGTGGCACTGATGTCATCTAATTCAGAGACTAATGACCGATCGTGATCAAATAAATCAAAGTCACTCTCAAAAATGTTATCTATAGTAAACCGTGTTGTATCACCTATCCTTTGGGTACTCCCTAATAACCTCCTAAAATGTGATCATGCCTTAGAAGGCCTCTGAATCTATCCAAACTATCACATGACTCAATCATAGTAGAAAGGACATACTATGTGATCATGTCGACAAACCTAAAATCTATCCAACTCTAATCTACTAATTTTTTTAGTGTACTATGGCTACTGTAGTGTAACCTGATAAGGTCTCCATAATATATCATCCTCATCCAATCAGTTGAACCTCACTCTCCAATAGTGTAACTCTTAATACTACCATAACCATCGTAGATGATAGCCGAATGCCCAAGGATACCCACTTATTGTAGGAAATGGGACGCCCATAGGCCTAGTACATGTGATATGCTTCATGAACCACACCTACAGAAACATGCAATATACCATAATCTCTACCTCTTGAAATATAAACCATCCCAAATCATAATACAAGTGTGAAAGGATACAATGTCACCAAGCATATCCTATCCTATACTCTACCATCCCCCGTATCAGATGCACAAGCCCACCCTCGAGATGTGTTGCACATCCATATAGAGGGATTATTAATGTAAAATTTTTATCATAATCCATCTAACTACTCATGCTCATGAATAAAGTAAGAATGCCAAGTCAATTAGCATTGTAACCCTCTCATCATGAATCGACCCACTCAAAATTTAATACATATCTATCAGATGCTCACGAAAGATATAATCTCTCTAGAAACACACTTGATCCCCCCAAATAGGAAATCAAAGTATACGGTGCATGTCCTCTAGGGTAATTGTCATCTCTCCAATTGGTAGGTGGAATGTGCATGTATCTACATTCCACTGCTTGCATAATTCCATCAACATTGCATCATGGTACCTTATGGGGGGAATGAGATATGCCCTATAGATTCTAATGGCCTATAAATTATCTATGTTCTTCGCTAAGAAAGCAAAGGCTAAATCTCTCAAAAATATCAACTTTCTCCCACCTAGCGACTATCACGAATGGGTGGGTAACTATAAAAAACATTAAAATATACTCTAATCATCTAAATATCTTAAATTTTACTCTAATTTATGATGAAATAATAATAATTTTGTCCTAGTTTGCTTTCTTTAAGGCCTTAAACACTTTAGAACCCTTTTAGGATAGTTTGTGAAGAAACCAGACACTTTGCTGAAAAAAGGGACACTTTGTGAACAAAAGGGGCACTTTGTGAACTTTTTTCCAAGATCCTAAATTAACGTAGACGTACATATCATTCATTAAATAAATGAAAAAACTCAAAGTAAAGGTAGTATTATCCACTCACCTCGTAGTGTTGCTCACCACATGCTACCTATTCCCACAACACCTCCAGTCTCATAGGTGTAAAATCTCATCTAGTCGACATATTTCACTCCTCTCTTGTCACTCTCAAGGTACAAAAAGGTAAAATGAACAAGTAAGTGAAAAAATTACCTTATTTTTATTTTTTTTACTCTTTATGACACTCTTGTAAGCACATTCATACTTTTACTATCATATACATATTAGAGTACTTATTATTCAAAACAACATAACTAGTGCCAATGAACTCTATGTTTTATGCCTTTTGTTACATCAGACTAATGATTCCCCACCTTACATCATCAATCACCTATCTTTATGTGTCATGGTACATGGAAATACCCTCTGATATTTGTGTCCTCATTTTATGTGGCTAGAGTGCTACCTTGATTCCCCTTTCATAAACAAAGCAAAATCAATAGGGGGCCTACATCTACCCTCAAATTTGATTTGTAGAAATTAGATAAGAATATTTTTGGACAAATAATAATTTTTTATTATAGTATGTGATTCCTAACATTATGGTTTTAAAGGTAACTACATTGGGGGCTTCATTCACCCAACTTTGAATGAGTATCCTTTTATGAAAATAAAGTGCATTGTTTAGAGTAATTTAGCTTACATATGCATGTAGAGTCATATGGGTTCTAAAGTGGGGGCTAAATGTGTCACCAAAAATTATATACCTTTGAAGAAAAGGATAATTTTGTGCCTAATTTGGTCCTACTTTAGACACCCTTGCATCAATCACCCCCTAAAACAACATTTCTAGGCCCCTTAGAATTGTTATCTTTGACTTTGAGGCCTATTGCACCTAATAAATTTTACAAGTCTCAAAAAAAAACATCAAAATCACTCAAATACAACAAATTCCAACTCAAAAATCCCTAGTGAGACTAAGTGCCCCAAGGTGGTGACTTAGTCCCTTTTACGGTTATTTGCATTTTTGTGTGAGAAAACTTCCAACTTGATAAAAATCCCATTGCACATGTCAGCCTCTTACATCAAACTAACCAACAATTAGGTACTGTTGCTTATAAATACATATTTTTAGCTCATTTTAGAGGTCTTTCCGATCTTTTTGTCATTTTTTCACAAGCAAAATAAAGAATCAAGTGTTGGACATCTTCCAAAAGGAGATTCATTACTCTTTCTACAATAAAGTTAAAGCTTAGGGCAACAATCTAGGGTTTTTGTAGGTCTTAAGGCTCACTTTCTTTCCAATATCTCACATTACAAAGGGTTGATCATGGATTCCTATAGATAATCATGGAGAAATCTAGGTTGAGGAGGTGCAACTAGCCAAAAAATCAATCTAAAGACTTGTTTTCAAATTGATTCCATCTTCCATTTTCTCTCAATATTCAACCTAAGGAAGGTGTCAATGTCACTAAGATTCATTTACAATGTTATTTAGGGTCTCTTAGAATGATTCTTGGATTGTCTTAGTTTCATTTTATGCATCATGTTTTTACACATTAGAATAGGGTTTCATTATACTTTCAGATTTCCTAGTCTTAGACACACTTAGGGATAGGATTCTATGTATATTGATTATCTCTTCCAAATTTTAAATACTAACTAGGGTTTGAAAAAGGGAAACCCCACAATAGAAACAAAAATCTATTCTATTTTACAAATTGTTTTGCAGATTCGGACCTTGATTTCAACAAAATAATAGATTGCAGACTACAAGCTTTTATTTCTGCATTCAAAATTTTAGAAAAGAAAGAGTGGACTAAGTCACCATCCATGGTGACTTAGTCCCACTACATGATTATGTTAATGAATTTTGAAGATTTGGACACTTAGTTGGCTGGAACGGAGCCAAAATAGTATACTAGAGCTAGGATTAAGTTACCCAACTTGGCGTAAGTGTCCCAATTGGTCTAAAAAGAAGATTTTATCAATTTTTAGAGGCTTCTACAATCTTCACTTTGGTGATTTTTTGTTTAACCATTAAATTGGAAATAAGGGTTTGAAGAAAGGAGAAAAAATTTATCCTAATAAGTTCCTCAATGGTCTCCATAAACACCACACCTTTGTAGATATATGTTGCAAACATCAAAGTAAAAAAATTTCATGCATCTAAAGACCATATTTTCATGTAAAATTTAAAAAGTGAGTAGATTTTATATGCACAAGCATCAAGTTCAATTCTACAAGGACTCATTAACACAAAGGAGTTCATTTGATAATTTCAACAACACTAATAAATTTACAAATTAATTTGACATCTATCATAGGGAATCTTCATCAAGTTTTGATCTAAGTAATAAATAGAGACATTGATAGTTTCAATAGGTTTAGATATACAATAATCTAATAAATTCACTTGAATGAGAGAGCGAATAAAACTAAAAATATGTGTTGTTTTTATATGCCTCCCAAAATAGAAAAACATAGGAATTTCACTTAGGGCCAACTTATTCGAATGAGTTTTATAGTTTAAATGAATATATTATTTATCATTAATTCCTGTACCTTCATACCTTATGATATTGATTCCTTGGTATCTCTAATATTTGATTTCTATTTTTTTCCTTCATGCATACTTTCAATTTTGATGATGTAAAGATAAATTTATATTGGTTACGAGATATGATGCACTCCTAATCCCTAATCCTCAAAAAGTGGTGACTTATGAGGGATCCCTAACCCTTGATCCCCAACATGTTTGAAATCCTAAAACTCTCACATTTTACAATATTCACTCCCATCTACCACTCTGCACATTCCAAATCACCAATAATGACTAGATATTTTGTTGCAACTAATCCAAGGAGGCTTTCAATCCAAAAACTATTTGTCTATCTCAGGAGCATAGATTCACATGTATTGTTATTAGTAGGAAATTAGGAAGTTATTCCTCTTGTTGTGGTGGTTATGTTTTTTATGAGAATAGTTTTCACGCAAGATCTAGGCTACCATTTTACTAAATTTCATGGCATCTCAACTTTTTTAACATGTAACATTGATGGAACCCAATTTTTAGTTATTTTTTAGGGATTCAATGATCAAATTATGTGTTATAAATGCTAGTTCTCTAATATTTTAAAATTTATTCCTTCTTTATTTTCAATGTGACTATAATGTTGAGAAAGATTTAGGATTTCAGCCCTTGCATGTTTAGTCACTATTAGATCATCCCATCTTCTAAATCGTAGACAAGTAGCTATCTTGTAGAAAAAAACTGTAATTAAAAGTATCCTTAGCCTATTATACATTTTATAATAAATTCCACATTAAAAATTGTGATAGGTTCTTAGCTTAATTTTTTCTCTCATTAATTTTATTTATGTAAATATAATAATGATTTGATAAGTTTTTTATCACTTTAATGAATTTAAAATATCATTTCTAATTTTATTTCTAATATTTCATATAGATTTATGGAATTTTGTAAAATGATTATGAAGCATGTTCAATTGTAAATATAATATCTCATTTTTTTCTATGGGTTGTTTCTTCTTGTTTTTTGTTACTATAGCCCAATAAAAGGTATTGATATCAAAAAATTTGACCCTCAAAATAATTTAAGATAAAAATATATATTTATTTCTTGGTTAAATAGTTTAACTAGGGAAATATCTCCAATAATCCTTGAAGGATTTCACCTTAAGGTAATCATTTAGTACATAACCACATCTTACAATCTTTCATAATGTCCTCACTAGAATTAGAGAGGTCATGTATGTAGTAGGTTAGTCCTTTGGTCTACAAAGAAATTTTTGGGTTGAACATACACTGGATACTATTATAGTTTATTTACTTGCATATTTTTAATTGTGTTCAAATATTATTATAGGTTACATCTATGAACACTCACTTGGGTTATAATCTAAGCACAAAGTGAAGGAGATATTATCTAATCTAATAATTCTTCCATCATCCATCACTGTTTTTGTGATCCATCCATGCTTCATGAACAAAATTTTCCTAGCCTTGAAGTGGATTGGTCGCTCTATAAGTGTTAGAAAAAAAATTATGACCCAAAAATTGGAATATGAGTCATGACCTCATTGGTATAGTAGTGATTATAAGGAGGAACTTATTACCTATATTATGTGCACTAGTATAATAAATTCATGTGGTCATATGTGGTAGGAATGGTGGGATTATTTTGGGCATTTCATTTTATGTTTGTGCAATCATAAGTTTTATTTAAAATAAAAAATATTTATGTTGCATTGTATGTTTGGAGGATATTGTATCAAGATATCCTTGAGCTAATTGTTTATGGATAAATTATTCATGACCATATGTTGCTGGGAATCTATGATGGTTAATTGAATTAATCTATTTATTGGGATCCCATAAATATTTCTCATTTGATTAGTAGTACTAGAGTGGGCTACATGTCTCACTCTCATACGAAATGAATAAATGATAAGATACTTCATATTTTTTCTCTTTTTTCCTTAGTAAAGGAGTGATTATATAGAGGGGAATGTAGTGGATATATTACAATGTGAAAAAATATTATTATTGGTTCGAGGATCAATGTACATAAATTTTACTAGAAGCCCATGGATATTTAATATAATCTTAAAAATACAAGAAAATGGAATATTGAAAGGGAAAAACATAGTTTTGAGAATCAAAATAATTCATATTCAATGAAATAATTGCATTATGATTGAACCATAAAAATAATGCACTTTAGGGAAAGAGGATTCCCCAATGAGACTCTAAGGTTTTTCACCTAGAAGCTAACTAGTAGGAAATGAGCTCTCTTTCATACTAAAGGATATTATTGGCGTTGATTCAAAGAGGGGGATTAAAGGCTTAATGTGATGTGTATGGAGTGTCATAAATGCTGAAATAGAATTAGAATAAACTATATATTGAATGTAAACTATTGAAATGTAAAGTGTTGGAAAACACACAATGATATGCAAACATGTAAAAATTGATATAAGTATATCTACTAAACTATACATAAATGAAAGAGTTACAATGTATGCACTTGGAAATAGAAGAAGCATATGATGGAGGATTGGAATACTAATGAGAATACAACAAAAGTTCAAAGGGACACTTGTGCCAATCTGGATGACCTAGTCGTAGATTCCCAAAAACTAGTCTGGAGTCTATTTCTACCAAAAGGGGGTCCAAAAATGTGAAGATACCCAGAAATTATACTCAGAGCAACAAGGTATCCATTATGGGTGACCTATTCATCTTATAGATTTTTGAGAATCCGAAGGTGTAATCTGGAGCCTTCTTTCTTTATTTTCTGCTTCTTGAGGTGTCTGCTCCCGAAAATGAAAAATCTTATCTGTAGAGGTCCTCCAAGCTGCAAGTAAGGTTTTTCCAACCTTAGTTAGCTTCAATGAGTTGTGAAATGATCTTCCACCTGTAAAATACCTAGATTTGGAAACACACATACAAAGAGGAGACAAGGGTTAGGGTTAGAGATTGGGGGTTTGCCTTGGCGAAACCCCTTTGATGATAATCAAATCCAAATAATGAAAAAATAAGGAAATCAAGAATTAAACAAATGGAGAGATTGATTTTTAACATTCCATGATGTTTGATCTTGAGTTATAGCAATGGAGGTTCAACCCTTGAATGCTTCTTGAGAGAGATTCCTTGGTGACTTAGAATACTCAAACCCTAGCTTGCTTGAGAAGAAGTGGCTGAAAGATGAGAAGAATGTGTGTTGAGAAGAATGAGGGTACCTAATGATAAATTAGGGTTTTGGGGCTTATTTATACAAGTTATGCTATAATTTTCTTAAAATAACACCATACTGAGCGACCTTAGGGTTTTAGAGACCAAAATCCTAAAATATATTAATTTTAATTCAAATTTTATGGCACATGGGACTAGGTCACCCAAGGTGGTGACCTAGTCCACCTAGGAAAATTACATTGATTTTTGGTAATTAATATGTGATTATTATGGTTTGTAAGGATTATCTCACAAAACACACAAATATAGGAATTTATGAGGATTAAGGGGTCATTAAAGGGTTGATTAAGTGATGAAAAGCTTAGGGAAACATGAAAATGTTCTACAACAGTTTCCAACACTTCAACACAATGCTTGGAAAGGTGTAAAAATGGATTGAAAAGGATCCATAATCCATAGGAAAAGGTTCAAATGAGCAAAAAGTGTCAAATTTCTCACTTTTTGGTGACTCATTTAGCCCCTACTTTAGTGAGAGGATGACTTTTCCTCAAAATCACAATAAAGTAGCCCAATGGAGAGGGAAAGGAATGAAAAAGAAGAAGAACAAGAAAGGTGAGAGAGGTAGTCAAGCACCCAAGGATTTTAGATTCTAACTCAAAAGGACATCAACTCAACAAGACACATTCAAGGGTGAATGCATTATCACAAGTCAAGATACATGATCATGGAATGATGAGGATTAGTATGAAGAGAATAGAAAGGGTGAAAAATATGTACTCAGTGTGTGGCCACAAAAAATAGGTCATCCATGGGGTGAGTTATCCCGAGAGGTGAGAAAATACACATGGTTGGTATGTACTCACACACACAAAGGTGGCTATGGCGAAATTCGTGTCACTGGTTAGCCTTCCTGCTTAACCATACAAAATTTATACCTCATGATAACTTTGATAAGGCACCACAAAGGAAAGTGATGTTGTAATGATGGTGTTCAAAGGTATTTTTCTTTGTTCATGTGATGTCTCATCTTGAGGAGCATTATGCATAATTTTACCAAGAGAGGAAAAGTGCAAGTGTATTCATCTTATATGCAAGAGAGGCGAGGGATCATCTTGTATGCAAAAGAGAAAAAATGCAGATGTCACATCCTAAACAACATTGTGTGCAATTTTTTTTGTTGATCATAAAAGATTATGCCTCTCCTACAGTCTTATGGGAAATTCAATGAGTAGGGGAAAATATGCGCCTCACTAAATACAATCAAGATTTTTATAGAAAGATGACTCTTCCCTATGTTTGGGAAAAGGGAAAAGGAAAATGAAAACAGTAAAGCATGAAAAATGGTGATGCACCAACACTTTTACAAAATTTGAAAAACCACAAGTGTTCCTCTATGAGTGATATGAGAGACACAAAATACCACTACCCTTCATTGGCGAGAGGAGAATGAATAGTAGAGGCTCAATAAAAGCATATATATAGTCATTCCATCGACCCTTAGGAAATGCGTATTACGATCCGAATCAAACATAGAGTTCTATATTTAATAGAAAAACATTCCAAAGTAATACAAACCCTCCATATTAATATAGAATATCATGAAAATATGATAACCTTACAAATAAATCAGTGAAGTCCAATGACATAGTCTAGATTCTAAAGCTTATGATTCAGTCATATACACAAATAGCATAGAAATTTGATAACCAAAACTATTTAGATCAAGAAAAATAGAGTGTTATATTATGGACAAAGATATAAAGACAAAAATATTGATACAGACCATATCATGCACAGTTTAAAGTATTTCTTTAGAATAACTCATGTTTCAGATTCAAATGAGCTTTAAAAAAGATCAAATCCCAATCTGGCAATAGTTTGATCATAAAATAGACATAACATGCCAAATTGAAGTAGGGTTCTATAACCTTTTAAAGAAATATTTCTATTAACTGAGAAAACTAAAGAAAACTTTTCCAATGGAAAAAATCTTGCAACCCTTGCCCATTTCTACCATCTTCAATATATAGCCACCCAGAAGAGAAAATGTCGACCTCCTTCAGAGTTAATAACTTCTAGATGTCAAAATTAGATAGCTTGGAAATCTGATTCTAGATATTTTATTAGGTCGTTGAAATACTGCTCATCAACTTTCAACTACCATAGTTATGTCATTTAGGTATTTCAATAGGATTATCCCTTGTAATCACTTTGATCTTAGAAGATAGTCTGAAAAAACTCTATCAGTCATCCAAGTGGCTTTGGCAGCATCGAGTCACATCCCTTCATTACGAAAATGTACAATGTATTTTGTCAGACTCTGGGTTGATCGTTCCTTTTGTACAAATGCATGGTGCGAAAGGATGACATTTTAGAAGGGCAGATAATCTGATCTCTATGAAAAGTGGGAGTGAGAAAATGTTTGCTAGATTGACACGTGGTCTTACTTCTGACTAGAGCAAAAAAAATCGTTAAGACATATGTAGCCACCATGTGGCATATTGCACGTCTATCATAAATACAAGCTCCTTACGTGTGAACCATTTTGAAGACAAAAATAAAGCCAAAAGATAGATATAAAAAGGAAAAAAAATGCCTCATAGTTCTGGAAAATCACAGGGAGCCTTTTCTTATAGAGGAATGAACCTAGAACTCTGCTTATTCTTGGAGGTTAAGAAAGGAGGAATGCAATATCTCCCAATCTGCATCGGTCAGTCAGTCAAGAATACAAAATTCCTTATATGCTTGATCGAGCTTGAAGAATTTTTTGAAAGAAACAAATCCCCATCTCAGTGAGACAACCCCTAAGTGATGAAAAGCATGAGAAAGCTAAAGAAAATCATTTTGGATGTCATCTATTGCTTGTGTTGAGCTCAGACCTTGAAGATCTACAGGAGTCTAAAACTTTTTCCTCACCTCTTCCATAATATATTCAACTAAAAATACATCTCCATGTACCAATAGGAAGGGAGGCACCATAATTGTATAAGCTCTCGAAATCATTCTTTATTTCATTGACCCTCTTATTCAAAATTGCCTGGTTGTTCTTGGTTTTGGATGCTACTTTACGACAATAGGCAGATTCACTTGCTTTACTAGAGGCAACCCTTCGATCCTTAATACCCTCACTTATGAGGGCATCATCCATTGCTACACAGAGATTAGAAATCAATCTATGGGAATTGGCCAATCGGGGAGCATATTCTCGAAGAGTTTGATTGGCCAACAGGTTCTTGGGCATCCTTGAAGACCTATAAGGTAGGTTTCAAAATGACAAGTAAGACACTAATTCACTCCTAGTAAGTGGATACCAACCTCTTCTTTATAAGAAGAGTAGTAGATTTATGGGAAAAATTTCACTCCTCTTGTACCTAAGCCTCCTTCACTTTAAATCTCTACTACAATTGATCTCTCTTGTCAAGGGATTCTCTAAGCTCTAAAACCAAATTTTGGGTTTCTTGAATCCAAGCACGTAAAGTGGCCTCAAATTCTCATTTATCACCTCTTATAATTTTGATCTCCTATTGGGACTTTTGTATCTCATCGAATGCTTGAGCTCAAATGATATCTATTTCCATCTTTATATCTTCCTGAACGTGCTGGTGTTCTGTAATAGATTGATGCTTAGTTGAAAATTCACCCCTCAATCCATCAATCTCAGTGTAAAGCTAGGTCTACTCATCTTGCAACATTGCAAGAGATACTTTTACATTGTTTTGTTTGTCATTTTCTTGAAATATGTAGGTCATTTTTTTCATTTCAGGCCCTGATCTCTAACAAAAAATGGTTCACCATTCCTTTTATATTTTCCAGCTCACCCTCACACTTTCTGAGCTTCCAATCTAGCCACTCACACTCTGTGTATACCACCTTTTGAGTTGTCTTTGCTAGATCTACCTTGTCGCACAGGTGGATGACATTCAAATATAGGCCTACTGCTTGAATTTCATAATCCTTTATCTACATCTATCCTTCGGGTAGTGCAATGAGTTGCTTCATGGTGATGATCCATAGAGAATTCCTTTCTTCATTAAAACATGTCTAGATCTTCTTAGAGGTTGGTAGTTCAATATTCTTCTCTCTTCTTTTCTACTTCCTATTTTGTTGGGCCTACCTAGTTGCATCAAAATGTTTCTAAAGAGTCTATGGGGTATCAATAATTTGTGTTGCCATCAAAGCACCGAGAGGCAAACTAAAATGGGTGACAGAAGGGGACACTTTGGATGTATAGGCATGTAGGGAGGAAAATTGAAGGGTAATAATTAAAAATGGAAGGATTCTAGATTAAGATTGGGGACCTGGAGTACTAGTCAGAGTAAATAGGGTAACATATGAGGTAGGTATCTTCTGTCCAAAATTGGATGGACCTAAGGTAACAGGTAACATGGGTGACTCAATATTTTCTATGGGGGCCCTAGATAGGGCGATTAAAGAGTCAATGATGACCATGGTGATTACTTGTTCTAAACATAGTGGCACATCAATTGAAAGATGAAAAGTAGCAAGGGGTTCATTTAATACTAATAACTTATGATATGAAGGTGGAAGACTCTTTTGAATAGGTGGTGGAAAAAAATTAACCAAAGATGTAGAAGCAAGAAGGAGAGGGGGAGAAAGACTTACTTAAATCGTGATCATCCAAACATTCTAAGGAATGGAATCAACTTCTTCTTCATTTATGATGGTTGTATCAGATGTGTCTAGGTCCCAGGCTCCACATAAATTTGTTCATCCTGAACTCAAATGCTCATACCCCTTCTCAGATGATCCTATCGAAGCGTGGCCTTCAAATTTTAGGGTTGATCCTCTTGGAGACCCATGGGTTCTCTGTCCCTTGCTTTGGACATTGGTTGAGGATACACACTATGAGTCCTTTTTTCTTATAAATTATTCCCTTATCATACTCTTGGGGTCAAGGGGCATGGCATGGAAGACATTCATCAATCACTTCATGGCTAAAATCTTGATTGTTGTTATCGAAATCTACCTCCTTATCATAAATGTCTTCAAACTATTTATCATATGCCTAAAATTCCTCAAGTTTCTTGTGGGTGCTTCCCATTTCTTGGAAAAACCTCCAAAATTCTACCATTTTTCATTCTGACCATCCTCACCGCTCCATCTGTTTCCTTAAGTTCTTTCCTATTGGAATCTTCCTCTGATATCTTTCATGTACCATATAGAAACTCAACCACTCCAGTCCCTTCATGGGTGTGAAGGCCAAGTTGACATATAAATATGACCTCTCTTGTGTAATTTTTCTCTTAGATTCCACATATTGTCAGGTCTCATACTTTAGGGTATGTTACCTTGATAGATTATAGTCCCATTCATCACATATGAGGACTAAAACTAGAGCAGCCAAAAAATTGGTTAATTCATTTTGTGATTTATGCTTCTCTAGTATTATCCCACCATTTGCAATGTAGAGGGGGAGGGATACAACCTTGTTTTTTTCCCACCTCTCCCATATGCATTGTCAGCGAGAGCTTTCTGTCGGCATGCCTCCAACACGAAGACCCAATTCATTAGAAATATAGGGAGTCGAAAAGGTTCTCTAGCAAAACCATGATATCTTGTAGATGTAAAATATTCGCCAAAGAAATAATCCACTGGGGTCGATGAGTTTTTAATCCACATCAAAACTTTAGGAGATAAGCGACCACTAGACCATGGTAGCAATTCTTGCAATACCGGTCTCAGAAAGAGGTGTACAAACAAATAATAGCTACTTGTCCTTGACAAGACATAAGTCCATATAGAAATTGGTTGAACTAAACCCTCCTCATCTGACCTAGATATAGGAAAATTTATTTCTAAAAACCTGAAGTTCTGATGTATTTGAAAGAAGAACACCTAAATTTAGATTCAACTTGGTAATTTTTTATCTGTAGCAACATATTGGCAGCTATAACATAATAAAAATAGAAATACATCTACTCTCGCTTATCCTTGATAATCAAAGTGAGGACCATTTGAAAGGGGTGGACCTCCTCATCATCGTCAAGACCAAAAACCCAAGCTACCATTGAGAACAGGTCTTGAACATTCTCTAAGAACTTATTGAATGCCAAAGGAAAAAAATAGCCTTTGGTTGGCCTTTTCCCTAGTTCCCGATGATAGAAAATCTCCCTTTCATTTCAGTCCTCCTAATAGGTCTCCATACCCTCTTCAACAAACATCTCGATATGTCGGTTGAAAGGGATACCAAAAAATTTCTTGTATAGCTAGAGCAGAGATGATGACCTTTATCATGTTGCATGTTATGGTCCTAGTTTCTTCATCAAATCTTCTAGTGCATGCATACACCAATTCTAGACACAAACGTATATCAGGTATCATGAACTTTGGAAACCCATAACTCCAAAGCCGAGAGGAGAAACCCTCAGAGTTATCGTGATATTTCATTCTTTGAAAGGATCCTTCTCTGAGATTTTTAAGATTCTTTACACACCTCAAGTCAAAAAAATTGTCAAAAATATATCACATCGCTTCCCTCTTAATATTGTTATCTATCGTCACCCTTTTATAGAATTGAAAAGGTTAATCCTCAGGCACAAGGGCATTGGCGAATGATTTTAGCCCAAAGATATTAGAGAAAATGGGCCTCCTTTGCAAAGGTTCAACTCTTCTCCTAGTCATTGTTGGTTCTAGCATGGTTTCTTCAAAATTTGTAAAGAATTTTGTCAAAATGACCACTTGCTCTTTGTTCCTCTAGAAAAACATTATTTTTTGTGTTATTAATTTCCCAAGAAGTACATGTAGTTACGGCTAAGTCATTACCGCTGGTCCATTAAATACTACCAATGAGGAGATACATGTGGGTAGAGGATTTGTATCCCTCGAGAATACCAAAACTCTATAGAGTTGAATTAAGTACATTTCTTTTTGTCACCTCTTTTCTCAAATAAACTTGTTTCCTCGAGGAGAGTGTAATTATTTAAGTCAATATTTATTTAGCGATATGAAGTACCCTTGAAAAGACTAGTTTATTAATTTTTTAGGAATTAGCAGTTTAATCCATGTCATTTCATTTATGGAAGCTGGCTGACATTGATGATGGCTAGGGATACATGTTGAAAATCAGCCTATATGGGCATTTACTCTCAATGCCCAAGTATTAATTTCAAAACCTTATGGCTGATTTTTTGTATGATCTATTCTCCATTCACCGGCTACCTTGATATTTTCCCATTACCATCCAGCCAAAAATATAACCTCCACTACTTACCCATTCTGACACCTATTTTATATAAATAGGTATGCCACCTTAATGCTATATTCATTCGAAAAAGAGAAACTTTAGAGTTTAGATCTTCATTCTATCTGCAATATTGAGTTTTTCTCTATTGTTCTAATCATGTTTGTTGGTCTAGGTACTCCCGTCCATCTTTTCCAATGTAGGCAACAGTATTCCTTCACTAGGGAGATTACGAGTGAGAGAATTAAGCGCCTGGTAAAGGGGTGCGACTTCCTGGGGGTAATTTATTTTTAGTGGATCATTGGCATGGACTTCATTGAAGATGAGAACCAGATGCAAACCAATTGCAACATCCTATCCTACTTTGTTGTCTCTATACTAGATTTGAATGTCACCAAAACTAAGATAGTTGAGCTATGTCGCCACATGTTCAACGTTTCTTTGTTGGAAAGGATTAGGGAAATAGTACAAGTTGTGATCCCTAGCATCAGGATTCCCAGCATGATGGACCTTCACCGGCTCGTCGACCATGGCGTGCACGTGCTTTGGCTTCTCTTCCTCGATGAGTTGGGCACCATGGACCTGAATAGCCACCATGACTTGTCTCTACCTGCTTCCACTTATCTCCTTCGAGAGTATGCCTTTGATGAAACTTCTACATAGTATGACTTGAAGAAACAGTTTGAGCTCGTCATCTTTGACCTTGCGAAATGAGGTTGGTATTCGTGAATTGTGTTCCTGATTCCTACAAGTGAAGAAGAAGAAGAAAAAAAATAAAACTAAAAGAAGTTATGGGAAGCAAGCCCATTTAACAATGGTTAGAGTCCTTGCTTTTGATTTTATAAGAATTAGTCCATTTTATTTTTCTTTTTGTATTTTTCTCAAATACCCTCTTCTGGGGTTTGCTCAAAAGAGCTTTTCTACTGAGATCAAAGCATTGAGCTACCCCATATTGCAAATTCAATAAAGAATACACAATATATATATAGATTTTTGTACTTCTTCTACTTTCTCACTTATTCTAAAATCTAAAACCTAAAAGTGTTTACAATTTTTTTTACATATGGTACATATTTGTGAAATTTTTTCTTTAAAAATATCGTACTTTAATGGAATTTTTTTAAATGAATACCATTCACTGATATCCCCAAAGAATTACCTTCGATATATTCTAATTCGTATGCATTCCTTTCTTTCCACACACTGATTCAGAAGGGGCCCTTCCATAATGCTTCAAATTTGGTAAATTTTTCTTGTTTTGCGATGTGCTCATAATATTATAGAACCAAGCTCCCCTCCAAAAAATATAGGTTGGAATTCCTTTGATCCAACCATCAGTTGAACATTCATTGGCGGCTGATCATATCTTCAAAATAATTTTTTTTTTTTTTCTCCAACTCGAGGAGTTCAGCTATCCATACCTCCATTTCATCAGTTTCCTCTATTTCTAGGGCTTTAAGTAATTGTAATGCATGGAGTTTCATTGAGACAAGAAAAAATACCTCCTTTCCATAGATCAACTGATAAGGAGATGTCTTGAAGATCCTTTTTAGTGTGATTCATTCTTCCTACAAAGCATTTTATCAATGCTCATGACATTCCCTTTGTGGTTCAGACCCAATGCACTTGATTGACCTAACTAGGATTTTATTTGTTGACTCTGCTAGACCATTTCCTTGTAGATAATAATTTGAAGAGTTTTTGAGGTAGATCTTGTTCTTAATAGAAAAATTTACAACTTCAAACCTACAAAGGCCCTACCATTTTTGGATATCATAGTCTTTGGTGAACCAAATCCAGTCACAAGCCCCTCTAGAAATTTATAAATCTCACCTTTTGCAGTGCCTTTTAGGGCGATCGCTATAGTCCATCTTGTGAAATAATCAGTCACTATGAGAATCCACTTATGACTAGCATTGGAGATAGGATTTATCATTCTAGAAAAATCAGAACCCCTTTGAGAAAAAGGTTCCTTAGTCACAATGGGACTCAAAGGAAAAGTATAATTTATTCTCTTACGAAAAAATAATTGGCATTGAGTGAATTTCTGTACAAAACAGTGTGCTTCTGAGAACATTGAGGGCCAATAGTATCCTGCTCGCATAATTTTTAGAGTGGTGGTTTTAGCAAAAAAATGTCCTCCCTCAGGACTGCTATGGAATTCCAACATAACCTTGTTTGACTATCACTTGTCTAAGCATCAAAGCAATAATCCATCATAGTTTCTTTTAAACAAAGTCCCTTCCACCAACACATACCTCGTGCCTTGCAGTCGATAGTATCTTTTTTTTTGGTAGGGGGGAGTCGTCAAGTAATATCCCTTATGCATTTATAGCATCTAATCTATAACCTAGGATTCCTTGGATTGAAATTGATTTGAAAACACTTGATCAATTTCTTTGTCGAGTTCAGAACCGGACTCTTGTGCAAGATATTTGCATAGGCCTCTTCCTCGCACCAGCTTAGTTGGCTTGATTTCCATGTCATACTCTAGGATCTTGGTGATCCAATTTTCTCTTTTTTCAGTTATCTCCCCCTCGATGATGTATTCCCTTGCACTTGGGTGGGTGACGAAAATAGTGATCTTATTGGTCAACGATTAGTGTCAAAACTTTTTTGAGACTATTAACTATGGATAATGCATACTTTTCTACAAAGTTGTATTTGACCTCATAACCCTTAAGGGTTGTGAAATGGAAATTAATGAGATATGCTTTGAATTTTGTATACATATTACAAGAAATTTTTAAAGAAATCTGGATTGACTAGTAATGGAGCAACGAAAATAACCTTCTTTATTTTCTCAAAATCTTCTTCTCCCTAGGGAGTCCATTTGAAAATTATATTCTTCTTTAGCATTAAGGTGATGGGCCTTGTGATGCCTGCAAAGTCGAAAACCAAACGACGGACACAATTAATCTTTCCTAAGAAATATTATAACCCCTTTTAGTTTACTGGTAAAGGAAAATCCAATATCGATTTGCCTCTTTCAAATTATATAGAAATTCCTTCCTTGAACACCACAAAACCAGGGAGTTTACCTTGAGGTACTCTGAAAACACATATTTTTGGATTTAAAGAAATCTTGAACTTTTCCCACCTTTGAAAGATCCATTCTAGGTGATCAAAGTGATCAGCCTCTACTTTTCAAAAGATGACCAGATCATCGAGGTAAATCAGAATGATTGAGTTAATCAATCCTGTAAAAGTGATGTCCATGGCCTGCTAGAAGTTTCAACCAACATTTGAGAGTTCAAATAGCATATTTGCATATGCGAATGTGCGCTACTTGGTGGTAAACACCATCTTGTATTCGTAACTCTCATTAAATTGTACTTTATTGTACCCCAAAATCTTAACATTCAGGCACCTATAGCAGCTAAACCATGAGGAATTTGAAGATGATGCAAACTAGAGTCACATCAAATTTTGTCTCTAGATTCTAAAAAATAAAATTTCAAATTTTTTTGGAATAAGATTGCACTTCTTTTTCCATCTCCCATGAAAACTAGTTTTTTTCAGAAAACAACATTTTTAAAAAGTGACGCTCACCGTATACAACATAATTTTTTTTGTATGAAGGATAAAATTTTATTTTATTTGAATTTATATTTGTAACTATGATATGTAGCACTTTTATTTGGTCTCATAGTTTTTTATTGAATATTTTTTCCTTAATAGAGTTTTGAGGTGAAACCAATTGCGATTCAGACATAGGTGGACTGTATACAATAAAACTTTTTTTGTATGTATCTACATTGAATATTTTTTTTTAATGGATCAAGGACATAAATAGACAGCATGAATATATTTTTAAATAAATTATCTTGATAATTTTCTATTTTTCCACATGTGCAAAACATAGAGCTTGATTTTTGGTGAAAAACCTATGTTTAATAAAACTAGAAAAACACATACATAATAAAACCAAAACATATTAAAATTATATTCATCGGATAGCTCATTTGGAGGACTACCATAATAATTTTAAATGAATTTTAATGGAATTCATTTGATGCACAAAAAGGTAAATCAATTTTTATTTTTTTATCAGCATTTTGATAGGTGTAAAGGAGACTCATTTATACGTATGGTTTAAAACTATCGTGGTTATATCCAAGGGGGTTTTATCTAAGGTGGTTTGTTGAAACCCTCTTCAATTGGAATCCTTAAAACGGAGCTTTTAAATGCTTAAATCATTATATTTTCTAAAAATATGTGATTTCAGCAAAAATGAGTTCCTCTCAAAAATTGTAAACCAGCTTTGTGGGATCATCCCTGATCCAGCCACTTTCTCCAACATTTTCTCCATGGATGACAAAGGATAATTATCTTTTAGTGAACCTTATTCAGGTAACTAGTACTAGATTAGACACCCAAGTTGAATATTTAATAGGATAAATTATTGGAGAGTCGATCTGTTTCATGAGCTCTTGCTCCATCAATGCTTCAACCTTCAGATTGATAGGACTTTGCTTCTGTCGGACAAGGTTTGACCCCTCCGCCAATTCCATGGTATGTTGAATTATACTAGGATCATATACTCTGAGATCATTGTACATCCATGCTATAACTCCTTCATACTTAGAGTATAAACCCTTCAACCTTTCTTTGTCTTCCCATTGTACATTCCTTACAACCTTCAGTATTTTGTCATTCCAAACATCTAACTCTTCAAAATCCTTTTCATCGGCTATAAACCCTTGCTTTCCATTCCTCACATATTCACAATAAAAAATATCCTTGAGGGAGTTTGTCACCATTTAGTTGAATGACCTATCCTTCAAAATTTTGGAATTCTTATTTCAAACAGTCGGAAGGCCATTCAAAATTTTGAACAAAGCTGACTATTTGGGTATCGTCTTCAAATACTTACCAATTTTGGTCATTATTTGGAATTGACAGTCTGACAATAATGCAGATTGCACTTTGTTTGGAGTCAAAAATAGGCTCAAACTATGACCCAGTGTAAGCCATCTGATCTGCTACATAATTTAGGGATTGGGGAATAACTCGCAAGTTGAAAGCTTCAAAACCTTCAATTAGTTCCCTTATTTGATGTCTATAGGCCTTCATCTTGGTATATTTTTCCTTTGCCTGGCCATAAACCTGACTTACTATCAACTCAAAATCTCCAAATACTTGCAATATTTTCACACCCATCTGCTCGGGAAGGAAAAGACCATGGATTAATGCTTCATATTTTGTATCATTATTTGAACACAAAAAGTAGAAATAATAAGGCTTAAGGGTCTTGGATCCTGTTGGAGACAATATTCAGACTCCTACTCCATAACTAACTTTTCATTTAGAGCCATCAAACTACAAGGTCCAAAAGTGGTTATCCATTGGATCATCGTAGCTTACCCAATATTTTATTAGTTTTAGATGCGCCATGTCATCATCAAATATGACATAAGGATCTAGTCCCGTGGCATGGAAATTTCCAAATGCTTTAGAATCGATGAATTGGTTAAGGAGAACCTCCTCTTCGGGGGTCCAATCACTTGTGTCTTCTTCATCTTCCAACATTTGAATGCAATACCCTTCTTTTTTTTGAAAATGAAGTATGTATACCCTCGAAAAAGAGAACGACACTATCCGCTATGTGATCAGAATGTAAAGATTCTATAAAGGTTCTAAAAGAGTCTTCATCTTCACTCCATGCTTAGTTCTTATAATCAAATGGGAGCAATCTAGTTCCAAATATTTTTCCAACTTTGTGGTTAAATGTATAGAGAGACACATCTCGAACATCGGGGGATATTCATTATTACCACCTCTTGTGAGACTGTCTGGTTTGGACATGAAAAAAGGGTTAAGGATAAATATTTTATCTGACTGACCACAAGAATCTTCTTTCCATCCAACTGCATGATTCCTTTTTCCAAAGGTTCATACTTGAGAATTAAGGCATCGACCACTTGCTTTGGCATGACTATCGTATTGACTCTTGAGTGAATCATATTATTGTGAAGGAGATTATCCCCCATGATTAATGTTAAAAATAAAGGAGTCAGATTTCTCTTGCTTACCTCTCCATATTTTGATTCCTCCGCATCATTTATATAAGCTCCAACCTTCAGAATTTGAGGACGAGACGTGGGGAATTTTGAAGGGAAAACAGGCATGGATCTACAGACCCAACATTGCAGAATATATTCCCTTAATGCTAATACAACAAAGGAGTAAAGCATAAACTAGTTCTAATAACTTCACAAACTACTTAAGATGAATACATGCAAGTAAAATAAATATTACACAAAGTTGAGCATTCACAGTTTGACACTAGATATACATGGGAAAACCTTTCCAGGTAAAAAACCCACCACACAAAGTCCAGAATAATTGTATTATAGTAACAAAATAGTTACATACAAAGATATAGTCCTCTCTGATCAACTCATAGCACCACTCTCGAATTATCTCTCATAGTTACAATGTTCATCTCTCAAAACATACAGTTTGAACTCTTTCCCCACACATGCAATATGTCATCAATTCTTTTTAGTCTAACATTACATTGAAAACTGATAGACAACCACTGCTCACAAGGTACAATCAATTGTTGATCTGATCGTACGAAGAAAAAAATCCTATGTCGACCTTCTTGCATCGAGCCACCTAGGTATTAATGCCATCACCCAAATTAGGTTTTGATGTGCCATCTTGGGTTGACCTGCACCTAGTGCAATTACTAGATTTGCCTCTAGCTAATAATCTATTGACGTTGAGCCACGTGTCCTTGCGGTATTCATTGTCGCTCTCTGATTCCGAGTCCAACTTGGTCAACCCAGTCGCTGAGCTCACCGAGCTCACCATAGCCCTTACCGCGCTACCACAGCACTACCAAGTTTGTCCTGTGGTATGGTCGTAAGACAACCAAGCTCGCCCTTCATTCTACCATGCTACCGCAGCTGGTAAAAAGACCCACTGCAGTATGGTGGTAGCTAGTCAGAGGGACCACTGACAGTCTTACTGTGGCCACTGCGGTCAATCACTTGACTGGCTATGGTACCATGCTAACCACCAGCCAAACTGTTGGTGACTTTACCACAGCCACTGTTGTCAGACCTTTGGCTTGCCGTGGTATGGCGGTAACCACTAGCCAAGCTACTAGTGGTTTTACCATGGCTACCACGATCAGCCCTTTGGCTAGGCACGGTATGCTGGTAACCACCATCCAAGCCATTGGTGACATTACTGCGGCCACCACAGTCAACCCTTTGGCTAGCCATGGTATGGTAGTAACCGCCAGACCCAGCCGCAGGTAGTCTCACTATGCTACTGCGGTGAGAGGACCCACCGCCTATGGTATTACGGTAATCGCCAAACCAACATCGCCAGAGCTAAGAAGATAAATACCATGGCCACTATGGTGAGGAATAATACCACACATGGTAAAGCAGTAAACATGAGAAGGACAAATTTTTCACCAAGGCAAGCATAAGAGGCATAAAGTTGGAAATTGAGATATGATTTTTTAACAAGCTCCCATTTGGTGAACATTTCCAGCAACCCCATTGCAACAAAAAAATCATTATCTGTCATAGGCCCCAAGGCCTATCGATTATGTGCCCCATCTGAACTTGTCTATGCTAACCGATTTTGTCAAAGCGTCTGCAACATTCTTCAAGGTGTTCACCTTTTCCAGACTGACCCTACCATCTTCAACCATGTCCCTCATGAAGTGATACTACACATCAATGTGCTTGGTCCTAGCATGATAGGTCGGATTCTTTGCCAAAAAAATTGAACTCTGACTATCACAATAGATTGTAATCTTCACAGCATCAAATCTAATGTCTGAATACAAACGCTTTAGCCAAACAAATTCCTTATAGGCATGAGTTGCAGCCATGTACTCTGCCTCTATCATGGATAAAGTAGCTACAGCCTGTCACTTGCTCATCTAACTGAAAGCTCCACCATTAAGCATGGAAGTGTATCCACTAGTGGATCGTCTGCTTTCAGTGTCCCCTACCCAATCTGAATCAACATAACCTTGGATGTTGAGAGATTTCTGTGATGCAACCATATTTCCATGGTAACACAATGCATAATAGGAAGTCCACTTCAAATACCTAAAAACTTTCTTCACAACATCCAAATGTGATCTTTCCTGGATTTTCCATAAATCGTCTTAGAACTCCCACTGCTTCGGCAATGTTTGGTCTTGTATAGACCATAGCATACATGAAATTGCCGACAACACTTGCATAAGGCACATTAGTCATTTCCTTCATCTCAGTAGTAGACTTTGGATAGTCTTCAACTGACAGCTTAGTTCCATGCATGATTGGAACAAAAAGTTGTTTGTAGTCATCCATCCTAAACCTCTCCAGAACTGTCTTCACATACTTACTCTAACTGACCCAAAGCTTTCTACTGGTTCTATCCTTGGTAATCTCCATTCCAAGAATGTACCTAGCTACACCAAGATATTTCATCTCTAACTTTATAGACAACTGAGATTTAAGGTCAGAAATAATAGTCCTACTATTTCCAATGAATAAGATATCATCCACATACAGGGTAATATTAAGCACATGATCATTCTCAGATTTATAATAAATGCAATGATCAGATTTGGATCTCACAAATCTAATTGACAACACAAAGGTGTCAAATTTTTGGTACCACATTCTAGGAGATTGCTTTAAACCATAAAGAGATTTATTTAATTTGTAAACCAGATTTTGTTTACCTCTTCCAACATAATGCTCAGGTTGGGACATGTAAATTTCTTCTTCCAGCTCACCATGGAGAAATGTTTTCTTCACATCCATCTGGTCAATTTCAAAATCATACACAACTACTAAAGAAAATAAAAATATGATGGATGTCAGCTTTGCTACAGGGGAACAAATCTCTCCATAATCCATTCCCTTAATTTGAGAAAAACCCTTTGCAACCGGTTGTGCCTTATACTTCTCAGCAGTGCCATCAAGTCCTGTCCTCTTTTTGAATATCCACTTACACCCAACAGGTTTTCACCCTTTAGGCAATGGTGCCAAATTCCAGGTGTCATTCTTTTTCAAAGAATCCATTTCTTCATTCATGGCTTCCAGCCAAGGCTTTGAATCAGTCATGCTGATTGCTTCCTTAATAGTCCTTGGCTCATCAGTGCTAGTAATCAAAGCATAAGCATAATTTGAATCTAACATAGAGAAACCGTACCTATCAGGTTGCCTTTTTTCTCATGTAGAACTTATTATAGGTTGAGGTTGATCTTCATCATCAGAACTTCTAGAGCTGCTTGAGCTCTCCTCAGTCTCAGGAACACCATGCAGCTCTTCCCTTTCTGTATTTTTCAGAATCTCAATTGCATCCTTCTTCTTGTCACTTTGATTTGTCCCAAGTTGTTGATCACTAACTAAAGGTTTTAGTTCACAAAAATATCACACTTTTATTATATAAAACCTTCCTAGTAACGGGGTTCCAATGTTTGTATCCCTTCACACCAATTCCATAGCCGATGAGGATACACATGACAACCTTGTTATCCAATTTAGATCTCTTTTCATTTGGCACATAAACATATGCCTCATAGCCAAACACACAAACATTCCTTAGAGAGGGCTTCTTACCAGACCAGGCTTCCAAAGGTGTCTTGTCAACAAGAGCTAAACAAGGAGATCTATTTATCAAATCATGTTGTAGCCTCAACATCAACCCAAAAATTATGCTCCAGACCAGCACTACTCAGCATACTCGTTGCCTTTTCCATCAGTGTCCTATTTAACCTTTTAGCAACTCCATTTTGTTGTGGAGTGTAAGGTGTTGTCTTGTGCCTTTTAATTTTATGATTAGTACAATACCTTTCAAAATATGCAGAACAAAATTTACCACCATTGTCTATCCTCAAACACTTAATTTTCCTTCTAGTCTGATTTTCAACCAAAGATTTAAATTCTTTAAACAGACTGAACACTTCTGATTTACTTTTAATGAAGTATACAAATGCCCTTCTCAAACACACATCAATAAAATAAACCTAATATCTAAACTTTAATAAGGAAGGAAAATTTACTTGACCAAACACATCAGAATGAACATAGTCAAGTATACCAGAAGATTTTTGAGGACTTGAATAAAAAGAAACACGGTGTTGTTTTCCATAGATACAATGTTCACAAAAATCGAACTCAAGGTTACAGTCATCAAGCCCTTCAACAAGGTTTTTATTCTTCAAGGTTTTTAAACCTTTCTCACCAATGTGACCAAGTCTATGATGCCATAGCATAGTCTTCTCGGTTGGGATTTTTACCTCCATAGCATTTGCAGCTAGAGAATATTCTTCATCTTTCTCTACAAGTGCAGCATTACATGACTTTATAGAGGCACTATTACAAAGAATAGGACATGCATCCAGCTTGTACAGAGTGTTAGTACAAACACCCTTAGCCAACACCATTGCACCTCTAGCCATTTTACATCCCTTTCTATAAAAATAAACTTCTACACCAACATCATTTAACTTACTAACAGCGATAATATTTCAGGCCAAACCTGGTATGTGAAGTACGCCACCAATACCTTTGACTCTCCTATCAAGAAACTAAATTTTTTCTCTTCCTCTTCGAACGATCTCCAATGTTGAATCACTTGCTAATTACACCTTTACACTTTCATACTTCTCATATTTAGAGAACCATTCTCTATTGGACGTCATGTGAAATGATGCACCTGAGTCAACCAACCAAAAATAATTTGATGCCTGAGTTGTCAAGGCTGCTGCAATGAAAGCTTCTACATCACTTTGAGAAGACTCATTGTCAAAAACATTCTTCTTCTTCTTCTCCTTGCATTCCTTCCTGATATGACCAAGTTCCCCATAGTTCCAACATCTCACCTTGAACTTTTTACCATGAGACTTTGATCTCCCTACAAATTTGGATTTTGACTTCTTGTCTCTCTTCTTGCCTTTCTCCTTTGGTCTAACACAAACAACAAGAGCCTCTTTGGCCATCTCTAAAGACTTCCTCCACATCGCTTCAAATAGCAATGAGGCAACAAAATATTCCATCTTGAAAGCAATAGTAGTGCTTACAATCGCCATCACAAGATGATCCCAATTGTCAGGTAACAAACACAAAAAGAGCATGGAACGATCCTCCTCCTCAATATTTACACCTACAGATGCCAGCTAAGTGACACTCATATTAAATGAGGTTAGATGGTCTGCAATAGATGCACCTTCGTCCATCTTCAAGGAGTACAACTTCTTCCTGGGGAATAGCTTATTTACCATAGACTTTCCCTAATAAATATCACCAAGCTTCTTACATAATGAAGCTACAGATTGCTCCTCATGAATGTTCAGGACAACAAAATTGGCTAGACTCAATCTTATCAAACCTCTTTCTTTTCTATCAACAAGATCCCAAGATTCTTGCATTGTACTTTATGGCTTAGTTCCAGACTTTACAATCCAAAGGTCTCTATTCACAAGTAAGTCTTCTATCTTAAGTTTCCATCGCTCAAAGTTACTGCCATTGAATTTTTCAATACCTACTCTATCGAATGTACTCACCATCCCAAATAGAAACAAGTTCAAACAATGCAAGACTCCCACTGAAACAATATTAGCACAAAAAACTAATCTTTCCTACAAGGATAACACAACTGGCCAAGCTCTGATACCACTTGAAGGGAAAAAAAGAATGGATCTATAGACCCCATAGTGCGGAATACATTCCCTTAATGCTAATACAATAGAGGAGTAAAGCATAAACCAATTCCAATAGCTTCACAAACTACTTAAGATTAATACATGCAAGTAAAATAAATATTACACAAAGTTGAGCATTCATAGTTTGACACCAGATATACGTGGGAAAACCTTTTCAGGTAAAAAACCCACCACACAAAGTCGAGACTAATTGTATTACATTAACAAAATAGTTACATACAAAGATACAGTCTTCTTTGATTAGCTCACATCAACACTCTTGAATTATCTCTCACTGTTACAATGATCATCTCTCAAAACATACACTTCAAACTCTTTCACCACATATGCAATATGTCATCGAATGTTTTCAGTCTAATGTTGCATTGAAAACTGATAGACAACCGCTGCACACAAGGTACAATCAATCTTTGATCTGATCATAGCAAAAAAAAATAGCCCATGTCGACCTTTTTGCATCGAGCCACCCAGGCATTAATGCCATCACCCAAATCGGGTTCTGATGTGCCATCCTGGGTTGACCTGCACTTGCTTCAATTACTACATTTACCTCTAGCCAATAATCGATTGACACTGAGCCACACATCCTCCTGGTATTTGCTATCACTCTTTGATTCTGAGTCCAACTCACTCAACCCAGTCGCCAAGCTCACCGAGCTCACCACAGCCCTTACCGTGCTACCACAATAGTATCGAGTTTGTCTTGTAGTATGGCGGTAAGACAACCGAGCTCACCCTTCATTCTACCGCGCTATCACTGCTGGCAAATAGACCCACCACGGTTTGGTGGTAGCTGGTCAGAGGGACTGCTATCGGTCTTACATGACCACCACAATCAGTAACTTGACTGGCCGTGCTAACCACCAGCCAGACCACTGGTGGCTTTACCACGGCCACCACGGTCAGCTCTTTGGCTGGCCAAGGTATGGCAGTAACCACTAGCTAGGTCGCTAGCAGCTTTATCATGACCACCGCAGTCAACCCTTTGGCTGGCCATGGTATGGCAATAACCACCAAACCTAGGCATAGGCAGTCTCACCATGCTACCACTGTGAGACAACCCACCGCCTACAATATGGTGGTAACTGTCTAACTGATACTGCCAGAGCCAATAAGATAAATACTATGGCCACCACGGTGAGGAAGAAGACTGTGTGTGACAAAGCAGTAAACGTGAGAAGGATCAATTTTCGGCCAAGGCAAGAAGAATGGGGCATAAAGCTGGAAATTCAGACATGATTTATAAACAACTTTGTCTTTATTCGGATCGCATGGTAGATCTTTGTCGTTGTGCAACATAGATTCTTCATTTTTAATGCCCCCTCAAGAAATGAATTTTGTTTCGAGATGGATATTATGTCCCATAGAGAGACTTTAGCAAGAAATTTCTTCATTTGCTCTAGTACGTTAAGCATTTCAACCGAATGAACCTTGGGTTTGAATGGCAAAATCTCCCTGGGCTTCTATGGAAAGTTATCTATTGCAAATAGATTCAATATTTTATCAAGCAATTTTTCAGGAACTGATGGACTCTATTGTTGCGGAGTCAACTTAATAGTTGATTGGGGTTATGGTCTTTAAGAAGATGGTGGGTAGAAAGGCTAAGAACAATGGAGAGACTATGGCACATATTCCCTAGTGAGTGTCCTCTTGGATCTAGTATTGTAATCTGACTGTTCTTGCAGAGTGCTTGTTGTTGAGGGCTCATTCGCATAAACTACGTCTTATTATTCCATCCAAGAGAAACGGGCCTGACCAGGTGCTATGTTAAGTTTTTTTTCTATGGACATCCCTTGCATCTATGCTCTAAATTGAGTGTTATCCATCTTGAGAGACTCGTATTATACTATGCTAGGTTGTATGCCTTTGTTCCTCTACTTCGCTATTCTTTGCTGCATTTTTTATTTAGGGGAATTTTGAGGCATGTGGTTGTCATTCCAAGGAAAACTCCATGCATTTTCATCATGTACCAAGTTATTTTGGCTATCTTTGACTATTTGCAACAACATAGTCACCGAGACTATCTGGTTTGTTCAAGTTGCTTCCTGACCTCCTCAAGTTGGAGGTCCTTTATATGTACCTTGTTGGGTCTGTTGATAGAAAGGTCTACCCCCTTGGTATTTTTGAGTTTCTTGTTTTGGAGGAGCTTCTTGTTGTCACTTTATGAGAACTAACTCATTAGCGAAAGATTGCATCAATATATTCATATTGTTCAAGTTCGCCACCACAGAGGAAGAAATTTATGTGCTTGGTTGTGTGGTAGGGTACACATATAAGGACTGGGGTAGAGCTGGTCTAGTCATCTAGTTCTCTAGAGTGTTTGAAGAGGACTCTTCTCGGAGTGGAGTGCTTGAGATTTTAGGAAAAAAAAGCATCGAAGATCATGGTGAAATCTTTCCTACATCTATCAAACTACTCTCCACTGAAACTGCTAACTAATAGGCATTGGATAAATTATCCCCCTCTTGGAAGTTATCTAGACCACAATATCTAGATTCATGGCCTTCAGAAAGAACATGAAGGCCATAGCAGCTAGAGGTCTTGATGTAAAAACAAGGAACAATCTCCCTTCTCCAAAAAGAATTCAAATTTTTTCTATCTGAGCTCATCCCATGAGTGATAGAACTAGAAACTAGAGATCTATACTAGTCTTGGGCCTTCCCTTTGAAAGAAGTGGCCAAAATTCTCATGGAAATATTTTCCTCGATGATATTATGGACGCTACATACCTTTGCTACATCTTGAAGGTGTTCAAAAGGGGTTTAAGAATCTATACAATTTTTTTTGGAATACCCTTAAGGGAATTAGTGGGTATGATAGGCCAAACATTAGGTGGAGTGGGTGGCTGCAATGGAATACCACTATCCTAGGTTACAAATTTCCATGGAGCAAGAGGAGGTATATGGGCCATATAGAAAATATTCCTATGAATTGGATAAACTAGTATTCTTATTTGGAAACATCAACCTCCAAGAAGAGTAGACAAAGTTCTAAACTTCAGACTCCTCCTTCTTACTCTTCTACTTCTAATAGGTGATACATAATGTGTGGCTCTTCTTCTCCTAGGAACCGAGGCTCGTATTTGAGAGTACTCAAAGTTACCCTTTGATGATGTTCTTGTTTGAATGTTGGGCATGAAACTTCTAGTTTATTTCCTCTGGTTTGATCTAGATATATTTTTGACATCTAATTAGGCTTTTGGAATATGTCACATTGATCATTCTAGAAAAATAACTATTGGTCATAAAATCTTGCACCTCCCTAACATTGTTATGGGAAATTCAATGAGTGGGCGACAATACATGCCTCACTGAATACCTCTAATATGTTTATAGAAAGTCTTCTCTTCTTTGAGTCTAGGAAAAGGGAAAAGGAAAATTCAAATAGTAAAGCATGAAAAATGGTGATGTGCCAATGTGTTTACAACATTTCAAAAACCACAATTTTTCCTCTATTAATGATATGAGAGACACAAAACACCACTTCCCTTCATTGGCAGGAGGAGAACAAACAATAGAGGCTCGATACAAGCACAGATGCAGTCATTCTATCGACCCTTAGGGAATGTGTATTAAGATTAGAATCAAACATAGAAGTTCCTGATTTAATAGAAAAAAATTCAAAAGCAATACAAACCCTCCATATTAATATAGAATATAATGAAAAAATGATATCCTTAAAAAGAAAATGGAGAAGTACAATGACATAAACCAAATTCTAAAGCTTATGATTTAGTCAAATACACAAACAACATAGAAATCCAATAACTAAAACTATTCAGATCAAGCAAAACACAATATTCTATTTTGGATGAAGATATAAAGAAATAAATATTGATAAATACCATATCATGCACAGTTTCAAGTATTTCTTCAGAATAACTCACGTTTCAGATTCAAATGAACTTTAAAACAAAGATCGGATCCCAATTGGACAATACTTTTAATAAATATTTCTATTAACTAAGAAAACTAAAGAAAAAAATTCCAATGGGATAACTCTTGGAACCCTTTCTCTTTTCTACCATCTTCAATATATAGCCGCCCAAAAGAGAAAACATCGACCTCATTTAGAGTTAATAATTGCTAGATGTCCAAATCTGATAGCTTGGAAATCTGATTCTATATCTTTTATTAGGTCCCTAAAATCCTTCTCATTATCTTTCGACTACCACATTTATGTCATTTAGATATTTCAACAAGATTATCCCTTGTAATTGATTTGATCCTAGAAGACAGTCAAAGAAAAATTTGTCAGTCACCCAAGTGGCTTTGGCAGCACTGAATCACATCCTTTCATTGGGAAAAGTTACATTACATTTCATCAGACTCTAGGTTGATTGTTCCTTTTGTACAGTTGCATGGTGCGAAAGGATGACATGTCAGAAGGCTAGATAATCTCATCTTTGTGGAAAGCAGGAATGAGAGAATGTCCCCTAGATCGACACATGGCCCGACTTTCGACTAGAGAGAAAAAAATAATTGAGACACACATAGCCACCATGTGGTGTATTGTACGTCTATCAGAAATACAAGCTCCTTATGCGCAAACCATTCTAGAGACAAAAATTAAGCCAAAAGACAAAAATATACAAAGGTGAAAAAATGCTTCACATTTTCAAGAGAAGGAATCATAAGAAAAAATAAGATCACACAATAAAATGTGAGTGGTGATGTATGCCCCAACTTTAAAGGAATTTCTACACACCGTGTTGTGAGAAATTTCTTCAAAGTATAAGGGGAGAAAGGGGACATGAGAGCTTGTTCGGAAAGCTTTATGTTGAGTCATATGTTTCTGATAAGCTATGTCATGAAGAGAAGGGTTGTATATCACATGTGAGTCAATCTTAAGATATATCATCCACATCCCAAGATTTCTCTTATATGTTCATGAAAGGTTAATGAAAATTCAAGAGAGACAAGGACAAGTGACATACTAGGGAATAATAATAACTAACTTCTTGCCCCCACTTAGTGTAGGACAAGAGTGAGCTGAAAGGATTGGGGAGATACAAGGGAGAGGTAAGGATCAATATCAATTAGAGGGATTAGGTGCCCCCACATAAGCGAGAGCACAAAACTCAATAATATATTTGATTTTACTACTCAAGGCCTTACACTGACTAGTGGATTGACTGTTGCCTTGGTGGTAAGCATAAAAGGAATATTTGTTAGAACATTTCTATTGAGTTCTATGAGGAAGAGAAAGCAAGTGATCTTAGAGGAGTCTCAACAAGATATCCTCTGGATCAAGGGTAAAATGGGATGATTTGATTTGGGATGAGGAATGGTCTTTCTTAGTAAGGATGGCATACCTATGCAAGGGTCTATAGATTGTGAGATATTATACACTTTGTTGGAAGTTGGAGGATGACATTGGCATTAACCGAAGACTCCTTTGTTGGTTTCAAAGGATCACTTTTGAAGGTATGATGAGAAGGGTGATATGGAGGAGTATTGGTGTGAGGAGAAGGTTTTATGATCTCAATGAAAGGGAAAAATCCAAGACCCTGAGTGGAGTTTTGCGTATGAGGCTCGAGAGGGTTGTGGATTCATTGTTTGTTAGCAGCACAACCTTGTCCACTATAGCTGATTTGTTTGATGATCACATAACCTTTTCCATAAAGATTTTTTAGCTTCTTTGGATCAGGTGAGGGGTTATTGCTTCTATTGGTGGCTAAAGGAGTTGATGTGGATGCTATCAAAGGATCCATTGAGTCTTGTGTTAACAAGACCATGTGCCCCTTTGGAGATTCTTTGGTTTTGGTCTTGGTTTATCCTAGTAAAGGAGGGGATAAGTCTAAGGAGCTAAAAACATCGTCTAAGGACTTGGGTTTTATGGGTTCCACATGTTAGGTGGGTGTAGTGGTAAACGGTTTGGATTTTTTAATGTCAAGGTGTAATACCCTTTAAGGTTTAGAATCAACATCAAGTGCATACACTTTGTTGTTGTAGATGTACTTCATATTTTGCTGAAGTGTTGAAGGCACACCATTAATTACATGAATCCATGGCCTACCTAAGATGAGGCTAGATGAAAAATCATTTGGAATAACATGGATAGATGTTTTTAATGTGGGCACTCAAACTATAAGAGGTGAAGTGATCACACCGAGTGACTTTTGTTTGATACTGTCAAATCTTGTGAGGGATAAAGAGGAAGGTTGGATGGTCAATTTATTGATATGCAGCCTATCTAAGAGATCAACACTACAAACATTAACAATAAAGCTATTATCAACAAGGATTTTCTTGATCCTTATGCTTTCGTATTTAGATATGATCATGAAAGATTCAACTTTTTTTTGCACTTCCAAAGGAGGTAGGTCACTTTGGTGGAAAACAATGTCAAAATTCAAGCCTTGAATCATAGTTGTTATGCCATTCGTTTGTGCATTAGAAGGGAGAAGAATTTTTTGTTCATGTTGTCATAGTGAGGGAAGTCTTTAATAACATCCTATAAAGATATTTTTGTGGGAGTATTCCTTAATTGGCCAACAACTTCATACTCCCAAAGGAATGAATTTAAGGAAGGGGTAATAGGTAAGATGGGAGGGTTAGGTAAATGTAAGGGAGTGGATTTTTATGGTTGGGAATGCATTGTTTTGTGAGTGTAATATGCATTCGCAATGATATTATGATGCAGATAGTGCAACATATTAGGGGTATGTGGGTAAAGAATGAGTACGGGTTTGGTTGGAGTTTGAGGTTTGGGGAAAGGGGGTAAAGGATGAGTTGAGGCTGAATAATAATATTAAAATCCTTGAGAAAGGGAGAGGAGAAGGGTGTCTCTTTATTTTTTGCTAAGGATGTAATATTATTATGGTTATGGGTATCCTTATCGAGAATCATGATGTATTCCCTTGGAGCAGGGGTTTTAGGAGAGCTACCACCCAATTGTTCTTGACAATCAGAGGCTGGGTCTTCTAAAATAGATTCATCACTAAGAGGTGAAGATCCAATGGTGGAATGGTTAAATTCAAGAAATATTGTTTTAGGTGAAGGGGGACAACTAATATGTTCATGAATTTCACTAATTTTGTTTTCTAACATCAAAGTATTTGCATCACAACTAGGGAAAAAATAAAATTAGTGTCATTATTACCTATGTTTATGTTGTCTTAGCTGGTAAGGTCTTGTCCACTACGAGAGGTAAGAGGAGAGAAAAAACAATGATTCTCATAATCCTCATTGATTTTTTCTTCTAACCACATATCTTCATCGCCAAGGGGAGAGATATTAGGAGAAGAACGAATATGATCTTTAGGAATGTCAAAAGATGTCTCTTTGTCCATTACAACATTATCATAGGGAGGGGAGATTAAATTTTTCTTAGCATGTATTTTTATGTAAGCTAATATCATTCTTTTAATAAAAATGAAAAGTACATGTAACCATTTTATGCAATGTTTCAACAATATAAATAATGCATATGCAATAATACAAAACTTTTTTATCCAATGTATGCTAAGCTTTAGGAATGTATATAATTTACATGCTAAAATGAAAAGTATTTTTAAAAAACTAATGAATTTTTTTATGAATATAAACATTGTGTATACAAAAGTGAAAATTACTTTTATTAAAGAAATACAAAATTGCAAAAAGGAAAGCATTGTCATATTGAATGATGAAATTATTTGAATAATGACCATCCTAAATTGGTGTTTTTGAGATAGAAGGGTAAAACCTATGTTCCCGAAACTTTCAAGACTTATAATATATGATATTGGATCTTAAGAAAGTACATAAATAGTTTTTATCGTGCTATAATAGATAATGAAAAATCAAGATAGGGACTAGGTTACCCAAAAAGATGAATTAGGCCTAGTTAGGGTTTTTTTAAAAGTTGCAAAAATTTGCAACTATTTTGGATGGGTATTGTTGTGCACTTTTTGAACACACGCCCCACTAAAGGTGGGGACCCTTTTTTTCTTCTGTAGTTTTGTACCTTGGCCTTCTCAATTTTTGGTTTTTCTCTTCTTGGAGGTTATTTTGGGATTAAGTCCTGATTTGGTTTGATGGGGGTGGTATTTTGAAGCATTTTGGGGCCTTCAATTTTAGAAATGGGGATTTTTCAAATGAATTTTCAAAGTGATGTGTAAATATTTTTACACCAATGGATAGAGGAAAAAAAATTAGGCCAAGTTTCTTTTTGAACTTTTTTAAAATTCATCCGGAAAAAAAAGTTATGGGATTTCAAAGTTTTTCTCCGATTTCTGGGTCCAGACTTTTCTGGGATTTTCTGTCCGGTCCGGATTTTCGTGGATTTTTGTCATTTTAGGGATTTTCTGCCCCGTTCAGATTTTGTCGGGATTTTCCATCCGGTCAAGATTTTTCTGGGTTTTTTGCCATTTTCGGGATTTTCCACCCCATCCGGTTTTTTCCGAGATTTTCCGTTCGGTCTGGATTTTTCCAGGTTTTTTGCCATTTCGGGTATTTCCACCCGGTCCAGATTTTTTCAGATTTCTGGCCATTTTTCGGGATTTTCCCTTCCTGGAGGATTTTTCCGAGCTTCCTGTCATGATTTTCCTGAACTCCAAAAGGATTAAATTTTTGAAATTTTATGACGGTGTTGAAATTTCCAAGGGATTATTTATGCTTAATTTTAATATTTTTTGGTTGGATTTTCACATATGGGCTATTAATGATTATATCTATTTTTCAAGATTAAAGGGAGGACTTGCATATAGATTCGTGCCAGGAGGAAAATCTGGAAAATATTTAAAATGCACCTACATATGAATCAGTGCCCAACTGTTCAAATGAACCCAATTGCATAAGAATTTGTGCCACAACTTGTCTACAACTGGAATATATGTTTCAAACGTGGAGTGACGTGTGATGCTATTTTCACTCTCCAATCATAATTTTTATTAAAATCGAGGTGGCAGATTTGGATGATGATGTACCACATTTTTAAGAACCCTAATGTGAATTCTTAGGGTTTCTTGGGGATTAATTGCAGCCATTGGATTGAATTTAATCCTTGCCCTTGATTTAAAGATGTAATTTATATAAAAGGCCAGTGCCTTCTCATTTGTAAAGAGGAGTAGTAGAGTAGAAAAAGTTAGAGAACAGCTGGTTAGAGGCTGCAAAGCCAGAATTGGCTAAGTTAGAGGTTAGATTCTACAAGTTAGTAGCTGTAGGGGAGGAGAAAGACTGGAAATTGTTATGTAATGCTGGAGAAGATAATGCAAACGGGTTGTTGATTTGAAAAACATTTTGTTATGTTTCAAAAGTTTTATGGTTTCTTGTTCTTGATTCTCAGTATTAGATGTTAGTTTTCAGTTCTTTCATGATAATGGTGAAATATTAATGATGTTGATTGATCTCCGATCCATACTTTTGGCAATTTGTTGATTGTATGTTGCTGTGTAAAGTTAGTCTAGGCCTTATTTTGTGCTAAGATCAACTATGGATGCTTGTTTACATTGCACCATTTACTGAGTATGTGGATGAATGTTCATAGTCTAAAAATCTTCAGTTTCCTCAGAAGATTGCACCATTTTTGTAGAGTTGTAGGCTTATCCTTGATTAAGCAGAAATTGGTTTTATTGGAGATTTGCCCATTTGTAGCATTCATCATTGTTGTGATTGATTTTAGGAGTAATTTTAATCTTAGGATCTCTCTTAAACTCTTATCTTTTGCTATTTCTTTTATTATCTGGGTTACATTTAAGAATCTAAGTATCAAGATATTACAAAATCTGATAAGTTTGAAGATCCAGTATTTGTTTGTAAGGCTCCTTGTGATTACCAGCATTTTCACATTATCTCTAAGTTGTTTCACTGCATTGTCAAGACCTAACATAAGAGACCTTGGGGTTATCTCTTTCCCATAGAGATTTACCTTTCAAGAGAGATAGGATATCATATATTGTCTGAGTTGTTGTTGTGTAGAAAACACCATCAACAAATTGGCGCTAGAAGGAGGGCTGAACATGCAAGCTGGATCGATTTCTATTTACCATTTCTCCTGAGAGGTTCAGAAGAAGAACCAGATCTACTCCAAGAGAGGAAGAATTATAGGAGTTGCAAAAGCCTACTAGGTCAAGAAGGGCTAGAAGAAGGGGATAATCATCATCCACCCAGCCAATCCCATCATTACCATCATCTTGATTCTCATCATCCTTGTCCTCCTCTGATTCTGAGGGCATTCCTATTCCATAGCCTCAACCAGTCATACATCAGCCATTACTGCTCCCACCTCCACCAATGGCTTTCCTGGCAAATAACCCATCCCCTCTATTCTTCACCAACTACAATGCTATGCCAAAGAACCCTAAGAATTTTTGCTCTAGGTTTCACACAAATGATCCCAAAAGGATTGCTGAAGAGCACGTTAGGATTTTTAAAATTACCCTCCAAGATAGGGGAATTAATCACAAGGATGTTGCCTGTAGACTTTTCCCCTATTCTCTAGGAGATGAGGCATTCTATTGGTATAACAATCTTCCTGCTAGGTCTATCACTACTTGGATTCAGTTGGAGACTGCATTTTTACAGAGATTTGGGGTCCCAATCAGTTCCAGTGGGATTTATCTATAGTTTACTAGAGTAAAGAGGGAGGTGAATGAACCAATAGGGGCTTTCAATAATAGGTTCTATAGGGCCTATGCTAGGCTGCAAGCCCCTTATGTTGTGGATGATGCCTTTGCTAGGGAGGTTTATTATGAGGGTTTGGATAGTTTGACATCTACCTTTGTGAAGTGGAGAGAAAACCCTCCTGACAGCCTGCTTGAAGCTTATGATGTGGCTATTAAGGTAAGCATAGATTTAAGACAACACTTGTCGGGACCCCTGCCATTAGCTGGTCAAACAGTTATGTTGGGTTCAACTCCTCAGTTGCCTTTGGTTTCACACCCAAGTCAACCTTTGAATCAATCCCCACCCATGCCAGATTATTATCTGAATGTGAATCCGCCTACATTCTCTCACAAGCAAGCTAATGTACCCAGTTACTTGCAGAGCTCTAAGACTTTTAACCAGTCCTCAAACCATGGGTTTCATTCTGTTTATATGCAGAATTTGGTTGGTGTTGTTCCTCCATAAGATAGTCCAGATAAGGGGAGGCTGGATGAACTCACAAAGCTAGTAAATAAGTTGTCCACCAAAGTCGCCTACCTAAGGAACCAAAAAAACCAATCTCAGGTCATCCAAAGCCCAAAAATCAGTTCATTTATGATCAAGATTAGGGGCATAATCTTGATAGGGGACAATATTTTAAAGATCAACCCTTAGGGCCAACATTTGATAGAAGGCAGCTACCGCACCAAAATAGGACTTGGGATATAAGGCCTGACAATGAAGGAGTCCTAACATCTTTGGAGCATCGAAACAATCAAGAAAAGTTTGTAGCTGGTGTATATCTAGCAGAAGCAGCTCTATCCGGATGGTGTTGGCTTCATAACACCAATCAACACTCTGAATTAGACTGTCAAGAATTTTAGACTGCAACATCTATTTTCAAATAGAAGATCCAACATACCAATAAAAAATTGAGTGGACAAGAGATAGTACCAGCTAATCCTTATGACATATCAGTCTTGGTGGTGGATGATGCACCATTTCCAAGGAGTGAAGAGAATAGACTAGAGGAAAAACAAGACAAAAGTCTTGAAATAGAGTATGCATACAATGAAAAATCTATAGTTCAATCTTTTGAAAGTGATGAGGAGAATGGAAATGGCCCACTAGAGGTGGAAGAGCAGGTCTACTTGTCAGATCATACAAAGGATGTGCATCAAACTACAAAGAACGAGTCTCCAATAGAAGAATTTCCACAAGCTACCGAAGGATGCCTGGTAGAAGAGTCAACTGGCATTAGATCTGAGAAAGGCATAGTAGTAGATGCTGGGGTAGACCTAGAGGGGGTTGAGCTTTCAATTGAGAAGCCTCAATAGATTATAAATGAATGTCCTATGAAGCAAATTGAAGGAACTTATGTTGTTGATGAAGGGGCTGATGTTCTTGAGGGTTCTAGTTACAAGCCTGAATCAGTGCCAACAAAAGAATTTAGGGAGTCTTCTTATTCATCTAACTTTGTTTGTTCTCTATCTATTGGTGGGATAAATATTGAAAATTCATAGATTTTATGCATTAATGATGGGATAGCTAATGTGGTTCATTTTGATGCACGTGGAAAATTGAATGATGCTGAAAATAGTTATATTACAGTCAAAATTGAGCATATGGTTGTAGGTGAAAATTTGCTTAAGGATCAGTTTGTCATGCCTCCTGATGGACATCTTGTTGATAAACTTGTTGTGCATCACAAAGCTTATGTCGTTTCATCATTAATTCCTCATTAAGATACTCAAACAAGTGAAATGTTCCATGATGTTAATTCTAAATTTGTTCAATCTAATTTTCACCCTGAATTGCTCATTGATGACTCTGATTTTGTTTTGCATGTTTCAAATGCAAGAGGAATACTACATCATCAGTTGAGACCTCTTGAAATCATGGATGTTAACTCTGCACGATTGGAGGACAATAAATTTAACATTTAGTCTGAACAAGCGCAACGCTAGGTTTTTTCTCTCCTTACTGAAACTCCTAAAGTTTATCATTTTGATGATGGAGGTTTAGGGAAGACAACGTGCATATGGATTTGTCATGGTCTCAAAGAGTTACCTCAATTGTTGATTATTCCTGTTGGGAATTTTGAGTTTGAATGTTGCATTGTTGAGGTTCATTTTGCTGAATATAAGGATGAATTTGCATTCTTAAGGACTGTTACCATTACATTACTGCTTGTTTGTGCATTGATGAACCGTTTGGGGATGGGTCTCAGTCTGCCTTGTCTAATCATCAGTCATTTTGAGTCCCTTTGTACATGATGTTGATTTGAATAAATGCAGCTTGCCCTGCTGTTCTTTCCCTTTAAGTCTTTTTTGGGCTTTCTTTAGGATAGTTGGATTTAGTTTAGACTGCTTTGCTTTGCCTTTCGTTGGCTTATGTGCTTCATTTAGTTTCAGTTTGGTTGCTTGCTTTGTTTCTTCAGCTTGGGTTCCCCTGTTTTCTATTGGGAGTGTCTTATTTGCACAACAACAATTATTTTATTTGGGACTGTTTTTGGTATTCCTTTTACAAACTCTAATCATCCTTCCAGGATATGTTGGTGGAAATCTTCTAGTCAATGTCACATGTGTTAAATATTTAAAGTGGACAAGTCATTTGATTGAATTAGCTCCTGAATGTGCTCAAATCTTACATTTTACACACATCTTAAGAATCCTGAGGTTGCTGTAGGATCTTTGCAAGGTCTTGTTAAGTGAAAAATCTTATATTTCTACTTTAGTGCCACTATGATTCTCAGCCCTAAGTGTGAGCTTCATTGCTTACAGGTCGAGATGAAAAGAATGAAATGAAATATCAAAACAAAAAAAGAAGGAAATATTGAATATCAGAGAAAGTGAGTTCAACCTTTTAGGGGGATCCGAATATCTCTACTGGGGCTATGGACACATGGCTGGTAGTAGAGCTATGTTCAGGAGAATCACAGTGATAACCTCGTCGGGGCTATGGATTCCTGACTAGCACCGAGGCTCTATCCAGGTTGCTTTTGAAGTTAGAATCTTTATGTAGCTCAACATGACTGAACTCGGTTTCCTGCAACAGCTTAAGGAGGGAAATTTATACACTTGCACACACTTGGATTTCCAGCACAGGAAAAGCTAGCTTGTCCATTGATTTTTAAACTTTAGTTTTTTTTGGTTGAATTGATATGAGGATCAAAAGAAGAGATTCTGGGTTCTTGATTCCAGTTTGTCATCGAAATGCTCTCAAGCATTTCCCCAGTGGAGTCGCCATTTGTTGTGCACTTTTTGCACACACGCCCCACCAGAGGCGGGGACCCTCTTTTTCTTCTGCAGTTTTGTACCTTGGCTTTGTCAATTTTTGATTTTTCTCTTCTTAGAGGTTATTTTGGGATTAAGTCCTGATTTGGTTTGATGAGGGTGGTATTTTGAAGCATTTTGGGGCCTTGTATTTTAAAAATGGGGATTTTTCAAATGAATTTTCAAAGTGATGTGTAAATATTTTTACACCAATGGATAGAGGACAAAAAATTAGGCATAGTTGCTTTTTGAACGTTTCGAAAATTCATCAGGGAAAAAAAGTTATGGGCTTTCAAAGTTTTTCTCCGATTTCTAGGTCTGGATTTTGGCGGTTTTTTGCCATTTTCGGCATTTTCCGCCCCGTCTAGATTTTTACGGGATTTTCCGTCCGGTCCGGTTTTTTCTGGGTTTTTTGCCATTTTCGGGATTTTCCGCCCTGTCCGGATTTTTCTGGGATTTTCCGTCTGGTCCGGATTTTTTCGAGTTTTTTGCCATTTTCGGGTATTTCCACTCGGTCCGGATTTTTCTCGATTTCTGGCCATTTTTCAGGATTTTCCCTTCCTAGAGGATTTTTCCAAACTTCCTGTCATGATTTTCTTGAACTCTGAAAGGGTTAAATTTTCAAAATTTTGTGACGGTGTTGAAATTTCCAAGGGATTATTTATGCTTAATTTTAATATTTTTTGGTTGGATTTTCACATGTGGGCTATTAATGATTATATTTGTTTTTCAAGATTAAAGGGAGGACTTGCATATGGATTCATGCTAGGAGGAAAATCTGGAAAATATTTAAAATGCACCTGCATATGAATCGGTGCCCAACTGTTCAAATGAACCCAACTGCATAAGAATTTGTGCCACAACCTGTCTACAACTGGAATATATGTTTCAAATGTGGAGTGATGTGTGATGTTGTTTTCACTCTCCAATCATAATTTTTGTTAAAATCGAGGTGGAAAATTGTTTAAATTCTTATTGTTCCTAGATGTAACTGCTTTTATGCTATTGGATGATGATGTAACACATTTTTAAGAACCCTAATGTGAATTTTTAGGGTTTCTTGGGGATTAATTGCAACCACTGGATTGAATTTAATCCTGGCCCTTGATTTAAAGATGTAATATCTATTAAAAAGGCTAGTGCCTTCTCATTTGTAAAGAGGAGTAGTAGAGTAGAAAAAGTTAGAGAACAGTTGGTTAGAGGTTGCAAAGCAAGAATTGGCTAAGTTAGAGGTTAGATTCTGCAAGTTAGTAGTTGTAGGGGAGAAGAAAGACTGGAAATTGTTATGTAATGCTGGAGAAGATAATGCAAATGGATTGTTGATTTGGAAAACATTGTGTTATGTTTCAAAAGTTTTATGGTTTCTTGTTCTTATTCTCAGTGTTAGATGTTAGTTTTCAGTTCTTTCATGATAATGGTGAAATGTTAATGATGTTGATTGATCTCCGGTGCATACTTTTGGCAATTTGTTGATTGTAAGTTGCTATGTAAAGTTAGTCTGGGCCTTATTTTGTGCTAAGTTCAACTGTGGATGCTTGTTTACATTGCACCATTTATTGGGTATGTGGATGAATGTTCATAGTCTAAAAATCTTCAGTTTCCTCAGAAGATTGCACCATTTTTTGCAGAGTTGTAGGCTTGTGCTTGATTAAGCAGAAATTGGTTTTATTGGAGATTTGTCTATTTGTAGCATTCATCATTTTTGTGATTGATTTTAGGAGTAATTTTAATCTTAGGATCTCTCTTAAACTCTCATCTTTTTCTATTTCTTTTATTATTTGGGTTACATTTAAGAATCTGAGTATCAAGATATTGCAAAATCTGATAAGTTTGAGGATCCAGTATTTGTTTGTAAGGCCCCTTGTGATTACCAGCATTTTCACATTATCTCTAAGTTGTTTCAGTGCATTGTCAAGACCTGACATTAGAGACCTTGGGGTTATCTCTTTCCCATATATATTTACCTTTCAAGAGAGATAGGATATCATATTCTGTCTGAGTTGTTGCTGTGCAGAAAACACCATCAACAGGTATGATGTGGGATGACTAGAGGAGTAAAGGTAGGTGTAGATTTTAGATGAATGGAAATGATATGAGATGCAAGAATGCATAGTATGGACACTTTCATGCATGCAAAAATATGAAACCCTAGAATGCAAGATGCAATGAAATGCAAACCTAGGATTAGGAAGGACTCTAAATCATAAAATAATGGTGCAAGAATGTCAGTTTCACCAAAATGAACCACAAAAAATATGTCCTTTAGGTAAAGAGGATTCCCTATTGATCCTCTAAGGTTTTTCACCTAGAAGCTAACTAGTGGGAAATGAGTTATCTTTTACACTAAAGGATATTCTTGGTGTTCATTCAAAGAGGTGGATTAAGGGATTAATGTGATGTTTTTGGAGGGTCCTAAATGGTGAAATATTATGAAACTAAACTATCTATTAGATGAAAACTATTGAAATGTAAAGTGCTAGAAAACACATAATGATATGCAAACATGTACAAATTGATCTAAGAATATATACTAAATTATACAAAAATGAAAGAGTTAGAATGTGTGCACCTAGAAATAGAAGAATGGTTTGATGGAGGTCTATAATGCTGATAAATTTTTTTTGAGAAGCTAAAAGGGATACTTGTGCCAATCTGGGTGACCTAATCCTAGATTCCCAAAAACTGGTCTAGAGTTTGTTTTTGCCAGAAGGGGGTCTAGAAATGTGAAGATCCCCCAAAAAATACTCAGAGGCACAAGGTCTCATTTATGGGAAAACTAGTCATCTTCTATGTTTTTTAGAATCTGAAGGTGTAATCTGGAGCCTTCTATCTATATTTCCTCCTTCTCTAGGAGTCTGGTCCTGAAAATGCAAAATTTGATTTGTAAAGGTCCTCCAAGCTACAACTAGGGTTTCTCCAGCCTTAGTGAGATTGGATGAGTTGTATAATGATCTTCCACCTGGAAAATACCTAAATCTAGAAACACACATACATAGAGGAGACAAGGGTTAGGGTTAGAGATTAGGGGATTGCCTTGGTCAAACGACTTTGATGATAATCAAATCCAAATGATGCAAAAATAAGGAAATTTAGCATGAAAAAAAAAAAGAGATAGAGTTTTACCTTGCCATGATTTTCGATCTTTAGTTTCAGTAATGGAGGTTCAACCCTTGAATTCTTGTTGAGAGAGATTCCTTGGTGACTTAGAATACTCAAACACTAGCTTTGTTGAGAAGAAGATGTGAGTGAGATATGAGAGAATGTATGCTAACAAGAATGGGGGTACCTAATGAGAAATTAAGGTTTTGAGGCTTATTTATACAAGTCATGCCCTAATTTTATTTAAATAACACCATATTGGATGACCTTAGGGTTTTACAGACCAAAGTATTGAAAGATATTAATTTTAGTTCAAATTTTATGCCACATGGGACTAGGTCACCCAAGGTGGCAACCTTCTCCACCAAGGAAGAGCACTTTTATTTTTGGTAATTAATATGTGATTATTATGGTTTGTTGGGATTGTCTCACAAAACTCACCAAGATAGGATTTATATGAGGATTAAGGGGTCATTAAAGGATTGATTAAGTGATGACAAGTGTAGGAAATAATGAAAAAATGTTACAACACTCTCCAACACTTCGGCACAAGGCTTGGAAAGGTGTAAAAATAGACTGAAAAGGATCAAAAATCCATAAGAAAAGGTCTGAATGAGTGAAAAGTGGCAAAGTCCTAACTTTCTCGCAACACAATGATGTTATTATTACTTCTAATAAAGGTGAATTTTTATTATTTTTCCATTTAGATATCAACACTTCAATTTAAGTTCACCTATGAGATGACCTAAAACATCTTGCACATGTATCTCATAAAAGTATAGTTCCCCCTATCTCGTAATCTCATAGAAAATAGTTGATCTTTGAAGATATTTTATCATAAAAACTCAAAAATTTGATAAAGGTAATAACATGACTTTATTTGTACAATAAATTTAATTTAAGTTTTCGATAATTCCTCCCTAATAGGAGGATTTTGGTCCTCAAAATTTGAAGGGAATCACCGAGTGAGGATTTCCTTTCACCTAATCTCTTTGGGACTCAACTTAACCTTTCATCTAGAATTAATCCCTCCTATTCTATTTGTCATTAAAATATATATGGACAATGATTCATTTCTCTTAAATATCTCAATCAAAATATCACAAAGAATTATGTAATACCCCTCCGTTTTGCTTCATGTGCAGACTAATTTATGCTTTGATTTGGTTGCAGCGACTATGATACTGGGCATAATTTTCTATGTGTGTTTGGATAGCTACTTATATAGCGATGATATATTATTGTTTGATGTAGTTTATCTCATGATTTTTTTTAAATGCTTTAATCATGTATTGATGTTATTAGATAAACATGTGATTTTAATATGAGATTATTGAGTAAGATGTAAATGTTAGTTTTGATGAGTGTATGTGCCATTCTGTGATTTCTTCTTCACGGTGTGTATTATATGTTCTTTATATCATATGATGTTGTTTACTTGGTTTTCAGGTTGCAGGTACATGACATCGACTCCACCTAGTTTCATAGGTTTGAGCATGTCGATCCAATGGTTAAGTTCAACAGGAGATAGTAGCTAGGTAACTTGTGTCAAGTCTAGACCCTAGCCATTGTGTGTGTCGAGTCATTATTTGCCATGTTTTAATGTTATTTAATTCTGAAGGGAATTTTTATTTGGAAATAAATATTTAGAATTATTGCATTAAATTATGTTGATGGTTATTTAATTTAAAATTGAAAATTGTGGATACAAGTTTATATTTAAATAAATAAATTAAATTAAATTTATTTAATTAATTAAATTTAATCCATGGGGATGAATTTAGTTATTAAATGATTTAATTAATTAATTAATGTGATGTTAAGAAAATTAAAAGAAGAAAAGAATTAAAATTAATTTTGGAATTTTATTTCAATTAGTTGGAATTAAATTAGAATTTGGAATTAGTTTTGTGTTTGGGAAATTTGTTTTCAATTTTTGGAATTATTAAATGAAATAAATATTAGATTTGGTTGTTGAAGATATTTTCAATTATGCAATCATGTGTAAGTTTAATTAATTAGAAGAGTTTGTTGCGAATTCATTCATGAAGAGAATTTTTGAGAGGGAAAGCTTCTTCCCAAGTGTGAGGATATTTTTGGAAAAATACACACAGGAATGGCTTTAGGGGATTTCTTGGCTATATAATTGCATTGGAGTTGTACTAGTAAATTTTATTGTTTTTGTTGGTTGCTTTCTTGATTGGAAATGCTGGATTGTTGGATAGAAGCTTTGATGCAGAGCCTCCAAAGCTTTCACAACTTCTATCTAACAATCTAGTGTTTCCAATCAAGAAAGCAACCAACAAACACAACAAAATTTACCAGTACAACTCCAATGCAATTCTACAACCAACAAATCCCCCAAAGCCAATCCTCTATGTATTTTTATAAAAGTATCCTCACACTTGTGAAGAAGCTTTCCCTCTCCAAAATTCTCTCCGTGAATGAATTTGAAACAAAATCTTCTAATTAATTAAACTTACACATGTTGGGATAATTGAAAATATTGTCGACAACCAAATCAAATATTGATTTCATTTAATACTTCCAAATGATAAATTAGTTCCAAAAATTGAAAAACAATTTCCCAAATAGAAATTTAATTCCCAATAATTGAAATTAAATAACCATCAATTTCAATTTTAAATTAAATAACCATCAACATAATTTAATGTAATAATTCTAAAAAAAAATCCCTTCAAAATTAAATTAAATTAAAACATGGCAAACAATGACTCGACACACACAACTGACGACACACTATGGCTAGGGTGTAGACTTGACACAAGTTACCTAGCTACTATCTCCCATTCAACTTAACTGTTGGATTGACACACTCAAACCTATGAAACCAAGTGGAGTCGATGTCATGTACCTGCAACCTGAATACCAAGTAAACAACATCATATGATATAAACAACATATAATACACATTGTGAAGAGGAAATCACAGAATCACAGGGCACTCACAAGCGAGTGATGTGAACCCGTCCCCTTCACCAATACACTCATCAAAACTAATATTTACATCTTACTCAATAATCTCATATTAAAATCACATGTTTATCGAATAACATCAATACATCATTAAAGCATGTAAAAAAAATCATCAGATAAACCACATCACACAATAATAGATCATCGCTATATAATTAGTGATCAAAGCACACATAGTAAAGTATGCCCTATATAATAGGAGCTGCAATGAAATCAAAGCATAAAGCAGTCTGAACATGAAGAAAAATAGAGGGGTATTACAAATTAAAGGAAATCTATTTTAGTAAGTCTTAGAAGGCTTTAACTAAATCTTATTGTATTTACCTGCATAAAAGCATAATATTTTTAATATAGAAGAAAATTGAGAATTTGACATCTATAGTATCCTTGTCCTCCATTTTGATAACTAAATCTCTACACAGTTCTTATCTCAAATAAATTTTCCACTTGTTTTCCAAATGATAATGGAAAAATGTATTGGCAACACTTTTTTCTAAGAAAACCTAAGTATTTTTTTAATTCATTCTTATTATTTTTGCCAAACATAATATGTTTCTCCTCCACATAGTGCAACCAATTGGCTTAATTCAACACTCCAATATCCCCATCAACCACATACTAAGAGAACTGACTCACTCTATATTAGTTCTAGTCTTGAGTCCTAGTGTAGTGACTAAGCTCAAGGAAAAATTGACCAACTACTCTGGAGCTTAAGAGACCACTCATGTATAAAAAGGAGGAATCATAAAGACAAAATGGAGAGAGTAGTTCAAAGGTCTCTCAATTATAATTCTAACTATATGATACCTTGTGCAAAAAGGTTTATGGTATAAAACTTAAGTGATGCATAGGCTAAGATAGATGTTTATTGAGTAAGGTGTTGCCTAAATATAATGCTAGAATAGTTTTCTCATTTTCACTCCAATAGAGGATATTATGATTATCCTTACTATAATTACTCCTATATTTTGTTAAGATAATAGTTTGGTATATTTTCTATACCATGTACCTTTACCCTCAATCATGGGAACACTAGACAAGGTATAATTAGATAACTTAGTGTGTGAATAAGGTTCTCGATATAAATTCCTATGATGGTGTCCCTAACATTACACATCAATGCTTGAGATGAATTGATTTAATCTATGATTTTTATTTCATTTCACTTTTTTCCAAATTTCATTTAAATAATTAAATTTAATTTAATTTAGTTTAATTTATTCCAAGGTTACCCCTAGAATGCTATCTTACTGAGAGGAAAATAAAATTGTGATAAAAAGATAAGCTAGTGTTTCCTCAGTTCTTAATGCTAATTGAGTATTTTATCAAGTCTTGATTAACAATTAAATTTCAAGTTCCAAATAAATTTAAACTTGAGAGAATAAAAATTAATCATTCCATAAGAGTGTAGATATACTAAAATTAATTACAAAATACAATTGTATTCGATAAAGCTCACCAAAATTATAATGAAGTGATTTAAGAGTTAATCCTATATAAAATACATTAAGGTAGTTATGCCAGTTACGCTAGTAATGACAAGAGGCATACCACTATAGTCAAATACGTCCATGTACATAAAATGTCAAATTAAATCTTGGAATAATAAAAAATTGTAACCATTTAAGAGAGTGTTATTATTATTCATCAAATTTTTTTTGTTTGTGTTGCTACAGACCCCCTTCATTTATGCAACTTTTTTGCAAAGCACATTTTCTAGGAAGCATAAATAGCCTTTGTCTGTTACTCATTCTTCACATCCTTTACATTTCAAAATCGTGTGAGTTGAAAAAGGTGAAAATATTGGTAGTAGAGAAGTTGAAATGTGTAATAGTGTTAATTGTGATGATGATGATGATGATGGTGGTGGTGATTACTACATGGGATCCTTTATTTCTATTATGGCCTTCATTTTTCAACTAAAGCGTTGAGCACATGGATTAGTACAAAACTTCTCAAGTGTGTTTTTTAATGAGCAACAATGAGTTGATTTTGTTTGTCGCCATCTAGTCTCGATGGCCATAAAGAACACTCTTTTTATCTCTTTGTAGCAAATAAATTATTAGGAGATTATTTGATTACATTGGTTAGCTCTATAGAAAACAAGTATATCCTTTTTCCATATCTGTAAACATCTTGAATTTATTGTTTCTTTATATCTTTGTTTTGGGAGATAGTTGAAAATAGTTTTAATAAATTTCATATTTGCAAATCTACTATTACTTTCCTTTTTGTATATTAGGCATGTTTTCTTGTATTAAATATTCCAAATTCAATTAACCCCATGGTTTAGTGGAAATAAGCGAGTAATCATGCACCAGATTTTTATAATAGGTTGATTTTTCTTTGAAATTCTTCTTAAAAATGAAGAGGGTAAAAGTTTCTAGATACATAATATAACTAGATTAAATCTTGTAGTAGTAAAAAATCTTGACCATTTAAGAGAGTGTATTCTATGCTAAGCACTCATAGAGTCAAAAAGATTGAGGGAAATCACTTTTGCAACTATGTAGTATATACACAAATAATAAATAAGTTGTTAAGTTTTATGGTTCCTCTTGCAAAAGTGGACAAGAAGCTTTTATGAAGTAAAACAAATTTTCTTACTTTAAAGCATAGAGAATAGGTTCTTGCTTTTAGTGGACATGCTGAAATCTTCTTTAAGTACCTAATAGTTTTTAGAAGGGCCTATAAGCTTCTTCACTTCAATTATAATATTTTTTTTATTTTAAGATTAATTTTTAGTAAGGCCTGTAATATTTGTTCACTTGAATTCTTTTGGTTTTTTCTTTTTGGATTAGGTTTCAGCTTTAATTTAATTTTTTTATATTTTATTCAAAGAGTAGTTACAAAAAGAGCCTCTATAATATTTCTTTAGTCCAATTGTTATAATTTGAAGGTGATTTTTTGCATTGTTCTTTTTGAATCAACTGCATAGGTTTTTAAGATCAACTATGTATGTTGTTAAGATTTGCAATGTTGATTTCTACTGTTTTAGTTTATTTTTTCATTGATATTTGTTAAACAGTTTATTAGACATTAATTTTTTTATTTAGGTGTGTCAAAATACCCTAGAGTGGAAAGATTTTTATGTTTTAGATTTGAAGTGTTGATTTCTAGGATTTTAAATTTAATCTATGCATCCTATTTTATGTAATTCAGCAATTTATTTGATATTAGGTTTGTTATTTAGGTGTGTCAAAGTCTAATAAAGTTTGTCTACATCATCTGCTTAGATATGCTTTGAGGATGGAAGGATATTTTATTTTTACTTAATTTCTTTGGGGCCTACAAGATTTTTATTTTACTTTTTATTTAAATAAGTTATTTTCTTTTCCCGTTCTTTTTATCTTCAATTTTTAAGGTAATAATTTTTCACTTTTTCTCTAGGTCAAGTGTGTGGGTTATTTACATTCACTATGTTTGGTTTGCATCATTTACAATTCTACTGTTGTGTACAATTTGATGTAGTTTTAACAGTTTCTTTTCTTATATCTTTTATTTGGAACATTTCCCACTTTTCTTCTTTTTTTTATAATTCAACATGACAATATGAACTATGTAATGTATCGGTCTGGAATTTACAACGAGGAACATGTCACCAAAAATGGTGGCCTAAAATTTAAACCCTATAGGAACTCTATGGATTAATTTTATATGGAATAGGTCCACCATGGTGAGAACAACAGTAACTCTCGCATATTTGTGCAATAGACTCTCCTAGGAAACAAACCCCCTCAAATATGTGACAAAATTTATATGCTAAACGTATCTCTATTTGCAAGCATTGGGTAAACAACCCTTTGATAAATAACTTAATTTTTGTGATTATTTGCAATCCCTACATAGATTAGATGTGATTTTTTCCTATTGGTTTAATCTAAGTCATTAAGAAATTGAAAGGAGGCTAGATCCATTAAAAAAATCCAACTACCATTATAAAAAACTGATTACACCGACTAGTGATTTTTCTAGGAATAGGTTTAGTGCTACCATTTGAATAAACATTTAGATGATTCCATTTATGTAATAAAATTGGAGGTTGTTTAGGCTATGTGAGAAAATAGCATGGTCTTTGATCTGAAATATTTGAGTCCAAACATGTTAGTAAAGTTGGCTAACATTGACACTAAATGTACACATGAAGTCTTTTTCAATCACAAGACCTTCATTAGACTCACTTAAAGAAAATATAAAGATTAAAGTTACAAAGAATTGTACATTATAATTTCATACATGAAAAAATTGTAAATCACAAACATGGGACTTAACTTTATTGATGGAGCTTGAAACTATAAACAAATTTTAAAATTCATGTAACAAATTCCATACATAGGACTTAACTAAATTGATGGAGTATGATACCATAGAAATTTTGAATGAATCACATATCAATAATAATGATTCATCTAAATTTACATATTGGTAAATTTGCATTTCTCTTGTTAGATCATATATATTTACCTCTAGTTTTTTTTTGATAAAAAAATGCATATCTAATTTTGTAAGATCGGGTTTTGTTGGCTACTAAGTAGGGTAAAAGAAATAGAGAGTTCATTAGTGGTTTGCAAATAAACTAATTGAAATGAGGAAGAAGAGCGGATTGTAGTTGGGGGGATATTTTCTTACAAATAGAACTTCTTGTAGGATGGTCATAGTCTTTGAAACAATGTCTTCACCAACAATCATGTGAGCCATATTTTGAGCAGTGCATGATGCCTAATCTTGGATAGATGGCAGTGACTTCAAATTATCAAATTTTTGAAAACTATGGGAAGTTAAGAGAGAAAATGGATTTGTGTAGGAAGAGTCAATTATCATTTATTTTTTCAGATTGGATTAGTTCTCATAATATTGAACACTCTTATCATAATTTCTAACACTAGATTTGGTTGTTTTTTAATCTGAATTCCTATAGCTTGTTGAAGAGCATCAACATGGCTGACAAGGATCTACTGAGGAGTTTTATTTTTTGTTGATTCTTATGACCATACCCTGATATATTTTGGAGGTATTAAGGATCAGATCTGGGATTAGGAAAGATGATCCACCAAGTAATAGCAAATTGAACAATATTTTTTCATTGTACACAAATTGTTTTGATTGGACACCTCTGCTAGGGAAGCCTCACTACAAGGTAAGAAACTCAATGACTATAACACTAATGAAGATTCAAGAAGCTAAAAATTTGTATGATATTTTAGTGTCAATCTGATGAACCCCATCATTGAAGTAACATATAAAATTAGAAGTTTCCAAAATAGAATAGATCTAATGGAAATGTTGAATATCTTAGATACCGAGAGGGGGGTGGTGAATGAATATCTACTAAAACTTATTGAAAAATGACCATCACATAATATAGAAAGATAAGAAAGAGAAATAAAAAAATATGAAACCATACAACACATGAACACCAAAATTTTATTTGGAAAAACCAACGAGGGAAGAACCATAGTGAGGATTAGCTCACTATATATAGTAGTTCAAAAACAAGATACAAAAGACGCTCACTTCCAAACAAAAAATCTCACTTATTACAAGTGGAACTCATTGTCCAAACAAGGACTCACTATCTAGAATGAGAGGCTGACTACCTACAAAATATTACAGTAACAAAAATAGCTTCACAACCAAAATATGAACTACTAAGAGTGCACCTCACAAGTGTTGATTTAGTTCCTTTGATGCTCAAATAATTCACATGATATCAGACTAATATTCACTCTTCATAGCTACCCACACCTCTATCACACTATATTTCTTATTCAATCGATTACTCTACACACATACACACACTCATCTCTTCAATATCTAAACAATATTGTATATACACTTACACGTCCACAATAATCAATTAGGTTGGCCTAATTAGATGCAACACATATTCGTCAAAAAAACTAATGATTAACTCCAAGCATATACAAAAAAATTCCAAAAGTAATTCAACAATGTAGCATGGTATTTAATGTCAACCCAGACCAAAGATAGGTCTCTCATATATCTCCAACATATATTAATCCATTATATCACTAACTATTTATTAGGTTGGCTATGGATAGACCTAATAGAGAAATGTAGCCTAAAATAAAATCCAACTCGGTATAAGATCATATGAGCACATGCGATTGTATACTTACACACTTCCAATAACCATAAACCTTTTCCTAAAACTACAAACAAAAATGATCACTAGAGGGGAAATGTGAACCAAAATACTAGACAAAAAGCACATGTGGATGTTAAATCTGCAACATGTTAGTTTTTGCCAAACATTTTCATGATCAAACAAAAAATAAAAAATCTAGTATCATTGTGAAATATTGCATCTAGTTAAATATAATAAATGAGACACTGAGACAACAAGAAAGATTAAATGAAGCATATAAAACATTAGTGCAAACCTATCCCATATTGGATTGGAGCTACTTTTTTTTGTTGAAAGCAACCCTTTCCCAACCCTTGGCATGCAAATGATGAAGATAAAATGTTGTGATGATGGAAAACATTAGTTCTCAAATGAAGAGAATAACTTTACATGATATTTTGTTGTGTTTTTGAAGGAGAGGAGCCTTGAATTTATAGTTGAGTTTGAAGAGAGGAGAGGCCAAATTGAAGAATGTGGGACTAATCCCCAACAAATAAGAGAGAGCCACTTGTCACAATTTGATTGGCCCATGATTGTGCAAGTTTTGGCCAATGTGTTGATTTCAAATTTGAAAATGGAATTAAATGCATGTAGTTGAAATATTTGGATGGAATTTTGTTTGAACAAAAAATTCAAACAAAGGGAATTAATGAGGGAATATTCCTTGGGAATATACCTTGTGAGGAAAATAGGGGTTTTAATAAATCAAACTAAATGATTTATTGTGCAAGTGGGAACATATAGAGGATGGGGCATGGGTTAGGCTTAGCATTAATCAGGGATTTGACTAATTAAGATACTGATTAGCTGGTGTGACATTTGGTTTACATTTTTGATTTTTTTTAAATCAAATGAGAGGAAAATGAATATTGACCAGTTACTTAAATAAATTTTATTTAACTAAATGAAGAGACTTCAGGAAGTTAATTAATTAATTTGAACTAATTAATTTTGCATGTCTACAACACCAGAGGATGTAAACTTGTTCTTCATACTAGTTCAGAGTACCAAGACAACCTGATACCTTAACTAACATGGTGACATCGATGACAACATAAAGCTTGGTCTTCTTCATTCTTCCAACAATCTCCCCCTTTTTCATTGATGGGAACATTTGCCAAAAAATCTAAAAAAATTAAATTCCAAATACTCTCCCAAAATCTTCTCCAAATCTCTCCCCTAAAACTATCCAAATCTCCCCCCCTTTGACATCATTGTAGAAGGGAAACCAAAAAAATAGAAAATAAGTTCATGTGTAGGGTGACATTGTATATACAAAAAAAAATTAGGACTCAAGAATTTCCAAAAACTCGAAAACTTCCAATCCACTAAAAAAATTTCAAAGCTTAAACACTTTAAAAACTCCCCCATTTTATAACAGTCCAACTTCTAATATTGTTTTATTTTCCTTTTCATTTTGTACTTTTCTTTCCTCCTTTTTTCCACAATATAAAAACAATAGAAATTTAGAAATGCAAGTAAAAGTAACACTTTCCACCTAAAAACACTTTCTTGTACCTCTCTTTCATAACAAGAAGAATTTGCTTCCAAGAAAACACAAACGAATCCATTCGAGCACACATTATTTCCAAAATATCGAACAAAGTAAATGAGGATGACCACTTTGTGGATGAGCACTGGATTTCACATTATTCTTCATCATGGAGTATTCCAAAAAGATGATCTAACCAGACTTCAACAACTTCTTTAACCAGCTAGAGAGATCTCACCACATCTTCCCTTTGTCTTTGAATAGTAATCATCTCTACTTGCAGTTCTCTAACTCTCATTCTTTTTTCTCCTTCTCTGTCCTTAAATATATGAAAATTCTTTCAAATTCTTTTCATTTTGGATTCAATTTCTTCAATGTTGTTTTTAAAAGTGTCAACATCAGTAGGCCACCAAAGATGATACTTGTAGATTTTTGAAAATTATTTAATGCATTTCTTTGTCTGATTTATGTGTTCACATTATCTCTTCTTAGATTTAACACATCTTTTCCCAACCATGGCTTCAAACCTACTTCCTTTCAAACCTTCTAACAACATTATTTCTTCAAGAACTTCAACTAAGTTATCCGATATAGAATAAAAAACACTTGAAACATCAATACCGTTTTTGAGAGGATACTCTACTAGAGCATCATCGATCTTGATTTTTTCTACCGAAGAGCATGCATTCCATAATTCAACAATTTTATTCATTTTTCCTTTAACTAACATTGTCTGAATATCATCTAGACTAGAAGATTTAGATCTAGGAATGGATTCTTCTCCATTCTCTTTCACTTTAGGAATAAAAATAACACCTTCTATGATAAATTTTATTTTCTTTGATTTTGAGGGGTAATCACCAAGAAGAATTTATAATTCCTTTGCACCAAAGGATGAACCCTCCTCAAACCAACTAGATAGTTATACCGGAGCACAAATCCTTAGGGATAGTAAAAAAAAATAACAAAAACTTGCACTATCGTCCATATCTTCCAAATATCTATAAATTTGTTTTCCAACAGGGACTCCAGATTCCCACTTGACATTTTTTTCTCGGTAATGACCTTAGAAAGTAAAATACCAAACATATAAGGAAAGACATGAATCAAAAAGGTTATCCCTCGAGCAAGTAAATTTGTACACTTTCAATTAGGTTTTCCAAACTCAAGTTACAAAAATCAAATTGCTTATTTTTTGTCACCATTTTTTCCACAAGATATAGGGAAATAGTTGCAGTAGAACCATCACGATTTCTGAAATATATTTTGTAAGAAATACCATATATGCAACATACCTTATGGTGGGGTTGACAATAGTATTTATCAGTAAGGCTTGAGGGTTTTTATTTGTTCTTGTTAATTCTTCGACCTCCTTGTAACTCAAAATTTTCTTTTTGGGAAGATCATGAACACTACATAACCTTGTGATAGCTTCAATTTATTCCTTTGTAATATAGTAGTGTTTTTTCAACACAATGCTAGCATTGTTAATTTGACTCACTAGGAACAAGATGGATTCCTTGTTTGTAAACCAACGAAATCATCACCATAAATCCAAACCTAGTTTTTTTATGTTTTGCAAACCATTCGATGCTAACGCTAATTCCATTTCTTTTATCTTTCTATGATAAAATTCTTCTAGTTCAAGCAGAATACATTCCATATTCACACTAAAATTCTTCAAATTCTTCCTTACACAACAAAACTTCTTTTCTTACCTTCCTTTTTGTAGCCACGAGAGAAAACTCTTGTCACCTATTCTTGATTTTTCACAATGATCTTTAAGATTTGGTTCAAAATGCTTCAGGATCACTCAAAGATTTTCTTCAAATTCTTCAAATGAACAAGTGATGACTTGTGAAATTCTCTTTATACATCATTGTGCTTCCCTAATTCAAATTAAATGTAATAAGCTTCAAAAAGATGATAAAACCTTTCTTCATCGCATAGAGAAACCTTAATGCGCTCTGCAAATGAACATGCTTGCACTTTTTGTTTGAATTTCTTTTGCATAACTTTTATCCAATTAATCCTTATAGCTTATGCACATGACAACACTTTACATGCCATTTTCTTAGGGGGTCCAAACAATTTTCTGCTAAAGATCCCCTTAAGACCATGCTAGGTCTAATTCTTGGAGGAATCGTCAACTTACTGAATGAGGGCATAGACACATCTGTTGTCTCTAGTTCTTTATTCTTCTAGATTTTTTTCATTTCTTATTTAATCTCATATTTTTCAATCATCTTCACAGGCTCATTTTCCTCTACCAGAGTAGACTGCTTTCCCTTTTTATTTCTTAAAACTCTTGAAATATGTCCCAGCTTGTTACAATTATAGCAGACAACATTTGTCTAATTTGTTTGTCCTCCATCAACACTTGATATACACTAATTTTCCCTATGTCCAAACTTGTTATAGGTATATAAATAGCCATCAAAAAAATTATTAATTCTACCTTTAATATAAAACCTATTCATCATCACCCGACTAATCATTCTCACCTATGATCTACATTCAATAGCTAATTTTCCAATATTCTTACTTGTATAACATTGTTCGGAAAATGAACCAGGAAAATGATTAAACTTATTCCTGCACTTAGTTTCCCTCTGACCAAATTTATACCATGACAAAGAAATGCCATTAAAAGATGGATACCTTTGAGCATTAGGTTGGTTGATGGGTGGTCTTCTAGAAATGTTTCTCTTCTACTTCCCTCTATCTTGAGTCTTTTTATTATCCATAGGATTAGATTTTTTCACATTTTCACTAGCTTCATTTCCCAATATGAATTGATCTTTAGAAGATATTTTTCCTGTAACCAATTCATCCAGCTTGGTGGAGCTTGACTTGAAATTATCTTCATAGATTTTTTATTTTTCCAGATCTTCTTTCAGGTTCATTACTTTTTGTTCAAGCCTTAAGCATACCTCAGACTTACTTTGTACTACTATATTCTGACATTCTTCAATTCTCTTCTTTTCTTCCACTTTCACCTTTAATATAGTAATCTCTTCATTTGCTTATTTCAGTTGCTCACACACTTCTCTATATCTTTCATTAAATTTCTTCAATTTCTCTTTCAACTTCTAGATGCATTCATTTTCCTCATCAAAATTTTCTTCCAGATCTTTGTTTTCATTTTCTTCCTTGTCAAGATCTTCAAGAGTACCTTGGAGATCTTCTTTATCTTATTTTTTAATCTACAAAATATTCCTCAAGTTGTTAGTCTCTTCTCCAAGGAGCCAAAGCTCTAAAAAATTGTTGAATATCCTGATATTGAGAGGGGTGGTGAATCAATATCTACTAAAACTTATTGAACAAACACCATCATGTACTCTATAAAAGATAAGCAAGATGAATAATAGAACGTGAAACCATAAAACACATGAACACCAAAATTCTACTTAGAAAACCCAATGAGGGAAAAACCACTTTGAGGATTAGCTAACTGTATATAGTAGTTCAAAAATCAGATGCAAAAGTGGCTCACTGCTAGATAAAAAAGGTCATTGCTTACAAGTGGGATTCACTATCAAAACAAGGACTCATTGTCTAGAATGAGAGGTTCATTTCCCACAAAATTTTATTGTAACAAAAATGGCTTCACATCCAGAATATGAACTGGTAATAAGTGTTGATTTAGTTTGTTTGATACTCAAAGAATTTAAATTTTAGCAAACTAATATTCTCTCTTTATAACTACACACACCTCTCTCTCGTTGTTTTTTTTCTGCATCTGTTACCTTACGCACACAAACACAATCATCTCTTAAATCTCTAAACAATCTTGTATATATACCTAACACATCCGCAAGCATAAATTAGGTCAACCTAATTAGATGTAGCACATATTCATAAAAAATTCTAATGATCAGCTCCAAGCATATATAAAGCTTTTCCAAGAGTAATTCAACTGTGTAACATGCTATTTCATGTCAGCCTAGACCAAAGATAGGTTTCAAATATATTTTCAACATATATTAAACCATTATATCACTATTTTTTTATTAGGTTGGCTATGGATAGACCTAAAAGAAAAATGTAGCACCAGAGCAAAGCCAATTTACCATACAATCATATGAGCAGATGAGATTGTATAATTAAAAACTTCCAATAACCATAAACCTTTTCCCTAAATTGCAAACAAGAATTATCATTGGAGGGGAAATGAAGACCAAAATACCAGAGCAGAAACACCAAAGGATGTAAAATTATTCTTCATACTAGTTTAGAGTACCAAACCGACTTGATACCTTAACTAACATGGTGACATCAATGAAAACATAAAGCATGATCTTATTCATTCTTCCAACAAGAAGGTAAGGGGTAGGAATCCTGAAGGAGACTATACTGAGTTCCTTTAATGAGAGAAACTTAGTGTTGTTAGATATGGTAAGGACAAATGAAGGAAACTCGTGAGAGGACTAGATCTAAAAGAAATGATCAAGAGGTTATGATATCAAAATTTATAAACTAAAGGAAGAGATTTGCAATAAGAAGAAGAGATAGACTAGAGGCTAGTACAATGTACATGTATAATTTTATTTATTATGTTTCTATAGATTAGAAAGAATGTTTAAGAAGGCTTGAAGATGAAGCTATTATAGATAGTAATAATAATCAAAAGATTTTTTTAAAACTATAATTAATTTATTCATGTATATATATATATATATTAAAGAGATATTTTTACATAAATAAGATAGATATAAAAAGAGATATTTTGACATTAGTTATTTAAATTATAATATAAGATAGATATAAAATTATATCCTTTTTTGTTATGTGGGTTAAGCACTTCCAAATCTTTATCTTCATGTATTTTATATTATTATTAAATACTCCATTAATATTATATTATAATCATTAAATATATTATTACAAACGAAAAAATTAGTATAATAAATATATTATTACAAAGAAACAAATCAGTATAATAAAAAAAAATATAGTAATATTAAATAAATTATATTTAACATATGTTAAATAATATAATAAAAAATAAACATTGGAAGAAGGATATATCTCGTTATTTATATAGTTTATTTAATAAGATAGATAAGCTAGTTTAAAATGCGAGATAGGTCTATTCAATTTAAAATCGAATGAAAACTTATTAAACACATTTTCAAGCAAATAATTATTCTTATAATTTGAATTAAACCTGATTAAACATATTTTGAAGAAAACAATTATTCTTATAATTTGAATTTAACCCGATTAAACACATTTCCAAGAAAACAATTATTCTTTAATTTGAATTGAACTTACCCTTTCACAAGGATCGAGATATCTTGAATTAACTTAACAATATAATATGTGATTAATAATATTTATCTTTGAATTTTATTTGTTTTACTATTTTGAAAGTATGTCCCTATTTGAACTTGTGAAACTCACTTTTCCCATCAACGACTCACAAGCCCCAAGAGGCCCTGCAAGGGGGTTCACTGAATGTCAACCGTGCATCGTTTTTCATCATATCCCACCTCCAACTTGTAGTTCTCCTTCATCGCGTGCAAGTAAACTGACCCGATCGACCTCTACTATGATGAGATTCTCGTAGAAGATTCAAACATGGAAAGAAGCAAACTTAAAAGATTTAAATACATGCACGCCCTTTCAAATATAAGCTCTTAGGATTCGAGAAAAGAAGTGAAAGCTATAGATTAATTCTAGAGATTTCAGGGTGTATATACGCTGTCTACGACAGCCTTGTGATATTTTTTAACATTCTCAGTAGTATGCACTAGACTGCAAACACACTGGTCGTTTAATAATTTATTACACTTTCAACATTTTTATTTAACGTCATACAAAAGTGAATAGGAATGCTTGGTTCTATAAATTATAAATTATAATTTCTATATAAATTATAAGAAAATAAATGTAATAATATAAAAGTTAAAAAATATATATACTATAAATTATAAATTAATAATAATATTTAAATAATTTTCTAAATGATTTATCAATTGATCTTAATTATTATGTAAATGTGTGCAAAAAATAAGTCATCTTTTTCACAATTGACCTTTCACATCTTTTCGACATACCTATTGCACAAGGTGCGATACCTAGTTTAATTAATTTTCAACTATTACAGATAACCTGATAAGGTTAGGAAGAGTTAACACCTTGCAGGTAAACTATTTATTCAGGTGTGTGTGCAATTCTCACTTTACACATAGACCAACACATTGGACATGTAGAGGCTCACAACTAGAGGGGAAATTCATGTGCATGCATACATTTTTAGGGTAATTAAATGATTATTTCATATTGCCCTTTGTGGTGATCCAAATCAAACCCTAATAATCTTACGCCTACACTTACCTCACACAACATTTCACTTGTTTCCTTTCTACTTGAAAACATTTTTTGTTTGGCGAGCTTCCTATAATTAAAAGTTTGCAATTTATTTATTTTTGTTTCTGAGGATCATTGGTGGAGGAGCCAGAGTATGGCTACAGGGTTGTTGTACTAGTGTATGGCTGCTTGGTTCTTATGCTATGAAGGATGGGTTTGACTATTTTTCAATCAAGATAATGTTTTATTTTATTTTTATTTAGTTTGGTTGGATTGTTGTTGTTCACATGAATGACGAAACATTTTACCATAACTTAAAAGCTTGAAAAATGTCAGAGGAACAATCCAGATCCATTTTGGAAGTGATAATATTTTTCCAAAATATCTTGGATGCCATAGTGGGTATGATACAATCCATTTGCTGGAGCATGCTTCCACATTGGACTACCCACAATATTTTGGGGTTGTAGCCGTAGTAGATACACCCACTCAATGGACTATATTTATAGAGAGGTCTATGGTCTACCCATACCTATATTTATTTTAATATGTACCTATCTATTATTATATTATTTAGACAAAAGAAACATTCAAATATGAAAGCATGAGCTTCAAACAAACCCCAATATTTTATGTCCTATTATTTCATTAATCTTTATCTTGTGTAAGGGTTAGGTTTGCTTCCAGAACATACTAATTATTTAACTTGTCAATAGCTAGCACTATTAACACTATCATCAAATCCTTTGATTCTAGGTGCTTGGATTTTTTACTTACCCCATTTTTGTTTCCTTTCTTGCAGGTACCTTATTTAATTAATATATATTTACTTGCTTGATATCCATTAACATACCATTCATTTTTTGGTTTGTAACTATTTTCATTTCTCTTTACTTTTATGCAGAATTGAAATAAGGGACATTTTAAAGAATTGTTCAGTTCATGATGAGAGCATGCAATTTAATACATAGAATATTCTTTCACAAAGGTTGTTAATTAAATTAGAACTTTGGGTAACATAGCACTAAATTTAAATTCACTTCTTTAAATTTTGTTCGGGTGAACCCTTTTGAAAACCAATAGACTAAAACTTGCATGCCTTGATGGAAAATAATTTTATATATAGTTATTGGGGTATGTGTAGGATCATGATGGGCCAAAAAGTAGTGATATGTAAAAGATATGATGGTCCATGTGGCTAACAAATATTTTTTTACCCAAATTTGATGAAACGAAAAGGATTTTTAGAGGATATTCTCAGTTTTCCACCAATATAAATATGCTTTACTTCAAATTTCATCAATAATTTATTTATTTTTTCTTTTTGAATTACGACTAAAGACCTAAGTGATAGGATAATTGAAAAATATCTACATCTTTCAAATGGTATCAAATTTTTTAATCTGAAACATGTGTCACATTTTATGCTTGTCATACGATAGGATTAAAAAAGAAACAATTGAATTTCATGAATTTTTTACCAAGTTAAGGTGGTTAGACATACAAGTTTTTATATTTTTTAAAACTTGTAATAAAAAAATAATAATTAAATATTTACTAGGAAAAAAATTACAAAAAAATATGCATCACATCTGGACATGAGTACTCTACTTATATCTAAAATATTATAAAAAAATATTATCATTTTATTGTGGTTAGGGTGGTTAGACAAACACCTACTTTTTATATTTTCCCTAAGATTTAAGTACTACTCCATTGAAATTTCAAATTTTCATCAAATCGTTATTTTTGAAATAAACCTAGTAGTTTAGAAACTACATTTAATTGTTTACAAATTATATTCCTACATATTTTTGAAATAATATAGATAGCTTATTCAAAATTTTACATCAAGTTTCCTAACTCTGACTTTTTAAATTTTCATTGCCACTTAAGGGCGTATTTTTTCCATGATGATCCTTCACATACCCTGATAGGGTAGAATTGGATAGAACACTCACTGTTCCATGCTCTGGATCCTTGTTTGCAAGATCTCCTTGGTGTCTTTCTTCACCAACTAAACCTTTAGGACCTTCCTCCTATCTAGGTGCCCCTGGTTCTCCTGGCCAACCCCGCTATCATGACAAATCAGCTTCCCAAGTCAAACTTGGTGCACTACCTCCTATTCTTCCATTAGCCCTTACTCTTCCCTAAAGGCCAATTACTACCAACTCTCAATTTGTTCTTTGTAGGGGTGTAGAGATGTTTATCCTAGCTTCACTCCATCCTCCTAGGGTTCTTGAAAGTTCACCAAAATCCTTTCTTCCATTGCTCTCACCAAACCCTCATCTAGGGTTAAAAAGGCTACTAGCCTTTAAGCCCCAATTAGGTCTCCAATTCCAAGAAAACCAGTTGGTTCTCCAAACTTTTCCAAAGCACCCCAAATATTTTCTATGGATTCATGGTCCTAATGCCCATCCCTCAGAGATTCTGGAGGTCTAAATTCTCACCTAACCGTACACAGGCCTAAACTTCCAATTTAGCAAAAGTTAGGTCTTTTTTTGAATTGTTTCCTTACCACATGGTGAACTGTTAGTTTGTTCTCCAATATAAAGGACTAGTGAAGTCTCCTATTTATTTCCAAGCCTTTTCAAGGCTTACATCTACCTTTCCACCACGTGATTTATCAGGGAAAGGTCACCCCTGCAAACCAAGTGCTTCACACTTCTTGACTTTCCTAGTCGGGCACTATCAAGCTCGCCTAGGAGAAGTCATCCACTGTGCTTTCATGACTCCTAACTACTCCTAAGTCTACCATATTTACAAACATGGAGTATAGCCCCAATCCCCAAAAACCCATACACCAGGTACAGTGGGAATGTGGACTAGTTCTCCATTCTTCCTAGTCTACCAGTTAGAGCAGCAGTTATAAGAAATGAACTAACTATTCAGAGAATGCCTAAAATAAAGAAACTAACTACCTAGTGTTCCTACACAATGTTTGAAAGCTAATTACCCTACATTCCACACTACTCACAGTGCCTGATCAAATCATTAACACACAAAAGTAAAGAAAAAAATGGGAAATTCACATAAGAAATCACTATTTTCTTGATTTTTAAACTTCTATTCAAAATCGAATGCATCCCACCTTTCTCTCAGGTCAAGGAATTCCATTTGTAGGTCAATGAAGGTATTTATGCCTCCCCTTGGTCAGATATTACATTTCTCTTATGGCAAAGGTGCAAAATGGGCCTTTTTGCCAATTTTCTAGAGAACTAGGAAAAGTGAGTTTCTAACCTCATAAACCTTTCCAATCTTGATCACTCCTAATAATAAAGCCTCTAACTCTAACTCAATGGTCAACATGACCTTCAAGGAAAGAAATTATAACAAAATGCATCCTAGACTTCCTAATGCCTAGTGTTTCCTAGGTGCTCCTGCACCATTCTCCTCCTCTGCACAAACTCTAAGGAATGTGAGGAGAGAGTAGAGAGACATCTATGCCTTGCTTCTTGAACTGAGCTTCATCCACCCATGTAGCCTTAGATTCATTCTTGTTCTTCCACTTGACAAGATGCTCCATGTACACTTTGTGTCTTGTAGATTTCTTTACCCTTGACTCCAAGATCTTTTCTGCCTGAAGCTTGTCTTGAATAGGTAATGGTATGTTGCTCACATCTTTGAAGATATCCTTACTAGTCTGATCCAATTTAGTGACTGATCCCTTGTACCTGATTAAATCAACAACATTTCAAACTGGTGAAATTCCCAAATCTGCAGGTAACTCCACCTTGTATGCATTCTTCCCATACTTGGCTAATATCTTGCATGGTCACACCCTTTTCATATGCAACTTGGCTGATATACCCTTCTGGAACCTTGGTTTGTTAAGGTGAACTATGACATAATCTCCTACTACAAATTACAAATCCTTTCTTAACATATCTACCTTATCTTTCAACTTTTGTGTAGCCTCAGTGATTGTCCTCTTTACCTACTCCTAAATCTCTTTCATGGTTTGAGTGAAGTCTTCTGCATGTCCACTCCTATTCTGCATAGCTCCTAGATCCTTGAGCTGACATATATCTCTTGGGTGCATTCCATACACAATCTCAAAAGGACTCTTCCCTATGGTCTGGTTTACACTATCATTATAGGCATACTCAGCCTGCGAGATTACCATATCTCAAGTCTATCCATATTCTCTAGTTAGAAACCTTAGAAGGTTACCTAGCACCCTATTAACCACCTATGTTTGACCATCGGTCTGAGGATGGTAAGCTTATCCAAAAGACAGGTTGGTGCCTAATCTGCTCCATAGAGTCTTCCAAAAGTGACTCATGAATTTAACATCCCTGTCTGAAACAATGCTTAAAGGCAATCCATGGATCCTTACAATTTCCTTAAAGAAAAGGTGAGCTATATAGCTAGCATCATGAGTAGTTTTACAAGGAATGAAGTGACTCATCTTGCTAAATTTGTCCACCACTACATACACACTATCAAAGTCAGTCTTGGTCTTAGGGAATCCAACCACAAAATCCATGCTCACACACTCCCATGGTCTATTACGAATGGGTAAGGGTTGATATAGGCCAGCATTACTAGCTCCTCCCTTAGCTTTCATACACACAACACATTTCTCAACATACCTCCTGACATCTCTTGACAACTTAGGCCAATAGTAGAACCTTTGCACTATTTCTAATGTTTTGTTGATGCCAAAATGTCCACTAAGACTTCCATTATGCTTTTCCTGAATGAGGTTTTCTCTCATTGACGCTTTTGGAACACATAACTAATTCGATTTAAACAACAACCCACTTTCCAAAGTATACTTTGAGTATTGGCTATGAAAATTATTCTCAAAGTTCGAACATACCTTGTAGGCCTTTGAGAAATCTTCATCCTCCCCATAGAGATCCTTGAAACTCTTTATGCCAATGCTCTGGATCTGTATCTCTTGGACTGTCAACAATCTTCTACTCAATGCATCTACTACCTTGTTTATTTATCCCTTCTTGTGCTTGATGGTGAAAGTAAAAGCTTGGATGTACTCCATCCACTTCAAGTGTCTATTGCTCAACTTCTCTTGGGTGTTGATATAACTAAGTGCTTGATTTTCTATAAAGACCACAAACTCCTCGGGTAGAAGGTAATGCCTCCACTTCCTAAGTGACTGAACCAAAGCATAATGTTCTAGATCATAGGTAGAATACTTCTTCTTAGCTTCATTAAGCTTTTCACTAAAGAAAGCTATGGGCCTGCCTTCTTGACTAAGCACTCCTCCTACTGCAACTCCACTAGCATCACACTCCACAGTAAACAATTTGTCAAAGCTTGGAAATAAGATAATAGGTTGAGTTGCCACTTCTTGTTTCAGTTTCTCAAATCCTTTCTCAGCCTCTTGAGTCCACACAAACTTATTTTTCAAACCACCCCTAATTTTTTCTAGAACTGGTGCATGTACGCCACTAAAGTTTCTTATGAATTTCCTATAAAACTGAGCCAAACCAGGGAAACTTCTTACCTCGGTCCCTGTGGTTGGTGTAGGCTATTTTAGGATAGCTTCCACCTTGCTTGGATCCATTTTTAGTGATCCTTGACACACTACAAAACCCAAATATACAAGTTATTGTTTTAAAAACTCACACTTATCTATGTTGATGGCCAACTTCTCCTCTTGTAATCTTCTAGGAACCAGCTCCACATTCTTTAGGTGTTCTTCTGTTGTCTTGCTAAAGATGAGTATATCATCAAGATATACCACCACAAATAACCCTGCAAAGTCCTTGAGTACTTCATTCATGAGCTTCATGAATGTGCTAGGGGCATTAGAGAGGCCAAATGGCATAACTCTCCATTCATACAACCCATTTGTTGTCTTAAATGTTGTCTTCCACTCATCTCCATCCTTGATTCTGATATGATGGTATCCACTCTTGAGATCCAACTTGGTGAAATACTGAGCTCCTCCACGACAATCCATCAAGTCTTCAATCCTAGGAATAGGGAACCTATACCTGATTGTGATTCTATTTATTTCTCTAGAATTAGCGCATAATCTCCATTTTCCTCCTTTCATGGTTGCTAAGACCACCGATACTGCACATGGGTTGATGCTCTTCCTAATCAAGCCTTGATCCAACAACTCCTGCACTTGTCTAGCTACCTCTAGATTCTGATCTGGTGTAAGCTTATAAGCTGCTTTGTTAGGCAAAGATGCTCCAGGTTTGAAGTCAATCTGATGAATAATGGCCCTTTTAGGAGGTAAAGTTGTAGGTGCACCATCACTCACTATGTCCTTCTACTTCTCAAGCAAATTCTGGACTGCACTGGGTATGACTATTTTTTCAGCCTTGTCTTCTTCTTTGGACTACAACATGATCACATAACTTTCACCCCCTTGATGTAGGTTGTTAAGGAACTCCTTGCCACTGCTTAAAAGAACACTTGGTGTCTTTGAATGTCCTTCTTCTTCTTCTAATAGTGACTGCAACTTAAATGTCTTCCCATACTTTTTAAAAGAGATATTATTCTCCTTCCCATCATACATGGCACTTTTGTCATACTGCCATGGTCTGCCCAATAGTAAATGGCATGCATCCATGGGCAATACATCACAAATTAGCTTATCCTTGTACCCTCCAATAGAAAACTTCACTGTTACTTGCTCATTAACAAGAACACTCTGCCCTTTGTTTAACCATGTCACTTTGTAGGGGTTGGTGTGGGGTACCTTCTCCAATTTGAGCTTCTTTACTACCTGTTCTGAGATGATGTTATCTGTTGAACTTGAATCTACAATGACCTTGCATACTTTTCCAAGTATCTTGCATCTCACTCTAAATAGAGCTCTCCTTTGTTTAGGTTCTTCCTTGGCCAGTTGCCTGATCAAAACTCTCCTAAACATCAGATTCTCCCATTTTAGATTCAATATGACTGATCTCTGGTGATTTAGTGCTCATGGTTTCTTCTTGTGCATATGCCACCGTCTTCTCAGCATTTGATGATGATGCTTTCTCTAGGTACCTATAAGTTGGATGGCCTACTTGACCACAATGGTAACATTTCATGGTGGAAAAGTATGAATTGCCCCTGTCTGCTCCCCTTCCTCTATTGGATCATCCTTGAGAACCTCTAGAAGGTTTTTCACCTCCATGCTCAGTGATTTTAGACTCTCCTTGGTTTCTTTGCTCATTTCCTCTACCTTGGTAGCCACCTCTATGTCCTCTTTGATCTCTTTGATCTCTTCCTTTGCCTCTACTCTTAGAAGCCTGGTCATGTTTCCTCTTGCTTCTTTCCTCAATCTTGATAGCTAATTGATAGCATTGGTGTACTATCTTTGGACTTAGAAGAGTCATCTCCTCTTGGATGTTCCACTTCAAGATGTTAAGATACCTACCCACTTTGAGACTTTCATCTTCTGAGACATTGGACCTCATATAAAGTTTTTGAAACTCCTCAGTGTAAGTGTTCACATCTTGGTCTCTTTGCCTCAAGCTTTTCCTCTTCTTGTGTAACTGAATCTCATAATCATCTGGTATGTATGCTTCTCTCACTTTTGCCACCATACCTTTCCAAGTTGAAATAGGCCTCTTTCCTTCCTTTTCCCTCTCTGTCTGAATGAATTTCCACCATGTCAAGGAAGATCCTCTCAATCTAGACTTGGCCACCTTCACCTTTTGTGCTTCAGTGATTCCATCACATTAAAAATGGTTCTCCATGCCTTCTATCCAATCCAGGACTAGGTTAGCCTCCAATTTGCCATTAAACAGTGGTATACCTTCAAGTTCTTTCCCACTCAAATCTTTGAATGCCTTCAAGAAAGGCTCCTCTTGTAGAACAAGGTCAGGTTAAGGGGTCTTGTCTTCCTCTACAACCTCTTCACTCTTTGGTTCCATTCCCTCCAATCTATCACTCACCTCATCGGCCTTGATTTGCACATTGTTCAATGCTTGCTCTAGTTGAGCTAGTCTTTCTCTCAACCTCCTATTATCCTCCTCCTGATCTTCAACCTTCTTTTCCAACTCAATTTTTATCACCATGGTTGTGGAACCACTAGATTAAAGTTCTAACATACAAGTTTCTTCCCCAAATCTTTAACTTGCTCTAATAACAATCTGATAGGGTAGGGTTGGATGGAACACTCACTATTCCATGCTCTAGATCCTTGTTTGCAAGATATCCTTGGTGTCTTTCTTCACCAACTGAACCTTTAGGACCTTCCTCTTATTGAGGTTCCCCTGGTTCTCCTAGCCAACCCCGCTATCATGACAAATCAGCTTCCCAAGTTAAACTTGGTGCACTACCTCCTATTCTTCCCTTAGCCCTTAATCTTTTCTTTGCAGGGGTGTAGAGATATTTCTCCTAGCTTCAATCCATCCTCCTAGGGTTCTTGAAATTTAACCAAACTCCTTTCTTCCATCGCTCTCACCAAACCCTCATCTAGGGTTAAAAAGGCTACTAGCCTTTGAGCCCCAATTAGGTCTCCAATTCCGAGAAAACCAGTTGGTTCTCCAAACTTTTCGAGAGAACTCAAAATATTTTCTATGGATTCATGGTCCTAATTCCCATCCATTAGAGATTCTGGAGGTTTGAATTCTAACCTGACTGTACAAAGTCCTAACCTTCCAATTTAGAAAAATTTAGGTCTTTATTTGAACTTTTTCTTGACCACACGGTGAACTGTCAGTTTGTTCTCCAATCTAAAGGACTGGTGAAGTCTCCTCTTTATTGCCAAGCCTTTACAAGGCTTTCATATACCTTTCCACCACGTGATTTATTAGGGAAAGGTCACCCCTGCAAACCAAGTGCTTTACACTTCTTGGCTTTCCTAGTCGGGCACTATCAAGCTTTCCTAGGAGAAGTCTTCCATTGTGCTTTCATGACTCCTAACTACTCCTAATTCTACCATATTTACAAACATGGAGTCTAGCCCCAATCCCCAAAATTTTGTACACCAGGTACAGTGGGAATGTGGACTAGTTTTCCATTCTTACCAGTCTGCCAGTCAGAGCAACAGTTACAAGAAATGAACTAACTATTCAAAGAATGCCTAAAATAAAAAACTAACTACCTACTATTCCTGAAAAATGCTTGAAAGGTAATTACCCTACATTCCACACTACTCACAGTGCCTAATCAAATCATTAACACACAAAACTAAAGCAAAAACATGGGAAATTCACATAAGAAATCACTATTTTCTTGATTTTTAAACTTCTATTCAAACTTGAATGTATCCAACCTTTCTCTCAGGTTGAGGCACTCCATTTATAGGTTAATGAAGGTATTTATGCCTCCCCTTGGTCAGACATTACATTTTTCTTGTGGCAAAGGTGGAAAATGGGCCATTTCGCCACTTTTGCCAATTTTCTAGAGAACTAGGAAAAGTGAGTTTCTAACCTCATAAACCTTTCCACTCCCCATCACTCCTGATCATAAAGCCTCTAACTCTAACTCAATGGTGAACATGACCTTCAACGAAATACATTATAACAAAATGCATCCTAGACTTCCTAATGCCTAGTGTTTCTTAGGTGCTCCTGCACCATACCCATTGGCAGAGGGAACTTCCTGAAATAATATATATATATATATATCATCCATATTGTTCACCCACGTTATTATCTCTAGACCTATAGGTAAACCTAGGCCGAAAAATTAGAGGAGCTCCTCTCACTACTTGTTATTAAACAGAAAAATACGAATCAACTAGGTCATAAAGGAGATAATTTTAGATATAGCACACAACAACCCATTTTTAAGTCATATATCGAGTCAAATATAGAATCACTAATTGATCCACTAGATCCTATAGGACTAGGACCAGATACCACTACCCTAGCTTATTCACTAGCACCAACACCATCAGGTTTTTTAGTAGTTTACCCCCCCAGTTGCATCCCTACATGTCTTGGGTGAAGGAAAAGCATACTAATTAGTAATTGAATCTCCTTAGCCGATAGTAGAAACATATATATATATATATATATATATATATATATATATATATATATATATATATATATATATATTCTCCTTCATGTATAAAAATCCAAAAACATAACTTCATTTACTTAGAATTTTTAAAAATTTAACTATAAAACTCTTCATCAAAAATTTCAACTACAAAATCTTCATTAGTGGAACAAAATTTCTAATAAAATTGATCAATCTACATAATATTATCTTAAAATATTCATCTAGATGAAAATAAATTATTTAAAGAATATGGTATCTAAATTTTTGCATATGTGAAGTTTCATAGAACACTTACATTACCAAAACGTTGCAAGAGGGAGGCTCTTGATTGTTATTTCTACTACTCTTAGCTAAATAGACAATACATTATGCCCAGGAATATATAATTTATTAATACGCACAATATTATCTTAAAATCTTCATCTAGATGAAAAAACAATTATTTAAAGAATACGGGTATCTAAATTTACGCATATATAAGTTTCATAGGCCACTTACATTACCAAAACATTGCAAGAGGGAGGCTCTCTAATGTTATTCCTGCTAATCTTAGCCAAATAAACAATATTTTATTCTCTCGAATGTTATTCCTACTAGTCTTAGCCAAATAGAAAATGGAATGCTCTCCACCTAACCTTAATGGGTCATTGAGCCACAAATCCCTCACCATTCCCTCGAGCCAAGAAGATCACCAAAAGACTAGATAAGTAAGAAGGGTACACACAGGAAATCAACATAACAAAAGCCTTTCTTTTCAACCACCCACAAGGATAAATAGACCCCATGCCAATACCCTAATTTTTAAAAAATAGGACAACACCTCAGATTCAACTTTCAAAAAAATATGGAAGCATAAGGTATACCCAATGTATAACCATCCATTAAGCCTCTCCCCCCTTATTCTCCACGCGAGTCTTCCCATAAAATTCAGGAGGATGAAAAAAAAGGTAAGTGAACTTACTCCCTCTTCTTGCAAATTAGCTAATCCTTCCCCCTCTATATCAATTTCCACACCTGCCCTCCTCTCGCCACATAAAAAACATGATAATCATCACACTATTTTACACTCCTCACCCCACATAATAAACATGATAATCATCACATTATTTTACAAAATAGTATAAGGTAAGTAGGGTCATGGTGATCTTGTTTCATCCATGGGCCATTTGCATACCTATACATTTCCTGCACAATTTGAAAATTTCAATAGCCCATGAAATAATTAACAAAAAATGGCATCTTCATAATTACATTATCAATTTGATGTTAACCAAGCTGGTGTACCTCAAAATTACATTTCATTGCTTTCATACCATTTGGATGGTCATAATTTTCTTTTAAAAATGAAAGTGCCCAATCCTTGGGCTACACATTGTTAGAAAATTTATGATCCTAATTGTTGAAATGAATAAAAAATATATATTTCAATCAACCTCAACCTAATATTCTAACAATTTATTCAAAAATTTAAACATCCAAATCACATTTACGTTTATCATTTACGTATTTATACCTTGCATCTGATAGAACTTGTTCAGTCTAACATGATACAAATAACTCACATATATAAAATATTCTAGAAATTAACACATCTACCAATTCCAATCATATATCCTTGTTCATGAATGAGAAACTACCAACAATTATTATATCCAATACACAAGGAACTATATTAATAAAACTTCTGCTTGATAAAGTTTAGAATGATGACTCATATTTAGGGTAACCATTTACCTATATTTATAGGTTCACTTACCTTTGTAATGTATCAAGAGTTAAATAATTTTGGACCTTATGATGATTAAAGTACAATTAAAATCTTACCAGATCAAAATGATGATTGTAAGGATTGAAGCAACTTTAAAATTCCATCCCTGAGGGTATGCAATCATAAAGAATTTATGAGTTATCTCCTCTATGATACAAGCAATAAAAATCTAATTGTACCATTTCATGTGTTATTACATCATCATGCGTGTTCTATTTTGTAAGGGGAAACTCTAATACCTTTCAATAGGAGTCTACATATCATTACTGGTCACTCTGTAAGAACAATCACCTACTATAATCTCTTAGGTGCTAAATTTATAAATTAATTTAAAATTGATTTTATTTACCAAAATCATCATTTAAATTTTTCAAATTTCAATATTGTTCGAAATTCCTATTTAATTTTCAATTGTTATTGATTTGGTTCAAAATTTAGTTCACATTCGACTCACATGGTTTGTTCTACTAGTATCACTACAATACCTCATGCTTCTAATATTACATCATTCTAAATGCATCATTAGTTGACTTGCCTCATGATAACGATAGGCTTACTTAAGGTAGCATAAAAAGTGGTAATTGGTGCACACAAGGTAGGTGCCTTACAAAAAATTACCCTTCCACTACAACATATTGTATACACCTAAAATTGGTCTAGAGCATTCAATTAATTAAATACACATTATTTGATTAATTATTCTATTTCCTCTACAGTTTAAATAAATAAAAATATTTATTTAATATAGTTCACTTTCAAATTCATCTTAATCAAATAAACAAAATTAAATACTTTGTTCGATTTAATTATCAAATCCCTATTTCAATCTATCACATCATTCTCGAATTAATTAAATAAATACAAAACACTTTATTTATTAATTACCATATTCCTCTGATTAATTTAATAAACGACTATCCTATAGTTTGTTTTATTGAATTATTTATCTCCCTTTTCTAATTTAAATAAATCAAAATATTTGAATTAAGCATAAAGGAATATTCCAATCTACATTTCCTCAAAAATGAATTAAATTTCATATGTCTAATCTATGTCTAAATTTGTCACAATTAATGCTTTGAAACTTCACGGGAAGTTTTGGAGACAAATTGGAGACAAATTTGAAATTTGATCTCTCAATCTTCTTCCATCAATTTTTCCTCTTCTCTTGCTTGGTGTTTTCATGGGGAGAGACAATCTCCATCTTTCTCTCAATCTCCTCCATCTCTCACCATTCAATCCTCCAAATTGAATCCAAGCCTCTCAAAGCTTTCCTTGTACATTTCTACAGCCAAGAAATCTATAAATAAAGCCTCATTGAACCAAGAAAAGGATCCAGATATTCAAGCTTTTGCACCCTTACTCTGTAGGAATCTAGGCATCAAGTATCAAGCATCAACATTCAAGCAATTCAACAATCAAGCTTCACAACAATGGCTGCCTCTTGGAGCTACAGTTATCTGTTTCACATCAATATCATGCTAGTTTAATTGATTTATCATTTAGCATTATATTATCATCATCTCGTTCTTCAGATAGTCATTTTAATAGTCTTATATGCTTACAAAATTTGAGAGCAATTTAGATTTAATAAATCTTTGGAGATAGAGAGCAATAGGATGCTTTCAATTGATTATTTTGTTGAATTGATTCAATTTGTTTAATCATTGATATAATGTCGTATGAAGAAGTGTATTTATGTTCTTTACCTCATTCCACACTTACAATTTGGTGCCCACCGTGGGGCATTAACCCCATTTTATCAAAATTACAATTTTTTTGGAAAGTGTTATGCAGATTTATAGCGTGATTTGTTTTAGCACTTTCGTTAAAAGTTTTGGCGCCTCTGGTCCCTGTTCTAGCACTTTCAGAGTTTCGGCGTTTCCGGTTACTGTTCTAGCACATCGGGTGTTTTAGCGCTTCTATGACAAACTTCAGTGCTTTGGTACACTGTTTCGGCGCTTTGGTGATTTAGCACTTCCAAGAAAAATTTCGGTGCTTCGGTACACTGTTTCGGCGCTTATGGGTTTTAGCGCTTCAATCCCATATTCCAGCGCTTTTGTAAAAATAGTTTGGATCCGACGCTTCCGCGGCCAGATCTTACGTTTTTTTTTATAGTTGGAATAAAATTGATCAATCTAGGATAGTCACTTCAAGGTTTCAAAAAATTGATCAATCTAGGATAGTCACTTCAAAGTTTTTAAAATTGATCAATCCTAGGATAGTCACTTTCTTGTTTTTGCTAAAGAAAATCTATCAATCCTAGGATAGTCATCACATTCTTACAGTAGAAGTTAAAAAGAACATCATGATTTTAGTGAAGCATCACCTTCACTTAGATTAAGAATCTTTCTTTTTGGGCTTAAAACATAACAAATGTATATGCTATGCTTGTAGTAATTAGGCTTATGCGCTCCCCTTAACTGGGTGACCAAAGTGCTAGATTCACTTTTCTTTTATGTCATTTACGCTTTATTAAATCCTTTAGTAGGCCTACCGTAGTGGGAAAAAGTACTCACCCTACGGGAACAACCTAAGTGGGAACAACCAAAGCCAGGTTATCCAACCCACTATAATAAAAATGCAATTTGTTGATGAAAGTCCAAATTGACGGTAGTAGGAAAGATAACCATCCCCAAAATTTTTGTTCTAAAGATTGGGAGGTCTCTTGAGGGAGTTTATCTATTTGCCACACTGAACATAACCCTATCTATGAACCATAGAGTAGTTTCTCACCGAGTCAGTATCCATACGTTGTCATACTCACAGTGTAAGGGGAGGGAAGAATTTACCCCCAAGACACTCACCATATAATTACCAAGGATTGTTTGCTCCAGGGATTCGGTATCTACTTCTGTCACTTTCAGTACGCACCTAGCAACGACAAAAACACGGGCACCCTCTAGGGGGTGACACTGCTGTGTGAGTCAACGTAATTGCAAGATGTGGGCTGTGAGTATAATGATGACCTACTTGTCCTTAAGTGTGAGTCTATTTGATTTGTGTACAAATGTTAAAACAACCTGTCAAAATCAATAAAAATCATTCGTAATTTTTGAACATACACAATCTTTTCAGTTTTAAAACACTTATTCAAAAATTGTTTGTCGTGTTTTCACAAATTCATTTAAATCAGATTTAAAGATCATCCTGAAAACATCAAGTCAAAACAAATCAGAAAATCCATGGTGCGAAAGTGGAAGTCCACCACCTTTGTCAAGAGGAAAATCAAAGTCACAAAACCCCAAAGACCTCTCGGTTATAGAAACAAATTGAGAAAACAACGTTTTTGGTATCAAAATCGCAAACTTCTTTTACAACATAGAACTTTTATCCACCGCTATCATGATTTTGCTAGGGTTCACACATTAGATTACGCAGTAGAACCAATATACTCATGAGCCTTCTTCCAGAGGAGAGCTCTCACACAATTCCACAACCGTAGTCAACGGATTCATCCTTCTTATCTTCCATAATCTCTAATACAATATGCCACAAGACCAGATCAAATTTTATAGTAGAAGGTCTTAAAAAGTCTTGTTTTTAGCATTCTAAAAAACTTGTTTCAGCGCTTCGGGTCACTGTTCTAGCGCTTTTGTGAAATAGCACTTTCGGGCTCTATTTTAGTGCTTCTAGTCTTTATTTTAGCGCTTCTAGGAAGTAGTGCTTCTATTATTTTCTCCAGTGCTTTCGGGCACTGTTTCGGCGCTTCGGTCACCTATTTTAGCATTTCTGGTTTTTGTTCTAGCGCTTCTGGTCTCTATTTTAGCGCTTCTAAAACAAAGATTTCAAAATTTTAACCAGCCTATCAATCTGTTATTTTATCAACATTTTCATCAGGATCAAATTTTCTTTTCATCAGAATCACTGTCAAAGGACCAAAATCAGAAAGGTTTATTCAAATTTCCAAACTTATGAACTGAAACAAGATCTTGCAAATCACGAGTGTCAAAATCAATTACTACACTGAAGTTTCATTATCAAGATAATACATCCTTCATCACAAAACAAAGTATAGTAATTAACTTTTTAAGTATTGTCTCATCAATAAGATCAGTCATCTTATTCGAATTTGTTTAAAAAGGTTCAAATTGACACTATCACACACATAAGATCAACATTTTAGAAGAAAGGGCAAAATTTTTTATGCCAATCTTCACTAGATCCCACAAACAGAGACTCTTAGAACAAGAGTTTGAATCATCTAAAAATATGGCAGAAGAAAATCCTTGGAACACTTTAAACCGCAATAACAAAAATGAAATAACTCAAGAGGAAATCCAAGTGGCTCAACAAGATCCCAAGTTTCACATGTTTATGGAAAAAATTTTGGAACAAGACATGGAAAAATATCTTTTAATGTTGGCCGAATCAGGGGTGAAACTTCCAAAATATTTTGATATAAACCGTTTGAAAGATGCAACTAAAACAAATGAAACAGAAATACCGCTACCAACACAAACAATGAATCCAGTTGTTACTTTAACTTCACAAATGCAATTATTACAGCAATACATACATGACATGACGAAAGGTACAATCAAAAGGTATGTGATATAGGACATTTGTCCTTATCCTTTTGACGCAACAGCTGGCTTGCTACCTTTTCCAAGACATTGCGAATTCCCAAAGTATGATAAGTACAATGGACGAACAGATCCTATAGATCATATACCAGAATTTAAAACAATGAGTCTTGAGTTTGCTCAAGAAGAGACTTATTTGATGAGGTTATTCCCAAGAAGTTTCGGAGGTGCATGTATGGAATGGTTCTCAAAACTATAACCTGGTATCAAAACGTTTGAGGAACTTGTTAACAAGTTTATCTCTCAATATTCATTCAACATCCAAAATGATGTTACTATCAAGGATCTCTACAACTTAAAACAAAATAAAGGAGAAACATTCTTGTCTTTTCTCCAAAGGTGGCGACGACTATTCGCTAGGTATCCTCAATCTATTCCAGAGGAAGAAAAGATGGAATTATTCATTGAGAACTTGATAGAAGAAATGAGCTATAGGATAGAATTACAATGTCCACCCACTTTCAAAAAAGTCATAGAAAATGGTCTTAAGATTGAGGAAGCATTAGTGAAATGGGGAGTCATCAAAAATTACAATCACAAATCAAATAACTACTCCAATCAACACTCAAGTAATGATAAACCAAAAAATTTGGCAAAAGAATCACAACACAAATGAAATAACAAGCGATTCACAAAATGTCAAACCAGTTTTCAACTTGACTGCATCTTCTTCAAACAATCAAAATAGTGACCAAAAAGTCTATTCAAATACCATGCAGAACAACGAATGCGCAAAAACACTACCATATCAAAAACCATCAAATCGATGAAAGTTCACACCTTTAGGTCAATCAATGGAATCAACAATGAAGGAACTAGTTACCAGAGGCCTTCTGACTGCATGGGAAGCTAGGTTCTGGGATCCAAAAGTCAAACCATCATGGTGGAATGACGCTGATTATTGTAACTATCATAATAACAAGGGTCATAAAACAAATGACTGTATGGAATTGAAACATGAAGTACAAGATTTGGTGGACAGCATCAAAGTGTATGTGGAAGGACTTCAAAATAATAATGATCATTCGGCCTTCAAAGATCCACTACCAAATTATGACAAAGGTGCATCATCATCAATTAGCAAAGGGAATAATGCCAATCATGTCTATAACACAACAATCATGTGTCTATCTGAAGTCAAATATGATCATACAATTAGTAATAACATTGAGGAAAATGAAACCAACAAAGTTACCTCTTTGGATTTACTCCCAAGTGTGCAAAACTTTGATAATCAAATCAATGTTTTAAAAATAAGAGATAATCAAGAACATCAACCAGAAAATGCCATAACTCGGGGGCAATCAAAAGTTATGTTAAGGGGAATTGGATCCACACATGTAGTTCCACCTCCATCAAATGCAAAACACCCCCCAAGAGAATCAAGAACGTCAACCAGCAAACGTCATAACTAGGGGGCAAGCCAAGGTAGTATTAAAAGGATTAGGATCTCAAGGTGCATTTACGCCTCAATCTCATTATAGTATTGTTGATCAATTACAAAATATCCCTGCCCAAATCTTAATACTGGAACTCCTAAGGTTGTCACCATCACATAAAGAAGTTCTTGAACAAGAGTTAGTGGCCACAACCGTACCAAATAATTTGGACGTTTGTCAATTCCAAGCTATGGTGGGACATCTGACTACCCCGCATTGTCTATCATTCTCTCAATAGGATGATGTCTCATTAAACCATCCGCATAACACAACATTGCATATCGGAGTCTGTATCCATAATCGTCCTGTTAAGAGAATTCTAATAGATGGGGGAGCTGGTTTGAACATTTGCACCCTCGAATTAGTCTATGCACTAGGATATTTCAAAGACGCTATTGATGCTCGACAGAAAATGACCATCAAAGCCTATGATGAGGAGGAAAGATCATCCAAAGGTTCTGATTGTATTACCCATTCAAGTGGGGCCTGTGATGAAGCATATAGCATGTCAAGTATTAGATAGAGAATTGACATACAACATACTCTTAGGATGACCCTGGATTCATGAAATGCAGGCCGTACCTTCTACATACCATCAATGCCTGAAGTTTCCAGTAAACGGACAAGAGGTGACTATAGCTGTTGATTATAATCACCCACAACATTGTGACACATTAAGAATATCTCAAGATGCCTTTGTCCCTCACAACATGGAAGCTTCAAGTTCATCATCATCCAAGAACGAACAAAGTCCAAGCATCACTACTAAGTGGGTACAAAAGAAAGGTAAAGAAAAGGAAACAAGTCATGATGAAACAAAAAAACCGGATACACAAACTTCTCTATCACACAGATTTCAAAAGCAAGTTCAGTTGACAGATAAAGGAATGGGATAATACTCAATGGAGAAATCGCTTAACTTATCACAGTTAATGCCATCTCCTAGGAAATATGGTCAACCATCACTAGTCAAACCTCCAACATCTATACCTACCATAGTTCTTCATGAAACATTTGTAAAATATGGGACCATAGCAGAAGAAATGGACAACAAAGCAATCCTGGATTGGCTATACAAGGATGAAGAAACATCAACATCAGAGACCGATATCAAAAATGTTAGCATCTACACAAACAAGTATGGAAAAGGAAAGGCTATTCTTGAAAAGATGGGTTATGAAGGACAAGGACCATTGGGATTAAGAAAGGAGGGAATCTCAGAACCTTTCACACCTCTCACTCTCCACACAAAAGAAAAACCAGGGCTAGGATACTTTGAAGAAGAGAAGCAAGAGAAAAAAAATACAGCTATGGAAAATATCCTTCACTTTAGAGAGGGTTCTGAAATAGACTCAAATGAATATGAGTGGGCATTACCTTGTGATCTACTTGACATTGATATTCTAGTTGATGTGATTCAAAAATATGCATCTACACATGAGGAGGGCCAAGGCTCGGGGTCTATACCATTCATCGAGGAATCACTAAATATCGATGACTCTAGTGAGGACGAACAAAATTTGAGTGAACTAGATGATTTCAAAGAAGGTACCATCATGGATCTCGATATCCCAAATGACAATTATGATGATCTTGCTGTCCTCACCCTTACCTCCATTGACCTAAATCAATCTGATGATACCATGCCATTGATCCATCCGGAACTTATTGATTTGGAACCCATCGAACCATTGACTATAAAAAAATTTGAAAATGATGATGCCATCATGCATTTCCTTTGTCATACTGAACTTGATACAAGTGCTATCCATACTACTCATAACAATATGACTCAGCAAGAGGGTGTCAAATCTTCCAGTTGCAAAATTAACAACAGGGAAAATAGATCTAATGGTGAAAACCATTCTATGGCAGCATTAGATCTAGAAAAAGTAAAAATAAAGAACGCATCCAACGGTGAAAACCCTTCTGAGGCACTAAAGGATGGAAGATTTGACACTCTCCCAGAACACTATCATGAGCGATCATCAGTTCTAGTCGAACCTACACAATCAGTGGACATTGGCACATAAGAGAAGGCCAAATTACTACATCTAGCAGAATCAATGACTGATCAAGAGAGGCCGAAATTTATCAACTTCTTCAAAGCAAGAAGCATCAACTTTGCTTGGTCACATTCTGATATGCCTGGCTTAGATCCAAATCTACTTATGCATTATTTGTCTTTTCCAAAAGGAATCAAGCCTGTTAAACAAAAATTAAGAAAAATGCACCCCCACATTGCATTAATGGTCAAAACAGAGCTAAAGAAATTATTGGATGCTAGATTCATATGATCTGTAGATTATGCTGAATGGATATCAAATCTTGTGCCTATTTCCAAGCTAGACAATAGCATCAGAATTTGCACAAATTTCAGGGACCTCAATAAAGCATGCCCGAAGGATGATTTTCCACTTCGAAATATAGACATCATTATGGACTTGACGATAGGGCATGCCATGTTATCAATCATGGACGGTTTCTCTGGGTACAATAAAATAAGAATAGCTCCAGAGGATCAAGAAAAGATAGATTTTACATGTCCATGGGGAACTTTCTACTGGAATGTCATGCCATTTGGTTTAAAGAATGCAGGAGCGACTTATCAAAGGGCAGTGACTACGATCTTCCATGATATGATGCACACTTTCATGGAGGATTATGTGGATGAAATCTTGGCGAAATCTACTACTAGGGAAGAAAATTTGCATATCCAAGATAAAATCTTCACACAGATGGAGAAATTTAATGTCAGGTTAAACTCTAAGAAATGTGTCTTTGGGGTTGCATCAGCAAAGCTGCTAGGATACATTGTGTCAACAAAGGGCATTGAGGTGGATCCAGCAAAATTCAAAGCAATTACGGAGATGCCACCTCCTAGAAATATCAGCCAGCTCAGATCACTACAAGGATGGCTTCAATCAATCAGAAGATTCATTTCCCAACTGGCAGATAGAAGTCATCCTTTGAATCATCTATTGCATAAACACATAGTTTTCATGTGGGATGAGAAGTGTGAAGCGACATTCAATTAGATCAAACAATATCTAATGTCACCACCTGTTCTCATACCACCAATAGAAGGAAGACCCCTCATATTGTATATTGGTACAACTGATATCTCATTGGGGGCACTCTTAGCACAAGAGGATAATATAGGAAAAGAGCATGCTATCTACTACATCAGTAGAACTTTAAATGGCTATGAAATAAACTATAATTTCATAGAAAAATCTTGCTTAGCAGTAGTGTTTGCTACTCAAAAGTTGAGACACTACATGACGGCTCAGATAATCAGGTTAATTGTAAAGATCAACCCTTTGAAGTATCTACTAAGTAAAGCTACCTTAACAGGTAGACTGGCAAAATGGGTTATGCTCCTCAGTGAATTTGACATTCAATATGTCAAGAGAAAGGCAATCAAGGGACAAGCAATTGCTGAACAGCTAGCTGAAGCTCCTCTACTGGATAATCACCCAATGACAATGGAATTCCTAGATGCAGACATCATGACCACAATGCCCCAACAATGGATACTATACTTTAATGGATCATATACACAACGAGGATCAGGAGGAGGAATCTTGTTCATATCTCCCCAAGGACACACAATTCTAAAGTCATATAGACTCATGTTTCAATGTACAAACAATGTGGCAGAATATGAAGCATTGATTATTGGGGTCAAGATTGCAATTCAATGGAAAATCACAGATTTACAGGTCTATGGAGACTCTCAACTGGTTATTTATCAAGTCAATGATGAATATCAAACCAAAGATGACAAATTGATGCCTTACAAGCAGGAAATAGATCATCTGAAACAATCCTTTACTAATATCAAGTTTGATCAGATTCTAAGGGCGGAGAACAAAGTTGTTGATGCTATGGCTACGATCGCTTCATTACTACAATTGCCTGAGAAGCATATTTGTTATGATTTTATGGTAGAACAAGTATCATGTCCTTCCTATTATCAATCAAAATCCACTACCATATGCCATCTAGAAGCCACTGAAGCCTCCATATACGAAACAACCTATGCTTATCTAAAAGATGATATCCTACCTCCTGACCTTTCCAGGGATCAAAAACGCAACTTTATCCGTCAATCCGCCCAACACACTTTAATCACAAATGTCCTTTATCGTCGAGGTCTTGATGGTACACTACTCCAATGTCTAGAATGCAATGAATCTGAAATGGCCTTACAAGAAGTTCACGAGGGTATTTGTGGTCCTCACTCGAGTGGAATAACCCTAGCCAAGAAACTCCACCGTTTAGGTTATTATTGGCCTTGCATGGAAAAAGAATCATATCATTTTGTCAAGAAATGTCACAAATGTCAAGTTCATAGTAATCTGATTTATGCACCGGCACAAGAACTGCATCCTTTCACATCAACATGGCCTTTCTATCAATGGGGCCTAGATCTAGTAGGCAAAATACATCTATCTTCATCTAATGGACACAAGTTCATTATCACAGCTACAGAATACTTCACGAAGTGGATAGAAGCAGTACCTCATACTACCATCACTGGGAAACAGATCTCCTCATTCATCATGAACTACATAATATGTTGGTATGGTATCCCTCAATCTATTATCACTGATAATGGATGACCTTTCAAAAATCAAGATGTTCAAGAGCTATGTGATAAGCTCCACATCCAACATCATTTTCCAACACTGTACTATCCTCAAGGGAACAGCCAAGCAGAGGCCTCAAACAAAACCATACTCAAAATTCTCAAAAAGACGGTTAATGATGTTGGACATGATTGGCATGTTCAACTCAACCCTGCACTATGGGCCTACAAAACAAGCATCAGAACACCAATGGGAGCTACACCATTTGCTTTGGTATATGGATCAGAAGCCATATTACCCATTGAAGTTGAAATTCCATCTCTTCATGTATCACACATAGGTATCATTTTAGATGAAGATTATAGGGTATCTAGATTGCAGGAACTAGAATTTCTAGACGAGCGTCGTCAACAAGTTGTAAATCATCTAACAGCTTATCAACAAAGGATTTCAAGAAGTTACAATCACAGGGTGAAACCAAGGGTCTTTCAGGTTGGTGACTTGGTACTAAAGGAAAACCCTAGGAATTAGCAGGACAGGGAGAAGAAAGGAAAATCTGAACCTAACTGGCTTGGTCCGTTTGTTGTCATATCAGTGTATGGATCAGGGGCATATCAGCTATCGACATCAGAAGGGGATCTGTTTGATGAACCTATCAACAATATTCATCTTAGAAAATTCTATGCTTAAAGTCTCCTAGTGCACGGGGAAAATTCTGAAAATTGTTTCCTTGGTGAAAACCTAGCAAACAAGCATCTTGGCAAACACAAAAATACAACCAAAAAAGAAATTAACAAGAAAATACAAAAAAATGGAAAAATAGGAAAAATACAAAGGGTGTAATCAAAGCATGTGGTGAATACCTGGAAAAAGGCGTCATATGTGATTCTAAGATCAGCTCTCCCATCTATTTGGATATATGTCGGGATCATTCATCTGAAGGTCGGTATCAATTCATATCATATCATTCATCTCGCCATCATTACATCCACTATCAAGTCATGTCACATGGTCAACATATAACTCCATAACTTGGGGGCAACATCTGGAAATCTAGGGGCAATCCAAATGTATCAATTGCATTTGGTAATAGAAAATCAAAAACAAAGATCAATACGCAATTTTAATCATTGTCAGAAGAATCAACCATCCTTATCAAATATCCAAAAAAATATCAAATAGGAAACTCTGAAAAGGAAAAATCCAAAAACATAGGTCTGTGTCAGTCGAACTACGTGGTCTCTACATGTGTAATGTAGGCAAGTCTAATCTTAAATCAGCCCCCGAGACCCCTAAGATAGGTTGGTAGGTTAGGTCTTTGGTCAAAAATCTTGAAAATCCAAAAACATGTCAAAATCAGGATGGATGATCTAAAATCTAATAAATGAATGAAACACTTTAAGTGAACAATGGATAAATTATACTTTTTGATTATCATTTCTTTAGAGTGACTCAATGATGTATTGAACTAGAGGAACAAGGAAAAATAATGATATTTTTATTGTCCGTTGTATATGCGATAATAATATAAATGTGTGAATTGTCAGGGGATGTGCTATGCAAATGTATCACCGATGACATTCAAAATTCACACACTCAAATGATAATCTTTGCCTGTTTACGCAATGAATGCTCAGGTCATCTTAGTTCAAATTATACCTTGATGCTTGTGTTCGATTGCAATATCAAAAATCATGAAAGAAGTACTCAGGTCATCATTGGATTAACACAACCGTCGATGCTTGTATTAACTTTCAACATTCAATAAAAGCTCTATGATGATACCAAGCACAAAAAGACTGTAAAATGACATCTGTTTTGCATATCATTGCATGATTAAATTAGATTGCATTCATCATCATTCATTATCTGCAGAGTATTTGTTGCATAAAGGACTCCAATCAATGATTATCTAATCTACAAAAGAGACTGAGTATACTTGACATAAAATCATCAAAAACATATAGCATCATCATTTGCATCATTATCTCATCATTAAAATTTGCATCATCCATACACATTTTGCATCATAATAGACATTCATTTATCAAATACATCGTGCATTTACATTATCACTTTCATCACATCTTTTATCATCTACATCATAAAACATCATTACATCATCATTAAAATTATGTTATAGATACAATCATGTATCCATACATTTAAAAATAATAAAATCATATCATTACACCCATCAAAGATCATCCATCATAAGATCATTTCCATATAAATCATCATTTAGAATCCATACATCACATCATATATCCACATATCATTTACCCATCCATAACATACATCATTGCATCATTACATTAAAATAAAACATCATTAACATCATCACATTTAGAATAAACTCATCACATAAAGCATGTAAAAACATCCATCACATAGAAATCATGAAGCCATCATCATAATCATATCAAATGCATCTCATATATATATCAAAAATATCAAGTATACAATGACGTCGGACATAAAAATACACCATCATACAAAGAGGTACATCATAAAATACATCAGTGAGGATCACAAATAGCCTCTATGACCTACTACTGCTAGAATGAGTAGGCCCAACAAGACCTGTACCACCACCACCCCAAGACGGACCTGGATCTCTTGAATCTCTACATGGAGGTTGTGTCACCCCCTCACTGACTGTCTCTATATGAGTTCACCCAGATCTTGATGGAGCATAACTGACTCGACGCTCAGCAGAAACTACATCATGATACCGACCTCTATAAAACTCGGCCTCTCGGGCAACCCATAGAACCTCTCTCATATAATCACCTATAGAGGTGCCATCAACCACTCTTTGTAGGGTCTTGGCTCTCTCCTGTGCCCTCTTGGAAATCTACCAAGCACTATCTCGCTTGGCTGTTAGGGTATCAACCTGTGTCTGCATACTGGCTAACTGTCCCTATACCTATGCTAAGGCCTGTGCATGAGTCTATGCCTGGGTCTGCATTTGTGTCTGTGTCTACACAACCATGCCCCGAGCCTATACCAACTTCCCCTATAGTGTCTGAACCTATTTCTAGAGCCCAGCTACCTATTTTTGCTGCCCTACTACTGGCATTGTCACTACCTGCCTCTTACGAGGCCTATTGGTAGAGGGTGCACTGTGAATGTCTGGACCTGGTCCTCTATATCCCCCACTCCCGCCGTCATTGTCACTACTGCTGCTATCCTCAGTATCTGAAATACTACTATTTGAGCTCTCATTTGCTGGGATATCACCCTCCCCACTGGCAACATCCTCTGCCACATCCTCCTCTACTGATAAAGGTGTTGGCTCATCGGGGATAGTAATACGAGGATGAGGGACCAAGGCCAAGAATGATGCATAATCCTCTATAACGACTGCCTCTAATATGTCTCTCTGCATGTCCCATGGAGATGGTTGTAACGCTTTGTATCCCTCCACTAGAACATCATAGGACAATGTGGGACCCTAATCTGGAATATCCATGCATCATCTGGCGTAGTGAGATACCCCCTGTGGCATACATTGAATTATGCCATACTGTCTGTAAACTCGACGGAGCAAAAATCTCTCAAGTACAAAAGGAGTCCGACCAATGAGATACATAGAATCACACAAAAAGCCCAATACTACACCATCCTCCTCCCACTCCTCACAGTCAAGGTAGGGGTGCCATATCACTGTCTTCATGTAATCAAACACTCATCTCCAATGCTCTAATTTTCCCATCCGGGCCTGTGTAAATCGACCACTATATCGAAAAACATAGGGCCTACCAGCTGGTCTGTCTGCAATGGGAAACGACCGACAAATAGCAAAGTGCTCCCAAACCCATATTTGTAACAGGGTCGCCCCTGCGGATATATTGCGTGCACCTAAGTACACAATGGAATGAAGATCATGATAGAGATGCGGTAACATGCACATCCCCCATGCATATCTTGTACCATGTACCAACATACTCTCCAATGTCCTACCCCAGCCAATGAGGAATCCCTTTGACCTACGATCAAGGCAAAGGAATCCTCCAATAAATCCAGCTAGCACTGCTGGTAGTGTCGCATAAGAGTATGCGATCCTCCGCCATCGAACACTAGGACCCTCAATATCCTGATCCTGAAATACTCAACGGAGCACATCTCTACTACTGGTCCCATGAGAGTCATATGTAACTATCTCCCCCATGAACGAAATGCATAAGATATGCCACACATCCTCCGATGTGACTGTCATCTCACCAGTACGTAAATGAAAGGTGTTGTGATCACTATGCCACCTCTCACCTAGTGCGGTCAACAAACCCCGATTAATCCTAATCTGGGGAATGTCTAGTAAACTCGTGAGGCCACACTGGCCTATCACCTAGAGCTCATACGGTGTCAAATGTGGTATCAAATCTGTAGTCTATGGAAATCTCTCATGCATCTAAAGAGTACCCAGATCCTCCTATCATCATAACAAAAAAATCTACAATCAGTAAACTATGTCAAGGAATCAAACGTCATTCTACTATCAAGTCTATTCCAAAAGCTTTGGTATGAATTTTCGATCAAAATTCATAGGCGAACATCCAACCTCACCTATCATGAGGGTCATCAAAACATTATCTAGATCTCACCTATCATGAGATTTATAAGATATTGAATCAAACCTCGCCTATCATGAGGGTCATCAAAACATTATCTAGATCTTGCCTATCGTGAGATTTATCAGATATTGTCTCAAACCTCGTCTATCATGAGGTTCATCAAAAAATTATCTAGATCTCGCCTATCATGAGATTTATCAGATATTGAATCATGTCCTCACCTATCATGAGGATCATCAATAAATGGAGTTTCTTCTCACCTATCATGAGGGTTAGTCTTATTTAAATCATTAAATCCAACATCAAGAAATTGGATTGTCAGTCATACCAATCAAAAGAATGGACATGATCATAATTGACATAATCAAAGTTTACTAAGTTAAAATCTTCAATTCTATCATGGAAGTGCTAAAACAGTCATCAAAAGCGCTAAATCCCAAAAGCGCTACTTTATCACCTAAAAGTGCTAAAACAAGGACTCAAAATTCTAAAACCATGAAAGTGCTATTTCAACACTCTGAAGTGCTAAAACAGGCTGTCTAAGTGCCACTTTACCAGAAGCAATATAACAAACCTTCAAAGCACTAATCCATCGACTCAAAGTGCCAAAAATCTCAAAGTGCTAAAAGGCGGCTTCAAAGTGCTAATTCTTGACCCCTAAGTGCTAATTCAATGAAAGCACTACTTTACTGACTAGAAGCGCCAGAGTTTTAAGCGCAAGCGCTAAAACTCAAAATGCTAGACAATTTATTAGAAGTGCTACATCGGGATGTAAGCGCTACAGCATGGCTTCAAAGCGCTGAAACTATCCTAGACATGCCTAGGACCTAAAATGCATAAAAAAATAGAAGTTCACAAATTATGAGGAGGCCAGGGGGTACATACCGGAGGTCCATACGTAGACGGTCGTCTATGGCATCGAACGTGCTCAAATTTATGAGTATGGTAAGGAATCGACATCTTGCTCCAGCTGGCAGAAATGTCTCTATCACTAGGAAATTTGAACTCAAAAAGCAAATAATGAATTGAAAATAACCTTTAAGCACTATTTGTAATTTTTGAAAGGTATTTTTGGTGGGTTTTTATTACATTTTGATTAATTTTATTGATGAAATTAATTGAAACTTATCAGAGGACTCATTTCTTCATCATTTTGTCGAGAGATAAATTATTTCATCATCGAAACACATCAAATCATCAGAAAATCATAAATTTTCAAAAAAAAAAAAATCTAAAAGTCATCAAATCATTTATTTATCTCCCAACGGGGCATATCATCTAAAAATCATGTCTAGGGCACAAGAAATTATTATCATCTGAAAATCATGTCTGGGGCATATGAAACTATTTTTTCATATCATCGATCCTGGCAGTAGCAGCAAAAATATTCTTCGAACCAATGCGTAAACACACCTAAAAATGGTCTGGAGCATCCGATTAATTAAATACGAATTATTTGATTAATTATTCTATTTCCTCTACTGTTTAAATAAATAGAAATATTTATTTAATATAGTTCATATTCAAATTCATCTTAATTAAATAAACAAAATTAAATACGTTGTTCGATTTAATTATCAAATCCCTATTTTCAATCTATCACATCATTCTTGAATTAATTAAATAAGGTCAAACACTTTATTTATTAATTACCATATTCCTCTGATTAATTTAATAAACGATTATCCTATAGTTTGTTTTATTAAATTATTTATCTCCTTTTCCTAATTTAAATGAATCAAAATATTTGAATTAGAGCATAAAGGAATATTCCAATCTACATTTCCTCAAAAATGAATTAGATTTCCTATGTCTAATCTATGTCTAAATTTGTCACAATTTAATAATGCTTAAACTCTCATGGGAAGTTTGGAGACAAATAGGACAAATTTTGAATTTGATTCATTAACTCTCCATCAATCCTTCCTCTCTTGTTTAGTTCTTTTCAAGTGGTAGAGACAATCTCCATCTTTCTCTCAATCTCCTCCATCTCTCACCATTCAATCCTCCAGATTGAATCCAAGCCTCTCAAAGCTTTCCCTATGCATTTCTACAACCAGGAAATCTATAAATACAAGCCTCATTGAACCAAGAAAAGGATCCAGATAATCAAGCTTTTACACCCTTACTCTACAGGAATCCAGGCATCAAGTATCAAGCAATTCAACAATCAAGCTTCACAACAATGGCTGCTTCTTGGAGCTGCAATTATCTATTTCTCCTAAATATCATGCTAGTTTAATTGATTTATCATTTAGCATTATATTATCATCATCTCGTTCTTCAGATAGTCATTTTAACAGTCTTATATGCTTACACAATCTGAGAGCAATTTAGATTTAATAAATCTTTGGAGATAGAGAGCAATAGGACGCTTTCATTTGATCACTTGTTTTGATTTAGTTCAATTGAGTTATCTTTGATATAATGTCATATTAAGAAGTGTATTTATGTTATTTACCTCATTCAACATAAAACTAGCATTTTTTTTGTCACCATATTGTTCTTTAAAGCATTTTTCAAACTCCTCCCATGAACCAATACTAGCGTTCTATAGATCCCTATACCAATCCCTTGCATCTTCTGTTAAGGATTAGACAAACAATTTCATCACTACATCTTCATGTTCCACCTCATAATCATTTAACATATCCATGAAACCTTTCAAATGCTCTTCTATTGAAAAAGCATTATTCCCAACAAATTTGTTCATTTTTCGCTTAACTCATCAGGAATAGGGTTTGGGTACCCTAGACTACCATCAAAGAATAGTTGTCTATATCTTTCCAATTGTATAGGCCTTCGTTGCAATAATCCATCAACCTTTTGAGCTTTAGAACCATCTTGATGTGAATTATTCAACTTGGTAGTCTGAATCCTTGGGCCATAACTACTTGTGATATTTTCCAGACTAGGTTTAGGATCAATTTTAAAAATCTCCTAATGACCTGGTGAAGTTGTGGCTTGTGCTACCTCATCCATATTTTTCATTCTTAGGAAACTTATTTTCCTTCTTTTCTCTGCATTTGTAGCCTCAATTTCGGTCCTCTCTAATTCTTCTACTAAAGCTTCCCCTTCCCTTCTAACCTTTTCTAAGGTAGTTTCTACTTGTGATGATGCATGTGGGAGGGGATCTTTTTTAGGCTGGTGGGAAACCATTCGTTCATTTATTTTGATCCCTTCAGCCATTTGTTTTCCCTTGTCTGCGACAGGTTTAGGATTTGAATTATCTGATTGTGGTTTAATAGGGTTCAAGGGTTTTGGGTCTGTAGGCTTTGGTTGAGTCTTAGCTTGACCTTCAGAACCCTCTTTAGACATTGGCTTAACTCCCTTATCAATAATTTGTTGCACAATAGGACCCTTCTCTTCTAGGTTTGGTCCACTTTGGTTCAGGAATTTCATGTTTGCCAATTGTCTCATTAAACTATCCCTTTCAATGATAGCATTCATCAATTCTGTTTCCTTTTCCTTTTCCTTCTTTATCCTAAGCTCAACTTGCTTTTGGATCTCTCTTCTTAAAGAACTAATATCCCCAAAGACATCTTCAGGGTCAGGCAAAGTTATGTCAGAACTTGATGTTTCACTTAAATCTATCAGATTTGTGTCTTCCTGTCTAAATAATAAAGGCGTTCAATCATCTTTAGCGGGAGGAGGAGGCACATCATTGGTGCATTCTCCATGATGGCTTCGACTTCCACTCCTACTTCTTCTCTCAGTATATTGGACATTAACGGGTCCTTTATTATGACATGTTACATCCTCTTGGACTGGTGTATTAAACAATGCATAAAATAATCCACAACTATCTGATTCAGAATGTCTCTATACATGCTCAAAAGTCTCAGGGATAGGATGTAAAGGCTTACTTGTACCTTTATGTACAAGATTCTGGGATGTGGGAGCAATGTTGTTGTTCTCTGGTTTCTTCTTTATCCAATCTTTCTTCTTTCTTTTAGGAAGTTCACCTTCCAATCTAGATTTCGGGTGATTCTTCATGAATGACCTGGTGCTTTTCATTCCTCTATGTGTGTCCAAAGATCTTTCAACTTGTATAAAACTTCAAATAAAGTGCACATTGGTGCAGAGACTATCAGAGTCGCCACCCAAATATCCTTGGAATATTCACTATTCAAAAACACATGATAATACTTTAAAAGATCCTTAGAACTTATTGTAGTGACAATGCACAAGACATACTGCACAAGGTATATGCAACTCCTGAACTAACCAACTTAATTGGATAAAAAGAAACACAACACCAAGGGATCAACCTTCAAATCTTAGAGATACTATGATGGACTCTATGCAAAATGGATAACCAACCCACTATCAAGAAACATTCAAGCTAGTTCCCCAGCAGAGTTGACATTTTGTTGGTGTTTTTTCATGTATGTAAATCAGGTTTATCTCTTAATCTACCTATGGAATTTCCAAATTTTCAATCAAGGGCAGCTTAGAGGACCTAGACCAACTGACGAGGATTTTAACAAATAACCTCTTACACTATGAGCTTTGCAAGACCTAGGAGGGTGATCCCAGTAATGAGTTTACAACTTCTGCAACAAAAATCATAAATAGTCATTAACTTTGAAAAATAGATAATCTCACAAATAGCTCCACAAAATAGGATACTGTTAGAATGAGAAGGCCCTTCACTAGTAATATCAACTATTTGGAGCATGAGATAACTACAACATTACTTCGTAACTTATGATAGTAATTTTAATTACAAGTTGGCGGCAAGCCCTAAGCGAAGATATATAGAAACAAAGCTTCATAAACTCCTACAATTTAGATCAGTGGCATATGCCATTGGGGAGTCAAATTCACAAACATTCAGAAATTAACAACATATTCAAATACACAACATATATGATCCCTGGCAATATTGCATTACAACATTGTCAATCCCTCTACAAACATATCCATCTATGATTCCATCCAAGCATTTTTATTAATTCTTTGAATTAAAGCCAAAATGGAAAGCATACACATCAGAACAATGAGATGAACATCATAATCCTTGACTATTCTATTCAAAATTATGATATGTTTGTACATAGGAGAGGCATGAGCTCGCGATATAATGTCATAGCTCAAATGCTAGTATTGTTATGAACATCAAAATTTCATAAACATAAAACCCATTACAAGAGAACACCAAACCTAAATTGCCTTAACATTCAAAAAGAAGTTCTTACAATCTGTTTTGCAACTATGCCTAGATTCGACCTTCAAAATATCTGACTTGCCAACCCCTACATCTGGCCCTGAAATCCTTCTTATAGAAAATGATGGAGCAAACAAGCATCGGTCCAGAAGTTACACATGTCATCTATTAATAGGACCACTATGTGCCCACTCAAAACCATGATTAAAATTACTAGGTCCTGGAGCATCTTCCCGTTGATTCTATCCATTACACAATAGCTGTCGCATTTTTTACACCTCAAAATATGCACCCAAAGCCATCATAGAATCAAAACCATAATTAGTTACACTATAAACACTGAGCTGTTAATTGCCAGTAGTAGATACTGTTTCACTCCTCTTTGGTTAAGTATTTTTCCACCCAAATTTGATATTCTTCATCCGTGGGCCAATTAAAATTCACCACCTCCACCACCCTAGTATTGTAAGGTGTGAATTTCACTGCAACCTGGTTGGCTTCTCTTTTAAATGACTCCAAGAACACGCTGGTATTAATTATTTTATCCATGCTCCTCACCAACAAGTCATAGTCTGAGTCATCACAAATCAATTTGATTTGTGCATTGATGACCTCTTCTGCCCTCTCTTGCCACTGTTGTGGTGTCTTAATGTTTCCCTGCGCATCTATTATATCTGACAGAAAAGTATCATTCCAATCATCAAAACTTTTTACTAATTCTCCAATTTTCCTACTCAAATCATCAGGTAGGGCCTGGAATCCCTTCAATGATTTTACAAAGCTTTAATTAGGCTTTAATGATTGGGGCCTATTAGTTGCATCAAACTTGGAAGCTCTAAACATAATATCTAAATCAGTGGCTAGAGGGATCCACTTCTCAACCAAAGGTAGAACCACTTTCCGATCTCTATTAATATTTTGTAATCCACCCCAAAATAAAGAATATAAAGAATGAATAGATGGCAGCCTTGAATCAACCTTCTCATTTAAATGTCTCAAAATGGTTTCAACCACCTCATTGTGTTTAACCATGGCATCATTCTCACTCACCTTTAGAGCAGCCTGTAATTTTGTGATCTTATTCATCATCTACTTTTTGGTAAGGTCCACAGAATACTCCATTTCCTCTTCAACTGGCCTTGATACAGGGCTATGAGTAGGTGTCTGAATTAGAGATCCAAGAGTAGAAATAATTGGGATAATAGGGGGTAATGACCCCGAAGTAGTAGGTAGCTCTCTGATAGTAGGAGCATTGGAAGATTCTCCCACCTGCCCATATTTTAACCTATCTACTTCAAACTGTAGCTCAACATTGCTTTGCTGTATTTTACTATATTCCCAAATTATTGCATTATATTTTTCCATAAGGCTTTTCCTTTGGGCCAATTTGGCCACATTTAGTGTCAGGCTTGTGGCTTCTGTTGCTGAGGTTTTAGAAGCCCTCTTGATAATGAGCCCACCTCTTAAATTTGGGCTAATGTCTATCACATTTGGTTTTTTTCCCTGAGATGCCAGTGCCCATATGGCCAGTGTCTCATACTCCTCACTAAAAGCAGAGTCTTGTAGAGCTTCCTTGACTTCTTCTTCACTACTCTGCATAGGATGCTTGGATTTCATAATAGCATTGAATGCCATAGCATCAATTATGTCCCATTCAAGGAGGAGTAAGACACCTTCTTGAGTCACAAGTCTCCTTCCTTCCTCAATAGTGATGTTCTTGAATTGCTCCATCAATTCGGCTTTGACCTCATCATCATTCTCCTGGTCTGACCTATCAGGTCTTAATTCCCTCCTGTTTTTGTATCTATCCTGATATTCTTCTAATTTCATTCTCCAAATGATTTGCAAGAATACAAGAGTTTTCACAAAGGCATAATCATCTAGGAATGCCTTGCAAGCCTCCATCCTAGCAACCTGCACACATTGCCCCTTTATATCCATATTAGTGAGCACCAATTATGCTGATCTAGGAGGGGAGGGGATACCAACCTGCATGTCCTAATCAGTTATGATTATTTCATCCATCAGAGCCTCTTGTGCCTATTCAATCCTTTGCCTCTTAAGGCTTGGCTCTGATGGTAGATCCACAAGATCATCTCTAAGTGGGGAATCCAAATCCACAATTTTTATCCCTCCAGGTTTCCTGACCCCATGACCCAGTAGTGATGATGCTTTCATTATTTTCTTTCCCTTTTTATTTCCTGCCTCTTCATCACTGCTACCATCTTTCCTTCTCTTGTATAGAGGCCTGTCCAATTGTGGCTGGTAAGTTGGCCTTGCCTCCTCAGGCCTCACCTCTAACTCCTGAATCCCCAAATCCATTTCTAGATTGGCTTTCTTGGTCCTCAAGGTATTCATGATTTCCTTGAAATTGCTCATCAAAAAATCAATTCTTTTATGAAATGGAGTAAACTCCATCAATGGATCAAACCTTTGATCTAGTTTGTGCACCACGACGAGCATTTTTTCATAAGCAATCCATTTCTCCTTATTCAATTCTTGCTGGTTCAAATCAAATTCATTTCTAATTAAATCCTCAGGAAAATTGAAAACATGGACAAATTTTCCACCTTTAATTTTTTGCCTAAATAGGGCAAAGAATCCCTTAGGGTCATGCTGCTTCTTTGATCCACTCTTGAAATGGTACTCATCAAAATATCAGCCAAAATGGATCCATCCTCCCTTGGAAAATATAAAATTTGAGACAATAGTATAATCAGGTTCACAAAATCCTTTTTCCTCTTCCTGTCAAATTCTCTTCATGGATGCAACCTAGTTCCATCATGACCTCTGCAAACCCCATCCTTGATGGTACATTATACAGGAGAATATGAGGAGCTCCCTAGAAACCATAAACCCTTAAAATAGTGCTTACAGAGTAAAGAATGATATCACCCCAATTATGGCACACTTTCAAATCAAGTCTCCTTACTTTGGGTCAGAGGAAATCATGCAAATCTTCAAGAATCCTTGGCACATTCACCATCAATTTAGCCCTAAGCCTAGAAGCAAAGCAGCTATCAAACTGCACAAAACTGGCACCTCCCTTGTTACAAGACAGGTCTGCACTCCAAGCCTACACCGGTAATTTCTCTCCATTCACCTCTTGCTTCAACTCCATTTTCTCCGAGAAGAAGTCAAAATTATCATTCAAAAATATGTGCATTAATAAGGAGTACCAAAATCTCCATTATGCAACTTCAACAAACCCTCATGTATCCTTTCAGCAAGGAAAGAAGCATAGTCATATACTACAGAAAAATTAGGATGCTGAATCTGAGCCCCCATAAACATATAGGCGATGGGAATCACAGTGTTAGGGTTGAAACGAATGATTTGGAAAACTGAATAGAACGTTGCCAAGAAATTATCAACAAAGCAACTTAACCTGAAAGGCTCCCGGTGAGTTGGGGAGAGTAGATTGTTGAATTTGCCACCTTGGCTAGATGAGGGGGAAGCAAATTTGACCTAAAAAGAGGCTGTGACCTGGCATATTCTTGCTTCATCTCCTCAAAGTCAATTCGAACCAGAAATGAGCTATACTCACTTAAATCAAAAGCCTACTAAATTTTATCTGCATTCACACTTAGTAGGACCCCGCCATAATCCCTGATAATCCTTGTGACATATCATATCGTGCAGCCACTGTCCTGAGCAGGTCAACATCCAGAAACACATTTAGTACTACAATTTTTTCCATATCGTATCTCTAACCGTTTGAAAAAGGATCATATACATTTCATTGTCCATACCATCTCCTAAACATTTCCAAACCTATCATCGGCACTCTAGCATCTACAATGTTATAAGTTTTACATCTTAAACCCTCACCTAGGGCTGTCCCATTCATTAAGACTGAACCCCTCCTCTTGTCGTTTGTTGACAAAGGGAATTGGTCAAGGAAATCATCATATAAATTCCTATGTAAATAATTAATACGACCAGAATGCTGCTTCGACGGTGCCATTTTAACAACTAGGGATTCTTTAAAATCAAATTTGTAGATGAACTAGGGCTACCCAAAATGAAATTTTAGTAGAACCTTTCAATTTCCCCCAATTCAAAAGAAACAGTAACCCTAGAACTGTAATGAAGAGAATCATTGATAATACAATGCAACCCTTTACAAGAATCACATTCAAATAGAAATAGTGGTAAGGAAAGCAACTCACGGAATTCGCGCCTTGTAGAAAATCAAACCCTTGCTGCAATCGCTTTGTAAAAATCTATCTCTCGCTCTGGATCCCTTCACAAACACTTGAATGTCTTTATGGAAATGGTAGTATGAAATTAAATACTTAGAAGTTATTAATATTTTTCCAATAGACATCTTGTCTGCCATTAAAGCTTTCTTGTGTGCTATGCCAATGACTTCAATTACATTTGATGCAAGTTTAAAACCCCGCCATTGATCTCTTCTTTCTATCAGACCATCAAACAACCATCTTTAAAAAGGATGACAACACCTCCATGTCATCGTCGAGGGCCCACCATAATACACAATGCCAAAAGAATACACATGGCGCTCACCCGTGATATCACGATCACTAAATCCCTCTTGGTTTAGGATCATGCAATAGCGAGCAACTGTTGATCTCCACCATCTGCGATCACAACATACATAATAGGAGGTAGCACCAACATCTATCCATCGAGCAACTTTTCATCAAGGTTAAGAAATCGTCGTTGATTATAAGCACGTTCATTTCTCATGTGGTTAAGTAACCCACTCAATAATGCTCTAAAGTTCAATGCATATATTAAACACTTTATTCATTCACTTTAGCACTGGCAACTTAGGACATGTGGCGCCCGCCCGTGATATCACAATCACCAAACAGCTAGCGGTGATGTCATCGTGGGATTGCGGGGAATGGTCAAGATCAATCTTTGGGAAATCAACGGCCAGTAAAATAACCCCTATGAAATAGTTAAACACTTAGAAGGAAATAAAGGGAATGGGACACCGCCTAGGGCATGATAGTCGATGACTCAAAGTTGTTTTTAAAAGACAAGGCACAAACTGACCTAGACTTAGGTAAATAAAAGGGGTTGGGCGGAAAATTTAACATTTTGATATTTAAAAGGGGCCCTGCCTAGATGATTTAATGGGACGTAAGTTGTTCTTATGACCTCCTCCAAAAAGTAATGATGGAAAAGACCCAACCCAACAATAGAATACCAAGGTTTCATGGAAGCAAGGCAGAACTCCAGCCCTAGGTACCCTCCGAATAACAAGGCAAACCATTGATAAAAAGAAACCAAGGACTTGATAAATGAGGCTCCATCACTTCTTTTAGTAAATAATCTTCAGTCAATTATTTACTATCTCACAAAATCCATATTTTGAATTAATTTTAATTCAAAATGGAAATATTCTTCTACAAATCAAGTAATTGCTAAAATTACTGATTTTCTAAAATCTCATCTTCTTATCTTTTGATTTTTGTTAATTTCATCTCACTGTCACATTCATTCTCCATCATTGATTTAATATCCTAAATTAAATCTTGTCACACATTTGGGGATTTTTACCCTAACCCTAATTGAGAGTTTCCATTGTGAATCTTGACCATTGATTCTAGGGCATTTCTCAATCTCTTCAATCTCATCCATCCATCCAAAATTTCATTTTCTATAAAATGTCAATTTTATCCTCATTTTCAACATCTCTTAGAAATTTTATCTCTTAATATTTTTTTCATCTTGAATCTTGAATCTTAATCTCTTGCATTTTAATATTATCATTTTCATTGTTGCATCTAGAATTAAGTTTCTTTTTTGTAACAATACTTAGGAAATCCTTCAAAGCTTTGTTTGGGACTAGGCATTATAGAATTTTCTCATCAAATCTGAGGGCACATTCTTCATCACAACAAGCTAAGGAGGTGCAATGGAAGCCATCCATGGAGGAGAGAATCTTGGGTGAGATTGTTCATTGTTTTATTTTCTTGTTTATCTCCTATGCATTTCATTGCTTGATTGGATTATTTAATATTGCATGCATGTATGTTACTAACCTAATCTACCTTGCAAAAAATCCATCATTACAGTCATAGGGACTCCCCTTGAGTTAATAGCATAGCACTTTCCATGGGTACTGACAAATTTTAATCCCATTGCTTCCATGATCTTGGTTGGAATTATATTGTTCGATGCTATAGAATCAATGATACAATTTTTCTTAAAATTTCTCTCAACAATCAATGTAAGAAAAAAATGGGTCTATCTTTCCAGGATAGGCGGTCAATGAATTTCCTAGAAAAATATGAGGGATCTTAGTGATTACTCCCTCAACTTCCTTTTCTTTCTTTTCTTTTTCACTCACTCTAGGCGGAGTGGACAGAACTTATTCATTACAGGGTGTAGTAGCACCATTGATAAGGGCTACTTCCTTTTGTTTGTGCTCATCAATTCTCATCATCTTAAGCAAATGAACAAAAACTTTTACTTGACTAAGTAACTGAAACATATCAATAGGAGTGTATTTAGGAAAATCAATTGGGATCATACCTTGTTCTGTATTTCTCTCCTTTTGTTGATCCCTTGTTTCATCTTTAGGCTTGACATCCTTCTTTGTATATTTATTGTTTTTTTTTTTCACTTTTGTCTTCACAATAGGGTACTTGGGCTCTCCATCTGTTTTTGATTTATCCACTTTCTTGGCCCAAATTTTATCTCCCTTACTTTCCTTGGCTTTAGATCCCTCCCCTTTGCTATCATTTTTTTTCTTTTCCTTTCACATTCTTGTCTTTGATAAAAAGACCATATGGGCTACCTTGGTCACCACCCACTATTATGTTCCTCAGATGATGTGAACCTATGGCTTGTGTAGCCAAGGCCACTATATATCTTGCAATTTCTTCATCCAAAGTTCTCCTTAGAGAAATATTCTCTTCAGCTGCTTCCAATGCATAATCATTATCATCATCTTCATTAGAAATAACTTATTGGTGATATGTACTCGCTATATGCCTTTGGTCATCCATATCAAGTTCATGAGACTCAAAATCAGATGAGTATTCATTATCAACAAAATCGGACTTGTCCATGATCATATTTACTTCATCATCTTTATAACACTGATCATAATCCTCTATCACAACCTCTTCAACTTCAACCAATTGTATAAGTATGAATTGGTGAGGTCAATGTAAAAATTGAAAAATAATGTATCAAGGAGTCTCATCAACAAAATTTCTTGAGTTTTTCTACAAAGGATTTGGAGAAACCTTTTTTTGAGAATTATTCTGATTGTTAGGAATGGGTTTCCCATTATGCTAGTTTGTGTTATATGGATGGTCTTGTAGCCGAGGAGGTCTCTCATTCTTGTGGTAGTCATAATTTTCATTTGATAGAAATTTTTCTTGCTTGGCAAGTCTGTAACTGATTTCCTTCATAGTATTTGTAACATTGTCGATATTGTCCTCAAGTGAACCTCCCTTAACACCAAATTTTTTATCCTCTCTCTTTGGATACTTGAGGATTTTTACATCATCCCTTCTCTCAACCTTACTAGTTTCTCTATTGATACTATTAATATGGATGGCCATCTTAAAGGTTTCTCTTAATGTCTGCAGATTTTTATCTAGTAAGCGGTAACTCATCTTTACATCAAAGGTAATTCAATAGGCATACACTATCATTTAATTGTAAATGAGGGGGTAACCATTTCATTTTCTTTTGAAATATCACATTATAATTAGCTACAACCTCATTTGAGCCTTTAGAAATATTATTAAGTTGATTTAAAAGAAACCTTGAATCAATTTTGTCACCATACTAGTCTCTGAATAGCCTCTTGAATTCCTCCCAAGAACCATTCTTTTCCATCCTCAGTGAGCAACTATATTAATAGCCTCATCATCAAATCCTAATCTTCTACTTCAAAATCATTCATGAAATTAGAAATTTATTTGAGGTGGTCCTCACCACTTAAGGCATTGTTACTAGAAAACCTCACCAAGCTAGGCCTGAATACACTCCTATTGATATGTTTCAGAATAAGGAATGATAAAGAAAGGGTTTTCCTTCAACATATTTTCTTCAATTTTACATATCCTCCTCCATGCGTTTTTCCTTTCTATAAATTCTTCATTAGAGGATAAATTTCTAACCACATCCCCCTAAAAGAGGAACTCATGGTATCTCCCTAATAACGCTCTTTCTTTTATTTCAATAGAAATCCACCCCTCAGGGTAACAAAACCTTATGACTTCTTGTTTCAACCTGTAATTATTTAAAAGAGAGCCAAATCTCTCAATACCCTCCTTCAAGGTGTAGGTGAAATAATAAAATCCACAATCAGGGTACACAAGGGATAACTTCCTTGATTTCCTAAAGTGTTCATTATCCATGGCATCCTATTGCCATACTATTTTCATGAATTCTTGTTTATCTAACATATATATGGGAAAATTTTGAGGTGGAAGTGGGGATCCATAAATTCTGATTATTGTGCAATTGGTATGAAGATACCAATATCCCCAATTAAATTTTTTTTTGGTTTCCTACTCATATTCCATGGGCCTCAAAATCTCCTTAACACCTTGTGAAATTCTATTCATGGGATTCAAACCCAACTGATCTAGCACTAAGAACTTAAAAACATTGCAAAACATAGTGTAATCAAAATGTGGATAGTGTAAATCCCAAATATGTATCCACATCTTCATAGGAAACTCATTGTCCATGTTATCTCTTTCTCTTAATTTTATAAAATTCCTCATTACCTTTCTTCTCTTCCATAACAACAAGTGCATCAATAGAGAATAGTGTTTGCATGACAATGGAGGGGTTGCATCTTTCAATTAAATCAAGTCCTCGTGCAAAAGCTAAATAATGTAGGAAGCATAATTCCAAACCATGTTTTTATACTTGTGTTGAATATCAATTGCTAGGGATATCATGGAAATATCCATCTTAATAGAATACTTCCTATGCAAAACTTGAGACAATGCATAATTATTATTCTTGAAATAATCTTCAAAATCAACACAATCGAATGACTCCATCTCAAGGGGACTAAAGGGTACACCATTCTTCAAGTCATGCATCTTGTGTAAGAAAAAGACACCCTTTCTATTCCCAAACTTATTTTTCTCATATCCATTATACAACTTGTGGAAATTGATGGATTCAAAGGAAACTGGATTCAACTAAAAAGCCTCCATTATCTGGCTTCTTGAGATTTCCAACATAGGAAAACATTATTGAAATATTTTGATTGTTCTATACACTGGATCATAACACCTTTCCAATTCAAGAATTAAATCCACCTCCACAAACACATTGGAGCATACCAGCTTGCCTATGCCACAAGTCCATAAGTCGCAAGTGGTGTGGTATGTAGTTCCTCTTTTGAAAGCATTGAGAAATAAGTCGCAACCACTCTATGGCAATGCTACATCACTAATATCAAAGGGAGAGTCCTCAAAATGAGATGTCAAAGCCCCCTCACCAATTTTAATTTTTCCCACCTTCTTTATCTCTATATTCGAGTACTTAAGGGATCTTCCATAAACCTAGGATAATCTTTCTTTACAATCCTTTTCTTTGTGTTTTTAACTATTTTAGGTTTAGGCTGGTCACCCTGGGGTTTAGATCTTTTAACCCTTTTCTGAGTAGGTTTTCTCTTAGGTTTCGTAGAGGATTGACTAGGCTGACTGATGTTTGCAGCAAAATAAAAATAGGGTCTCAAATAATGGGGAATTGTAGCCTCAATTACTTAATTCACAAGGTTTAAATTGAAAAACAATAAATTCAACCTCCCTATGGAAAACCCTTCATGCAATAATTTCAATTCCATTTGGACACACAAAAATGAGAATTTGAACCACAAACCCTAGCTACTCACCCCAATTCCCAAACTACCTGATGCAACAAATTACTCATAAAAGTCGATAAAATAACTTACTAGGGAAAATAACAGGTCGTTCTTTGAAATTTGCCTTACTAGGATATTTTTGTTCTTCTCTTCTTCACTTAAACAATATCTCCTCTCCTAGTGACTATAAGTGTGAAATAAAAACACTCAACAACCCTCTTTATGACTTAGAATTGGAGTGCACTCACCATTAATGGTTCATATTTTTCTTGCACGAGTGAGCTGAAAAGCAGTCATACTAGTTTAAACCCCAATTGTTGATCCTTTTTGATTTAAAACACAATCAACATCTCTCCTCAACCATCACTTTATGCTTCTTACAACTATGCTTAAAAAAATGATGGCACCCCAGAGAACTTCCACATGGCCATCCACTAATTTTAATACCCTTTGGACCCCATCACTCATCGCAGTAATGCCTTGAAGTTATGTCCAACCTTTGGTGATGAGAAAAAATATCCCCACTAAAGGGAATATTCCTTAGCATATCCTTCATTTCTTGTCATAGAAATGTGACAAGATTGTGTTTGTATTTTGATAGGGAGGAATTTTTAGTGATACCACAACATAAGTAGAAGCTATAGCACAATGTCGTAACTGACTTGAAGTTGAGAGTGGTTTTTACAACAAGCAAAACCAACAATAGCACCAAATTCTAACAATTGGAAAGATCACCTTGCTCCATTTAATTTGTGAAGCAAAATTTTTCCTTAGTCGATTTTTTTATTTTCGGCTTTACTTTTGTCTTTGGGAAGATCCATGCACAAAGAAGTTGTGTTTTTGAAGAGCACTCAATGCACCATGTGGTGGTTGTACACGCTTTGTTGATCACTTTCCTTTTGACTGAGATTCAAACCACGTGTTTGCTTGATAGAAGATTTCTTGAAATCAATTTTCACAAATCTAAGATTATCTTCCTGCTCGACACATCATCTCTTTGTTCCTAAGAAGTTGTACTTTAGGAGCTTTTATCTGGAGTCCATCAAAATTCATCTTGCCTTGTTCTAGAGAAAGGATGTGAGTAAGTGCCACCAAATCCACTTGATCGATTTATAAGACCTTTTGCAGGTTGTTTTTCTAGGATCCGAGCAATTACAATGGGTAATCCTCTTAAAATATCTAAAGGAAATTAATCTAGCAGTTGAAATTTGATAAGATGGATTGTAGTGAACTAACTAAAAGATCTGGGATTAGATTCCAAGCTATCAGGTGTAGATGTCTAGAATTCATTACTTCTAAACGAAGTCGGTGTTTCTCTCTCCTTGGCTACTATAAATTGGAAGAAAAATGTAGAAGTACTTCTTGAAGTTTTCCTCTTGAAAATGTTTCTTTAGCTTTCATAGCTATAGGAGTATTTTCTTTTAAGATTTTATAGAACACTGCTTCACTCTAGCATGTTATATCTTTTATATACTCAAATTATCGTCGGATTGGAATCCGACCTCTATTTTAAAGTTCATTCAATATTTGAAGTACAAGTTATTTGGGAGAAATACTTGAAATTGTGCATGATATGGCCTTTGCCAATATTTCCTTCTTTATATCTTCATCTAGAATAGAACACCGTGTCTTGCTTAATCTAAATAGTTTGATTATTTGATTTCCATTTTGTATGTGTGCATAATAAAATTATAATCTATAGAAACTAGATTATGTCATTGGACTTCTCTATTTTATTTGTAGGTTATCATTTCTTCATGTTATAATATATTAAGAGGAATATTTTATCTAGATTTTGAATAATTTTCTATTAACTTTTGGAAATTTTATGTTTGATTGGATCTTAATGTGCACTTCCTATGGGTGGATTGAATGACTGCACTGTGCTTGCATCTAGCCTTTACTACTCATTCTCTTCTCAAAAATCAAGAGATGTGTTTCTTTGTGTCTATCATGTAATTCATAAAAAGGAACTTGTTATTTTGAAATGTTGTAAAAGCATTGGTGTATCACAACTTTCTATTTTTTTCTATTTACATTTTTGTCTACTCTTTTCCCAAACATAGAGAAGAGCTGAGTTTCCGTAAAAATCTCAGAGGTATTCAGTGAGGCACATACTATTCACCCACTTGCTAAATTTCCCATAAGACTATCAGTGAGGCACAAGATTTGATGATCAAAAGTACTTTTTATGGCACACTTGGTGGGACAAGTTTCAAATGTGTGATTAGAAGTCAAAAATACTTCTAAATCAAAACAAGGAAGGAAACTGGAGGTTTCATGCCTAGAGTCCAAACAAGAGCATCCTTGAAGGGCCACTTCTAGTACTCCCAACTACCTTCTTTGGTACCTAGGAGAAGAATGTTTATAGGTTCTATATCGCCTGTAAGAAGGAGTAGAGTAAGGAGTAAGAGTCCAGATTTTAGAGCCTTATCTACTTCACCTGGAGTTCAAAGTTTCCAAATAAGAATACCAATTTACCCAATGCATAGGAAACTTCTCTCCATGTCTCACGTACACCCTACCACTCCTAGAAACTTTGTAACATAGTATAGTGGTAGTCCATTGTTTCCACTTACTCGTCTCGATGTTTGGCCCACCATACCTGCTAACACAGTCAAGGCTATTCCCAAATTCTCTAGAGAGAACTTTAAAACCCCTTCTAAGCATCTCCAAGACATACTGGAGGTATGTGTAGTGCAAAATATTGCAAAGTAAAACATTGCTATGAGATTATTGAGCACCTCTTTCAAAGGGAAGGCTCAAGACTGGTACAAATCTCTGACTTTCTGTTCTATCAACTCATGGGATGATCTTAAATAAAAGTTGTTTGAATGTTTTTTGAAAAACGGAGATCATTCTTCAATATTGCATCAACTGATCACCATCAAGAGAGCTCTACAAGAGGTTATGAGCGACTTCAATACTAGGTTTAACAAAACCTAGCAGAGGATCCTCATGACTGCCCGACCTCAAGTTGCGATGGAATTCATGATTTACCTAAAGGCTATCAATTTGGATATTGCAGTCATGATAAATTATATGGGAGGGGATATCTTACCCAACACCTATGAAGTGGTGGTACGCACGAAGAATAGTTTTATAGATTCTAGGAAGCTACCACCACGACCTTCGATGCCTATTTTTGCATAAATCTCAAGCGTGCTAGTTCGAGAGGAATCTTCTCCAAAAACTTCTATGACACAAGTGATGGGCTTGGTCTCACCCTAATTTATGTACGTATACCCTACCACATAGCCGAGCACATCAGGTTATTCCTTTGTAGAAACAAACATTAATGATATGAAGAGTCTGATGCGGTATTTTTCTAATGAGTTAGCTCTCATTAAGCAACAATAAGTGGCCCCTCCAAAGAAAGTCACTCAAACCTACTAGGGAGGAATTCCATCCTATCAGTAGATCACATACCAAGGACCTTTGAGTTAGGGAGGTCAACAAGCGGCTCCCACCAACTAGATAGTTTTGGTCACCATTTCGTTGAAGATGGTCAAAGACAACCACAACAAAGAGTTGATTCCAGTTCAAAATAACTTGGCGGATGATGAAAAATGCATGGTGATTTCCTTGCAATGATGGACATATGCCCTAAAACTTCCCAAAGGGAAACATCTAGGAAATGAATAGAAGATCAAGGAAATAAAGGAGCGCTTTTAAATGTAGAAGGTTATGAATCTTCCAAAATGTATATTTCCAATTTTAGAGTACAAATGCAAGGGATGTTCATAGAGAAAGAGTTGAATATCACACCCAATCAAGCACTTTTTTCTTGGATGGAGGAAGAAGATGCGGTGTTTGCGAACAAAGCTTCAATGAACAACACTCTATAGGTATATTCAGACTACAGTCCCCGATCCAAGAGAAGGCTCATGGGAGAATACATTCCACAAGATCTACCTCATCCTTAGCCTCTCCAACCATCTTCACAACAAAGAAAAATTCCATAGTCGACTATTCAAACAACTCAACAATAATGGATACCACCATCATCTGAAAACTTTCCAAATAAGATATCAAATCCATTCACAATGGACTGTCTTCCTTTGAAGCCGAGAGAGATCCCATCATTCAGACCGAAGGCCCCACCAGTTGGAATGCTCAATGTGGTGGAGCAGCTAAAAAATGCACCCACCAATGTGTCTCTATGGGATTTTATATCCATTCCAGAACAAAATAAATTTCTTTGGGAAGCATTGATAAATGAGGAACCAAGACCATAGATGAACAAAGTTTCATCATGTGATAAGAGTAAAGATAAATGGCCCACGTCAAATCTTCAATCTCCAAAAGCTACAACTTATACAAATGATGTGGGCGATGCAAAGGAGAAAGAGGTAAGGAAGACAAAGCCCACTCCTTTTTAACATTATTTTTGGGAGATAAAATTTTGCACAGCAATATGATTGACTCGGGTGGTAGTACAACAGTCATGCCAAAGCAAGTGGTTGATGCTTTAATGCTCAAATATGAACCTCTAGAAAGAAGAATCATGCATTTGTATGGAAAGAAGGTTCTGATATTCGGTTGGATAAGAGATCTATCCTTAACCCTCTTTTCATGCCTAAGCTAGACAATCTCACAAGAGGTAGTAGTAATATATATTCCCTTGGTCTTCGGGATGTGTCTTTCCAAATATTTTACTACAAAGCTAGGTGGATACTTGGCACTGGACTAGTCCCATTTGATATTAAAAGCCAAACACTAGGTGATGATGAAGATTCTCTTGGAGTCTTTGCACCTTGAGCATATAGCAGACAATGTGGTCTTCTATTTTGAAGCAATGCATACCCTTTTTATAGACAAGAGAGATATTGCATGGAAATGTTAGAAGATGAAGAAGATACAAGTGAGTGAACTCCTGAAGTAGAGTTTCTCCTCAACCTATTCATTGAATCTAACCCGTTCAACAATTTCCATGCCACAGTACTAGTCACGTATGTAATAGTTGATGATGACCTAATAGTTTATCTAAAACTGATGAAGGATCAAGAAAGTAACGATGATCTGACATATAATCATCTATGGACCTTGTACTTTGATGGTGCTCAATGCAAAGCCAATTCTGGAGTAGGGGTCTGATTCTTGTCTCTGACAGGATCAGAGACCCTCAAGTCTTATCAATTCCAGTTTTCATGTTGTAAAAATGATACACAATATGAAGCCTTGATCCAAGGTTTGTTCCTCGTCAAGTGGATGGGTGCAAATAGGTTGTAGGTATTCAGCGATTCTGAGTTGATTGTGAGCCAAGTCTGAAGGCAAGAAGTTGCTAAAAATATGAGAATAAAGTCCTATAGACATCGAATATGGGATTTAATTGAAGGTTTTGAAGCTTTCAATGTGCAAGTCATTCCTCGATCCTAGAACAGTATAGCAGATCAGATGGCTTCAATCGGGTCACAATTTGAGTTGATTTCTGAATCAAAGCATAACACAGTGCAAATCATTATTCAACCATCAATTCCTGACAACAATCAGAATTGTCAAGTGTTTGAAGATGACACCTAGATAGCCACTTTCATCCAAAGATTGGAAGGATTTTTTGACTATTCACAACCAGAAGTTCATCCTTCTGAAGGAGGGTTCATTCAGCTAAAAGGAAATAAGCTCCTATGAGGTTTAATCTCCCTTAAAAATCTCTTTGACTGTGAAGATGTGAGAAATGGCAAGCAAAGTTTTATAGCCGATGAAAAGGATTATGAGGAGTTGGATGTTGGAAATGACAAAAAGCTAAAATTCAAAAGTGTATACACCTAAAATTGGTCTAGAGAATCCAATTAATTAAATATGATTTATCTGATTAATTATCCTAAATTCCTCTACTATTAAATAAATAGAAATATTTATTTATATAGTTCATGTTTAAATTCTTATTTAAATTCTTCTAATTCTTATATTATTTCATCTTAATTAAATAAAAATAAATAAATACTTTGTTTTATTTAATTATCAATTCCTCTATTTTATCTTTATCATATCATTCAATCTTAAATAAATTAAACAAAGGTTAAATAATTGATTGTTTAATTATCATAAATTCTTCTATTTTAAATTAATAAACAACTTTTATAGTTTGTTTTATTAAATTATTTATCCCTCTTTTGCTAATATAAATAAATAAATAAATATTTAAATAAAGGCATAAATGAAATTATTCTATTTCCTCAACTACCAAATTATATATTATAGGTCTAATTTATGTCTAAATTAATTGATTCAATCTTCATGGGAAGATTTGGAGACAAATTGGAGACAAATGGAAATCAATCTCTCAATCCTCTTCAATCAATCTTTC